>CM070038.1:47997811-48014823 GCA_036250615.1 Ptychadena robeensis
GAAAGGGGTCCCTTTGTTTTTTAAAATTCGCCTCCCATTGAAGTCAAAATTCGGGTTCGCAACATCACTATGCACCATGTCATAAAGCTCAAATCATCTCAGAGTGGTTTCTTGAACATGACAATGAGTTCACTGTACTCAAATTGCCTCCACAGTCACCAGATCTCAATCCAATAGAGCACATTTAGGATGTGGTGGAATGGAAGATATGCATCATGGATGTGCAGCCGACAAATCTGCAGCAACTGCGTGATGCTATCATGTCAATATAGACCAATGTCTCTGAGGAATGTTTCCAGTACTTTGTTGAATCTATGTCATGAAGGGTGAAGGCAGTTCTGAAAAGGCAAAAAGGGGTCCAACCCGGTACTGGCAAGGTGTGCCTAATAAAGTGAGTGTATATCCTGACCACTCTCTGCAACAGGGTGGAGAGCACAATAACATGGGTATTTTAGGTTGGTTGAGGTATATGCTTATCCACATTGAGTAAGAAGAGGAAGCAAGTTGAGCGATATTAAAGAGCTTCTCTTAATGTATAGCAGATAAAAACATAGAGATAGAGTTGTGTACATACAGTATATGTATGCCTAGATCTGATGTCACTAAATGTCTCCTACGCTTGTTCTCTATCAGATTTTCCTGGCACAAGTTTTCCTTAGCAGTCTTACTCCCTGGGGCGGGTGCAGAATAGTGTGGGTACAGTATATTAGAGATGGTTCCTCATTCATTAACAAGGTATTAGTGGGCAAACACAAACAATTTAAACAGAGATTACTAAGTAGACGGCTACAGAAGACCTGTAAAATGGTACAAAAGTCTATTCAAAGGGGTGAATGTTATCATTGCTGCACTTTCACCTTACATTCCCTTAACTTGTTTGAACATCAAATTCCTTAGGATCACTGCAGTTTTGTATTATTACAAGAATTGTCTGTAAACCTGTATTTTTGGTTTTTCAAGGGTGTACCATTTCTGTTATTTAAACTATATCAAGCAAAAGTCTTCCCACACCATCCTGCTTTTGACGGTAATACCAAGCATGTGGAAGCTTCTCTTGGTTTTAGTGGTCTCTTGGTTTCCCCAGTATGCTCCATTGTAAATGTAATGTAGAAAAAATTACTAAATGCAGTTTACTAAAATGCACCTTTTAGCTGCATCCTACAGTTGATCCTTTCCAGGACCTTTCTTCCCAATCCTCTAGCTCTAGACGCAAGGATTCATATTCTTTATCTATATTCTGGGGACAGCTTTACATCCTCCACATCCGCTATTGGATCCGCTGGATTCCGTCAACTCAGGGGTTTTAACAGATAGTGGAGCTTAGGGCTTAGGACTGCGGTCCATCTGTTTTTGATCAGAAGGAACCATCTAGGGATGATCCATACCTCTTAAAAGGTTGACCACACTTTTTTTCCAATAAATGTTATTAAGGTAGTTGCACATTACAGAGAAATAGTGTAATGCAATAATGTGCAATAATGGGATGGTACAAAGAAAGTATATGCTATTTCTGCAGTAATGTCTTGAGAGGAAGTATTTTTGGACCATTAAACACTCTGTTGTATAGGACTATCTTGGGATACCCCCTGTGCTATGACAGCGAAGGAAGAACAATTAACACCTCAAATCATGAACCCCAACTTTAAAATGAACCATTATCATCCTAAGTAATAGTGGAGCGTGGAAAGCTTTCATCTCAACTATCTTCTTCTGCAAAATTATATCCCTGACCCTTGCTTCACTTCATCTGAACACTTCACCAACCCCCCAAGCGTGCCACCGCCCAATCAGTTAGACCTTCCGGCTATACCCTACTCACTATTTACAAATATCAGATAAATAACCCCTATATTACAGTCCCCCTTCTCATTCGGGTCATGTAGGCCTTCCACCTATTTCACTTTTTTCATAGGTCCAGGCCTTTCTATGTGCTGAGAGGTGCAGAGATTCACATTAAATAATATTAACAGGAGATCTTGAATTTTCGAATGTTTGAATTTACTTAGAATATTCTGGCAATAATTTGCAAATTTGAATATTGACATCACTATTGATTAGCTGTTCAGTTAGTATTAAGCTGATTAGATGGTTGTCAGGAAACAGAAATGAGACATTGTTTCTGACAGGGAACCAATGATGTTAAACCTGATCATGCACTTCTCCACAAGCTCTCTTACCTGAACTGTTCGAAGCAGAACATGTTGTCCCTAGTTATGACATTGGAGAGGCAGCTAGAGGGCTGAAGGAGGAACAAGTAGGAAGCCAACCATGGAGAAACTAGCAGACGGTAAGTAGATGGCATGTACAGTGTGTGCCTCTGTGTGTGTTTGTCTCTATGTGAATGATTCATGTCTCTGCATGAGTGTGGTGTGTCTCTATGTGAATGATAAATGTTTCTGTATGAATGGTGTGAAAACAGAATAAAGTTGTAAGAGTTGGAGGGCCATTTCACACTAATACTACCCTGTTTCCCAAAAAATAAGGCATCCTCTGAAGATAAGGCACCCTTACATTTTTGCCTCTGATTGCCTTTGAATGAGATGGGGCAATCAAAATGACCCAGAAGGATCAGAAGGGGTTACTGAGTCTCCTGTGCCATTTTGATTCCCCCTGTGTCATTTAAAGTGACCCCCCACCCTAATACCCTAGTGCTGTATTCTTCTCTTATGGAAAAATAAGACATCCTCCTAAAATAAGACATAGGCTCATCTTTGGGAGCAAAAATTTATATAAGACTGTCTTATTTTCGGGGAAACACGGTAGTACACAATACTGCAACAGCTAGTGTGAAATGGCCCTCAATATGATACTGTACAGTTTGAATGGGGGGGTGGGGGGCTCATATCTAGAAAAGAGGGGCGCTGCAGGAAAAGTTTGGGAATGACTGAATTCCCATTACTCCTTTTCCCTAAATACAGTACAATATTAATGCTTATCAGCTCACTCAGGCTCTTAAGTCCATAATAGTTTCCAGCTTTACTAATATCAACTGTACATGTAAGAGTTAATGCAACTACATGGCGCCCATGCTCTCTATTATGCCAGCTGCGAATCCTGGAACTGTCTGGGTGCGGAAAAAGACGTCACCAATATAATTTAGGCAAGACTTTCTTTTGGCAATTTTTTATTCTCTCTTTGAATCAGTATTTCCATCTCCAGCAAGAACAGCTCACATGGACTTGAACTTTGAAGTTATAAGGTGTCATGTAATGTTAGCTCTGAGGGACAAATAAGGTTAGAGTCAAAGAACATAACACAAGACAACTCTAGCAAAAGTACATTTCTGAAAAAAAATCTCTTTAAGTGGGTAAAAGGTCAAATCCCATAAAATAGTAGCTGAATCCAATTGTAGATACTAATAAGCACTCAGTTGAAATAAAACTCCACCCCAAACATTTCATTTTTATTTGGTTCCGGTTAAGCACCTCTACAGAAACCCTTTTATGAAGCTCTTTATTTAAGAACATATAATAAGTATATTGTCAAGTGTCTGAATTTGACGTGATATCAGTCAGCCCTTGCAAGTTTTGTTTAGCAGAGCAGGACTGTGAAAAGGAGAAGGAACTGAAGCAGCTTTGGTAGAGCAAAGACTCCAAGAATCCTTTTTTACTCAAAGTCAGGCTAATGCACACCCAGGGAAAATCTTTGGTGCCCTGGGCTCACAAGTAGTGATGGCCAAACACTTTTTAAAAAGTCAACCATTCGCCTGTTCACGGAACTTCTGTTGGCAGGGAATTTGAATGGGAACCATACCGGAAATGGTGCCGCAACGTCACTTCCGGTATATGGAACGCACAGTTCCTGGTTCCAAAACCAGAAGTGATGTCGGTCAGACGTCACGTCCAGCCCCGTGTCCGGTACAATACTAGAGATCGGGTGTCTCTACCTGATCTCTAGTAAAAATAATTCTTCCTCCAGCCGGACCAGGCGTGGAAAGGTCTAGCCGAAGCAAGTATTATAGACTTCTTCTCTCTGGCGAAAGAGGCGGATCGAACACCCGTACTGTTCGCCAGCGAGAAGAAGAGCGAACATTCAATGTTTGTGCTGAACTGTTCACCCGGTGGACAGTTCGGCCATCACTACTATCACAGGAAGTGATAACCACAGATGGACCAGAATGCCAGAAAGGAAATACTAGACCTTCTACAGTTGTTCCTTAACTGGAAAAGGATGTTGCACTAAGTGCTAAGTATGAATGTCACTTGGGGGTTGAATAAAACTGATAATGATGTGAGCACAGAAAAGACATTTGTGGTTATTTCATTATTAATGTTATGTTATATTTGTCTGACTTACAAGTGTCTCTTTGATTTCATTGTAAACAAGATGACAGAAATGATCAAAATCAATGTCAACACTCAATTTCAGTGGGGAGTTGAATCATTTTGAACACAACTGTATATATTGTTTAATACTGAGCAATAAAGCTGATTATGTACAGACCAGATTTACCACATTCTTATGCTTTTCCAGTGACTTTGTGTGCTGTACATTTCAGTGTATTTTTGCTCTGCATCTTCGCCCTCAGCTATCTCATAAAATATTTCATGATAATATCAGGCCACATGTGGAAATTGTTTAGGTGGCCATAGCTGATAAAAAGAACATAAGAAAAAGTTGCAATAAACGTCATTAAAGGGGACCTACCACCAGAAAATACATGAATGTATATGAATGGCACTAGAAGTGCTCATAATAGGGAGGAAAGCATGAAAAAAAGTATCTGTAAAGAGTAATTTAAGAAAATCCCTATTCTGTTCTGGCCCTGATGGCTCAAAAGAGCGCTGTGATTGACGGGCAATTCTGTGTTATCCCCGGCGAGCCTGCTGCAATGGACAGTATCAGCAGACCCAAAACAAACTCCAGGTCTGCCTATTTGGCCCCATTGATAACACAGAAGAGGCAGTGCCCTTGACCTCCATTCTATGGAGGCAGTGCTGTTTTTTTTAGCACAGCCCCAGCATCATTGATGATGCCAAGGATGTGAAGTAGGGAGGAGGCAGAAGAATTGCAGTGGATTAACCCCCCTAGCGGACAAACTTCGGGCAAATTGGTCTGGTCACAAACAATAGGGAGGTTAGAAAAAGCGCACCATGTGCAAAATGTTTAGAGAGTTGAAACTAGCCATACACATTTACTCTTTTACTCTACTGATTTAAGATTGGAGGGACCACTCATGCTGTGCTGACTACCTGGGGAGCTCTAGAGATACTGCACCAGACAGCCAGTGCAGAACCATAAGAGGACTTTAAAGGTCTTGACAGAGGAAGCCACGGAGGTGCTTATGATTTTTTGGGGGGTACTTCAGGGTTTATACTTTACTTAATATACCATTTTTTATTTATAAGGGTTTAATAACCCTTTAAGGTGACACACAAAAATAGTTAGAAGGGAAGGGAAGACCTTAACTGGGTGATGCCATTTGCAAAATTTAATTTAGGAAGGTTAAATAGAAAGCCACAGTATTCAGCATCCTGGCTATGCAACAAGATAATAGGAAAACACACATAATTAAAAAACACTGCACCAACAAAATAGATAATAGGATGCAAAATCTAAAGTTCTGTTAGGTTCATTAGCTTTTAACAATATTATAAATCAAAGAAAAACAGAATATTATAAAAAAAAAAAATTTAACATGTATCATTTCTACAAACCATTTGTAACATGAATTTTGATTTTGTAACATTGCCTGTTACTTCATGTCTTGTAGCTTAATTTCTTATCAGAACACTGACAATACACTAGGTGGTTATAATGGACACAAGCATTTAATTTAGGATTCAAGCCAGAGGTTCTATTTCTTTAAACAAAGTGGGCGTCAACAGCAAACATTGGTAAGAAAAATTGCAATGTAACGATTTGTTTAAATTAAATTGGTTAAATTATAACCTCAACCCTAATAAAGAAATGCCTATGTACAGTTATCAAAATGCATTGCCTGCCTATTCCTGATAGACTGCACTTGTGACAAATGACAGTTGGAACAAAATGTCTTCTGCTTGCTGCTATCAAATGGCCATTGTGCGTGCTCCCTCAAAGGGGTGCCCTCTATGACATTAATACACACATTTGGTATTCCTTTAGGGCTCCTGCTATATTTGTTCATGAAAAGCAAATACTATACCCTCACAGGGGTTAATAGCATCAACAGTCCAAACAGGAAAATGCTAAGCCTCCTGACATCAACACAATTTGTTTTCCTTTGCCACAGGAAAAGTTTGTCTGTATGGCCAGACTCCCTTCCCTGTAGTCACAGTCACCCTGGGCCTCACACTCCTTGCACCTTCTGCTCCAGAAGAACACTGTCTCCCGCCTGGTCAGGAGCCCTGGCTGAGTGAACTCAACCCTTTTTGTGGAGACACAGCCAGCTAACTTACTAATATCCAGCAGGTATAAATTCCAGGTGTGTACCTGAATAGAATGGGAAGGACCACCCAGTTCCTTCCCTCCCATTCAAGATTCCAGGATCCTGAAACTAATCTTAACCAAAAACTGCCCAGCAACCTTCTGTTGCTGTCGAATACTCCAGGATACACCATGTGACCCTTTCACTGCTGGACATGATCCATTTACACAATGACAGACAAACGGTCTGTCACATCCTTTAATCTGTTTTTTCACAGTTCCACAAGGACTAAAGCCTGCCATACACGCACCAATCGGCGGCCGATTTTGCCGCCAACCGACGGACGTGCGTGGTCGACGGCAAAATTGGCCGCCGATCGGGGGTGCCCACATCCCTGTCACCCCACAGCTCGGCCAGCCAGAGAACGGACATGTCTGATATTCTCTGGCTGATGCCGGCTGATGCCGTTAACTTCAATGAAGATTGAGTACCACCTATTGAGGACCGCCATTAAGCTTGGAATCCAACATTCCACCACCCTAACACCTGATCAGTTTGCTCTTTGGTACCGTCATCTTGATTTCTATTACACCAATTCTCGTACATGTGATGCAGGAACATTTAGTGGAATGAAGGATCATATCACATTTTATGACAGAAAAAGATAATCTGATACTAACCCTGTCTCAGACATTAAGAAACTCACTGGTGAAAACTCATGACTAATAGGTTAAACTTTCTAGTACTTCCGATGTGGCAACCCCTAGGAGGAGTGTGTGGTATTCATTACAGAGTCAGAACTTCTTACACGATACTGAAAAGTGACTGTTTTTATAAGCAATAAGTGGGAGCTTTCAGGATTTGTTTGCTTTGAAAAATAACTCTCATTTTATGGTCATTACTTCATAAGTTGCAAACATTTGGAAATTCCTAAATCACAGATGTCATCGTTTTAAAATCTTATCAAGCAATATTAGCATTACAATGTTAGTTCAGTTTATTTTAGGGGTGATTCAGACAGTTGGCTGAAAACACATCGTGTCCACCAGCCGATTGCCTGAAAACTGCATTCCCACTGCATACATGGCATGTTGGGTTTGGAGGATAATCTTTGGGCATTTGCCCAAAGAGCTATTGGAGGGGATGTTGTAGTGATTGACAGCTGTTCCCCAACTTCCTGCACAATGCATGCTATAGTATATGCATGAAATAAACCATGCCCAAATAATTCCTATGTATTACATATACTTCAAATATTTTAGAATAATTATATGATTTATAGTACGCAATATTTAATAAGAGAGAAAGTACTTCCTGCCTTTGGGGCACAACAAGAAAGATAGAGAAACTGTCTTCAAGATGAGAAACCCCACTAAATTTTCACTGAAGTATTTCTAATAAATGATTTTCATCCATCAACTCTGTCGGGCAATTTAATATTCAAACATGGGGTTCCAGGATGGCTACCAACCTGCAGCCTTAAGCCATAACCAACATTTTAAGTGACCATTTGTTAAATTAATTTATCTGCATTAAATGCAGGTTTGTGATGAGTGGTCATCAACCAAGCCCGATCAACCAAAAATTACCCCCCATGTGCAACCACCTGGCATCCATGGGTAAGTATTTCACCCATGGCAGTGGTTTACTTGTGTTCACCTCTTCCATGCGTCATGCTTCAGCCTGTTTTAATGCTTTGCAAACATTTTAATGCTTTGCAAGACAAATTGTATATATATACAGTGCTCAGCATACATGAGTACACCCCCTTTAAAAAGTATGAATTTAATCTGTAGTTCAATAGACAGAAAAACTATTTCCAAAATTTTCACAAGGCTGAGTCTTCTTGAACACTTGCTTAACTCCATAACATAAAACTAGGGTTAATAATATAACTTGGATCACAAAATCTTACATTTTACTCAAATTGGTTGAAGCAAAAATGAATACACCCCACAACAAAAACTACTACATCTAGTATTTTGTAAAACCACCGTGATGAAGGACAGCACCAAGTCTTCTAAGCAAGGAATGAACAAGTTGGCAACATATTGCAACATCTATCTTTTTCCATTCTTCAAGAATAACCTTTTATAGAGCCTGGATGCTGAATAGAGAGTGATGCTCAACTTGTCGCTTCAGAATTCCCCACAGGTGTTAAATTGGGTTCAGATCAGGAGACATACTTGGCCATTCAATCACCTTCACCCTGTTCTTCTTCCGAAATGCAGCAGTAGCTTTAGATGTGTGTTTTGTATCAATGTTGGAAAAGTGCACGACAACCAAGTGGCAAGAGTGATGGCAGCATCTTCTTCTTCAGTATAGAGCAGTACATTGTTGAGTTCATTATACCATCAATGAATAGCAGCTCCCCAACAGCAGCAGCATTCATGCAGCCCCACATAAGGACATTGCCACCATCATGTTTCACTGTAGGCACCATGCATTTTTCTTTGAAATCCTGACCTTTACGACGCTATACAGTTTTGAAACCATAAGTTCCAAAAACAGTGATCTTTGTCTCATCACTCCAGAGTATAGTCTCAGTAGTCTTCGTCTTTTTGCACATGGGCCCTAGCATATTCTAGGCCTGCTTGTTTGTGGCTGGGCTTTAGGAGAGGCTTCCTTTGTGGACGATACCCATGCATGCCTTTCCTCTGCATTGTATGCCGTATGGTGTCGTGGGAAATGGTCACTCCAGTTTGGCTTCCGATTGCTTTAGCTAACTGCAGTGAACTTGCAGGGCAATAATCATCAACCCTTCTTATCAGAAGACGCTCCTGTCCAGATGTTAACTTCCGTGGATGGCCTGGACATTTCTGTAAGATGGTTGCACTTCCATGTATCACTTTTGCTACAGTATTTTGACTGATATGTGAAGCTGATTGCTGATCTTCTTCTAGCCCTCACCTTTTTGTGTAAAGTAATGATTTCCTTTCTCAGATTTTGTGGCATTTCTCTTCCATGTGGAGCCATTGCTGACAGCATGAAATGGGAAGGGCTTTTCTTTGTTAAGTAATGACCTTGTATAGCCACCTGTCTGCTGGACACCTTTTAAATGAATCATTAGACTCACCTGTGGTTGAATGCCTATTAATTAGGGGTTTGTAGTCTTGAATGTGGCCTTTCTTCCAAGACTATAATTGGGGTGTACTAATTTTTGCATCATGGGCTTGAATGAATTTGTTAGGGAAAATCACTTTTTGTGTGTGCAAATTAAAAAATCTTGTTTGCAATCAATGGGCCACATTTGTGGGAGTATTTTGTAGTACAGTATCTCATAGAAAATGTTGATACTGAAAGAAAACTAAAGGTTTTCTGACAAACATAGTGGGGTGTACTCAGCTATGCTGAGCACTATATATATATATATATATATATATATATATATATATATATATATATATATGTAAATGTCAGGTTCATGTGCTGTACAGAAATTAGACAAAGCCATAAATTTTTTGATTTTAATGTATGCTTTGGGTCGTTGTCATGCTGAAAGATGAAGTTCTTATTCATGTTCAGCTTTCTGTGCCAATTTTGACTGGTATTTGGAACTGTTCATATTTGCCTTTATCTTAAAGCAGAAATACCACCTCATAGGTTACTCAGGTTGGCAGCAGCTCAGCTGATACTGCTGAGATCCGCAACTTTTTCTGACAACAGGAGGGGTGCTTTTTCTGAGCGCGCCCCTCCCACTGCCTGACATCTCACCGAGGCAGCCTCAATGGGATTTGGGATATCTCTCCCATGTTCCCCTTGTGGCTGTAGGAACTCTCGTCTGCCCAGTCTCCCGAGAGTTATGTGTTATTATGTGTCAGTGATGAGAGTGCCTTTTCTGTCCACAGACACATCTCATCAAGCAGCCGATTCCCCCCTCCACCCCCCCCCCCAACCAATGGAGCTCTCCAGTAGGCTCTGTAGGAGGGAAGGTGGAGTGGAGAGGGGGGCAGTGATGGCGGATGTAGATTCACCTCTCCAGGATCTACGATGCTGGCATCATAAATGAACGTGAGGAAGGTAAGTATAGGTTGTTGGGTTTTTTTTGTAGCAATTTTCCAGCAGCTGAACAGCTGACAGGTGAGTATTGTGTCTATTTAATGTATGTGTTTTTTACTTTGTGTTTAAACCCACTTTAAATAAGGCCCCAGTTCCAGCTGAATAAAAATATCCCCAAAGCATGATGCTGCCACCACCATGCTTCACTGTGGGTATGGTATTCTTTTGGTGATGTGCAGTTTTGTTTTGTGCCAAACCTATCTGGAACTGGGGCCTTAGTTAAGATAGAGCGAATTATGAACAGTTCCAAATATCAGTCAATATGGACACAAAAACGTCAGCCATGCTGATAGACTCATACCCAAAAAGACCGATTAATTTATTAACACAGCATTAATACTGGGTAAGCTGATTGGGCTTAGACAACTCTGTCCATGACTGGATATTTAACTAACTTAATGAACCAGAAAATATATATTAGGGTTTGGAAGGAAAGGATAAAATTACACATACAGAATGCTGTATGTTAAATAAATAGCAAAATTATAACGTAAGGCATGACATTAACTTTCTTTAACGGAATTCCCCTTTTAACAATTATCAGAAGTTCTTTGCGCAGGTTTATAGGACACACACCCTAAGCTTGAGGTTTGTTGTCATGAATCTGCCATTACTCACCAATTACAAAACAGTTATCTATCATAAACTACTTTGCTGCAAGCCTTCAGAAACTGCTCACCCAGCTACATCATGACATCTTGTCTTTAATATACTATTTCTGGTTTAGACAGCTGGGTGAGTCTTATTTTAACCTATACTATCTTTGAGAACAATAACTGCTCACGTCTAGGCTAAGATTATATTGTGACATATGGTTTAACTAAGAGATTCAAAAACCAAGGCTTTCTGAACGTTGTTAAAAATTACTTCATAATTTTGAAGTCAAATTGCAAAAAGGAATTTTACAGTACATGAATACATGTAGATAAAAGAATAACCCACACTGTCCGGGCACTTTATTAGGCACACCTTGCTAGTACCGAGTTGGACCCCCTTTTTCCTTCAGAACTGCCTTAATCCTTCGTGGCATGAATTCAACAAGGTACTGGATACATTCCTCAGAGACATAGATCCATATTGACATGATAGCATCATGCACTTACTGCAGATTTGTCGGCTGCACATTCATGATGTGAATGTCCTGTTCCACCACATCCCAAAGGTTCAGATCTGGTGACTGTTCAAAAAACCAGTCTGAGATGATTCGAGCTTTATGGCACAGTGCATTATCCTGCTGGAAGTAGTCATCAGAAGATGGTTACACTGTGGACATAAAGGGATGGACATGGTCAGCAACAATACTCAGGTAGGCTGTGGCGTTGCAACGATGATCAATTACTACTAAGGAGCCCAAAGTGTGCCCAGGTTATGTCCCCACACCATAACACCACCATCAGCCTGAACCATTGATACAAGGCAGGATGGATCCATGCTTTCATGTTGTTGATGCCAAATTCGTACCCTAACATTCGAATGTTGCAGCAGAAATCGAGACTCATTAGACCAGGCAACATTTTACCAATCTTCCATTGTCCAATTTCGATGAGCCTGTGTGAATTGTAGTCTCAGTTTCCTGTTCTTAGCTGACTCATTCTTCTCTGACCTCTGGCATCAACAAGGCATTTGCGCCCACAGAACTGCCGCTCACTGGATGTTTTCCCTTTTTCGGACCCTTCTCTGTAAACCCTAGAGATGGTTGTGTGTGACAATCCCAGAAGATCAGCAGTTTTTGAAATACTAGGACCAGCTCTTATGGCACCAACAACCATGCCATGTTCAAAATCAATTAAATCACCTTTCTTCCCCATTCTGAAGCTCGGTTTGAACTGCAGTGGTTCATCTTGACCATGTCAACATGCCTTAATGCATGAGTTGCCACCATGTGATTGGCTGATGAGCAATTTGCGTCAACGAGCAGTTGGACAGGTGTGCCTAATAAAGTGTATATGGTTGTATATTGGACATAAAGTAAAGTTTACACGTAGGTAGTCATACAAAGGATAATCTACAAAATACAACTATGGTGCTCAAGGTCGTACAAAAACTGTAGTTAATGGTGATCTGTAGGTAATAAAGAATTTGATCACAGTAAAAAAATAAACAGGCAGGGTATACAGCTAGGATAAACCACATTCACTACTGTAGATGTGATATCAGATAATCAAAGGCCTTGCAACACTAGTGTCATCTTCACTAGTAACGAACAAACACTACCCACAGTTCAAGGTAAACGGCAATGACTTTAATGACAGGGGGAATAATGATAAGGCTTAAAATAGAGATTTTTTATGGTCTCTTTTTTTCAGAAATCAAAAGGTAAAAAAAAGAAAGCATGGGATCCCCCCCCCTCCCAGAACATAGTGTGGGGGACCCCTTGCTTTTTTTTTTTACTTGGGGGACACCCCACAGAGCATACCAGACCATTTGCCAGTGGGGGTCTAGTATGCTCGGGGGGGGGGGACCCTAAGCTGTTAGTGGTCCCCCTTTTCCAGAGCATACCAGACTTTTTTTTTACACCTATGATTTTTATCCATTGATCCCCCTCTGGTATGGTATTGTGGCTACAAATCTGACATGAAGGTTTGAGAATTTTGCATGTCATTAAAGTCAATGTGATTTGCCGCAAATATGCGAACTGAAGCAGTTCTTCCCTCTGCCTCTCTGTGACTGGCAACTCAAGCTTCGCGGGCCACCCATGTAGCTTGCATTACAAGAGAAAAAACACACACACCTCTGTATTCAGATGTATTTAGCGATGTGTCTTATATTACAGTGTGTCTTATAGCCCACAAAAACAGAACTTTGAAAATATATTCTTTTCCCTCTTTTTGAGTGTCAAGACATAGACAGTGACATCTACATAGACTTAGACCCTTGGACACAAATATAGCCTAATCATTTGTTATTCTATCTAAAACAAACATAATTGCTATAGGTTATGAACCCAAACTAAAATATTAACCAATGTGACCTTCCAAGTGAAAGCGACTTCCCAAACTAAGCAAGACTGTGACAAGAATGGAGGGTGAATTTAGAAATGAAAGAACCTAGCTCAGCCTTGAAAGTAAAAGAAAGATATTTTGAAAGATGACAACAGAATGGATCGGATGATAAACAAAGGAACATCATCATAGGAAAGAAAAGAAACCTAAGTGGTCACAATAGTGAAGGAATGGAATCGCACAGCCATAAATGTCACGTCATAGTGTTTTTGTCAATAAAGAGGGAGTTGTTAGATAGATGACCTTTTAGGATGCCCCACCCAATTTAAGGTTTAGAAATCCAATAACAAGTGAAACTATGTTTCTAAACATGATCAGAACACACCTTTAAACCACCACCTAACTGCCATTTGCTGTCCCTTTGTTGTCCTGTGGCTACAGTCTTGTTAGATTATGCAATATACAGAAAGTACGGCCCAATGGGAAGGTTCTGCGTTGATTAATCTGTATGCTTCTTTACACCCCCACAACCCCATCCCTGCATTTAGAAGCACCAACGGTTAAATAAATAAAAGGAAATACATAGGTCGTAAGAGATAAGTAGGTCAACAACACTTTGATAGGCACTTTGTATATTGCTCTGTCCAGTGAACTGTTTATGAGTTGATGCTTTCTCCTACAAAGCTTACAGCAAGACCACCAGAAATGTAAACAAAAAAATACTATGGGTGCTTTTGTCAACATCAAAAACAGGTAAAAGAATACATCAGTAGAAATTTTAGCTCTTGACCTTGATAAGCTGTTAGGACTCTTTCACACTATATGTGTTTTTACAGTGCTGCGTTTTCTCATAGAAAACCAATGTTACCATTCACATTGCATGCTTTGCATTTCTGTGTCTGTTTTTTATAACGCCCTGCTGCATTTTGTGCAATTTGTGATGCATTTTTAATTGCTTTGTTCAAAATAGAAAATGCAAACGCAGATGTAATGTGCAAAACATATGCATTTTATATATATGTGTACATGCATGCCTTTAAAAAATGAATTCCTCTAAAAAACAATTCAGCTTCCCATTGAGAAGTACAGTAAAGCACCCATACATGTAGTGATCCGCAGCCAAATTTGTGGCCAATCAATGTGCATGCGCATTCGCCAGTAAAACCGCCCACAGATCACTGTTGCCCACAACATCTTGTTTGGCTAGAAAACAGACATATCTGTATTTCTCTGGGCGATACCATAACTTTGAATGGGGACACTGGTCCAATGGCAAGCACATTGGCAAGCTGATCCTCTGGGCCACCGGAAAGCGTGATGACGTTTGGGCCAGAGGATCGGCGGGTTTGGTTTGGGCCAAATAAGACAATAATGGGTCATTCATAGAGATGGTTACATTTTTTTGACAAACTTAATTTATGAGTTAATTGCAAAGCCCCAGAACATGGTGTATAATCGTGGAGATGTAAACAAGGGTTGTGGTAACAAATTTAAAAAAATTTATTAATCTAGCACATGTCGTTTTTGCATAAATTATGTTCAAAATCAAATTTCAAATTTCGACTTTAACTTTGAACTTAATTCATGCAAAAACTTTTTGTGTCAGACCAATAATTTTTGTAGTATTCCCTGAACAATTCTCTAGGCAAGCTTGGTGATGATACCATTTGCAGTGGCTTTGCAATTAACTCACAAATTCAAACGTTGAATTTTCAAAAACAATTCAACCATTTCTATTCAAGTCTAGGATGATTTTGCTTATGTATGCCCCATGAGCAATAGCCAATTGGCTTTCATGAATTATGACACAATAGTACAATTTGTTGTAATGCAATAACCTAATGAATACTATGATCAATAGTTCTGAGTTAGGGCAAAATTTGTGTTATTATGTGCAGTTAACCATAGATCTAAAACTGCGATCTCATAGTGTAATTACTGCCAATTTCCTTGGGAACTCAGTGAACAATAAATGTTTCATCACTAACACCTGACAGTGCTTCCATAGGTGTCACATAAGAAACTTATCATCTTTGCAAAGCTGAACCCGTGTGACTTCCCCACCCAACGTAATTTTACCTTTTTGAGCCACAATTCAGTTCTTAGTCATTCATAGTCCCACAGCCATCACGTCTCACTTCATCTGTCTTTATGTTTTTAAGTCAAAGGTAAAGTCTTGTGACACACAGGTGATAACTCTTCTCTATATTGAAATTACAAACTCCTTCCTTTCATTGCTCGGAAGGAAAGCCTTCTTCAGGGCCCAAATGAGAAAGATTTTATACTAGTGCTTTGGTAGATTTTGTTTCAAATCCCAAAATATGCATGCTACCCTATGTATGATAGAACTATGTTTCTGTAAGGAATAGGAGTTGTAAGGACTTTGCTGCGGAAGATACTATGAAAAAGTCTTAAAGTTAGCTACACTCAGAAAAGACATTACCATCATTCTACAGAGAAATATTCTAATATACATTATGAATCATCCTATACTGTGGATGCTCCTGAGCATCCTATACTGGGCAGTGAGTAAGGCTAAGACCCCCCATACATACACAGATTTTAGCATCCGACAGACTAAAAACGATAAATTTTTTTCAATCGTACAATCGGAGATTGATTGATGGAAAATAGAATATACTCCACATGGAATAACCAATTTTTTATCGATTTTTTTTGTTGTTTTTTTTTATCGATTTTTTTGGATTCGTAATTTGTACTAAATTTGTACTCAACCGATCAAAATTTTCCGACATGTCCGATCATGTTTTGATCGATTTTTTTCACAATTACGATCAAATTTAATTGATCGGACCATGTGGGCATGCACCAATTTCAGTCAACCGATCTAAAAATTTATCGTTCTTAATCTGTCGGCCGCTAATATCTGTGCATGTATGGGGGCCATAAGTTTATACTGTCGGTTCTTGAGCTGCTTTCAGCTTGAGAACGGACAGTGCGTTCCCACAGCTGCGGTATAAACAACTCCCTGTGATCAGCTGCAAAACAGTGCAGGCGATTACAGGGCGTCTAATTAAGGACCCCATAGAGGTCCTATGGCACTGCAGCCCGAAAACCGACCAGCGGACGCCTAATGTGGCGTCCGCTGGCCGGTCACGTTAAGGGGTCGTTTACCTGGCGGTAAAAAAACGCTAGTGTAAACTTAGCCTAAGCAGTACAGAGAAGCCTCCACATCAAAATTCAAGTTTATGTTGGAGTTAAGATTTAAACTGATGATCTAAAGCTTTAGCAATTAACTTTTTGGGATAGCCCTTAAAATGTGAAAGGAGGAAACATGCTGGCTTATTCAAAGTTTAAAGCGGACCTACCACGTTGTAGGTCACTTTGCACTATCGGCATCAGACTGCCAATAGATAGGGCAATCACTGTCCAAAAAGAAAAAAAAAGTAAATCTTAAAGCAGGAAAGACAAGTTTTTCCGAGGTAGCACCTCCCATGCTGTGATGTTGCACCGCGGCGCCGAGGTCGCTTGTCAAAGCTGAAAGGGCTGCCGGGAAAGCATCAGCTGTGTGTGGGGCCCCATAATGCACTGCTCTGCCTCTGCTCTGTGACGTCACTATCACAGCAATTCACTGCAGCCCAGTGTCCTGTGTGCTCTCTCCCCCTCCCTCCCCCTCCCCTTCTTTGTCTCGGAGTTCATGA
>CM070038.1:48014923-48034083 GCA_036250615.1 Ptychadena robeensis
GTTTTCACAGATGTATAATGCTGACAGGTGTGTAATATGTCCATGTAATGTATGTGGGGGTTTTTTTTTGAGTTTACAACCGCTTTAAAGACTTCTAATACAGTTCAACAGAGATTTGATGGACACACGCTCTCTCTTTGAAGAAAAGCTCCTCCTATTAGTTCAAATATGTATTTACATTTGTTTTCATGTAGAGTATAACGTACAGATCATCGCACGGCGCTCGAAATGGCCATCGATTTGGCCCATATCTCCACATCTGTACCCTGCTTTAGCCTTGAGCTAAAGAATATCTCCCACATCTCTTTTGAAAATAAAGATGACTTCAATAAATCTTGATACTAAGAATGCAGTTTAGCTTGTCTGCAGAGGCAAGCTATGATAACAAAATGTGAAGTTAAAGAAAGATTTGCCGACTGGAGAAAAATGCAAAACATGCCAGTACTGTCTGTTACCTTACACTTGTACTTGGGCAACAGATGGCCATATATTGTAGCAGAGGTCTTGATTCTAGATTTAATCTCTGAGATAATAACATATGGTATCTTATACCATATCTTAAATTTGATACAGGTCTGCCAACTTTCTTCTTAAGCCATCCTAGTTTATGCCTTTATCGGAGACAATAGATTGTAAGCAGGGTTCTAAAATGTTTTTTATGTTGAGGCCCAATAAAACACATGCAATAAATTAAAGTTTATGAATTAAAATGTTAGTGCATTTTACAAGTAAAGTAACATACCACAGGCTTTTATTTATGGCATCAGTTTGAGAAATTTTTACATAATTTAGAATTAAGGTACATTGGAACATCAGTCACTCTTTCTGAGTTGCATTTGACTGGATTCAAGAGGGTGTTGCAGAGGGCTTGTGAGAGTTTTGTGGACATTCTCAAATAAGATCATTTGTAAGAAGACAGATTTCCATCAGGGAAATTAAAATTCTCTAACATAGGGACGATACCCAGATGAATTGGGCTTTAGAGGCACTTTACAATCACCAATCATTTAAATAAGTAAAAGGAGACATTTATGACAACTGTAGGACTCATACATAAAAAGGGGGGAGAGGATTGAGGTTTATACACAACATAATACCATACCTCTAGATCAACCCCCAATGCATTGAAGAAATAAAATAACACAATGGTGCAAAAAGATTTCCATACGGTGTAAATATATTTATATTCAGTCAAAACTCCGACATGTTTCACCCTCATAGGCTTCCTCAGGGAAATGTTTTGACTGTATAGGAAACATAGCACAAGCATATCACAATTTTATACAGAAGCATAAATATATGGAAAATCGTCATCATGCTTTTACAATTTGTTGTACTATAGTGACACTCGTGATAGTATCACAGCCTATATCTAAATATAATATGAAAAGATTTCTACACTGAACCACACAATATCATTCTGTATATATCTATATCTTATGCAATCATGCTAGTCTAATTTGATGGTCAATATAGAACTTAAAGAGGTTTTAAACACAAATGAAAAAACACACATACATTAAATAGACACAATACCCACCTGTCAGCAGTTCAGATGCTGGAAAACTGCTACACAATAAAACCCCCACAACATACTTACCTCCTTTACTTTCAGTTCTGATGCCGGCATCTTAGCTCTAGGAGAAGTACAGCTGCTTCTGCCATCACTGCCCCCCTCTCCTCCCCCCCTGCACTCCACTCCCCCTCCTGTCTCCACTCTGTCGGAGCTGGAGAGCTCCATGGGAGGGGTGTGGAGGGGGAAATCAGCTGCTGACGAGTTACTGCCTGGGAGAGATGTCCCAAACCCTATTTCGGTTGCCTAGGTGCGGCATAAGGCAGTGGGAGGGGCTCACCCGGAACAAAGCCCCTCCTGCTATTAGAAAAAGATTTTATTTTTACAATTGAGGATCTCAGCAGTATTGGCTGCAGCTCAGCCGATACTGCTGAGATCCTCAATTGTAAAAATTAGGTTGAGGGTGCAGGGCTTAGGTTAGGTCCTGGACGGCGTGCAACACCCACACCACACGTGCGGTGTGGGTGTTGCACGCCGTCCAGGACCTAACCGGCAATCTGACGCCCATACCCTCTACTATTTCAACTTTTTGGACCTAATATTTGTTGAATTCTAGCTTTTTACCTGCAACCTATGGTTATTGGTCTCTGGCTCTGACGCGGTGTGCCTGTATAGGCTCTCCGTTCTTTTGGGAGAATTTAAGCCCTGCACCCTCAACCTAATTATTTCTTGGCCTACATCTATCACATATCTCAGTTGGTTGGACTCACTTCTGCCCCCTGAGGAAGTCGCATAGCGACGAAACGCATGTCGGGGTCTCGTCTTACAACTGAGGACCTTGCTGTGTGGTCTTTTAATACGAACTGTGACCAATCCAATGGGCCAATTGAGATAGTGATGCCTGGCATAGGCTATTGGTTATCTGACTGTCATCGGATTGCTGTATCCATATGTGATGACTATTATCTTTTGGATTTTTGTATGTTTTGAACTCTATTTGCTAACTTATTAAATTTTACCTATCTTAGGTTTTGAAACCAGTTTATTGTTTAAGCCTTTAAAGTCCCCCTGCCCCTGTGATCATTACAGGGGAAATTCCTGTCTTTTCTAATGTTTTGGCGAAATTGAACAATAATCGTACTCCCCATGTGTTGTACATCGATTACATTAAAATCGAGTTTCGATTTTTTTGATCGAGCTACAAAATCTAATCGAATGTCGATTGAACGCTAAATTGAACCATGTGTGCCTTGCTTTAGTGTCATGTGATTGTGTACTGGCCTCCCAGGTAAGCCCCAACAATAGTATTAACCCTCTGGGCGTTACGAGCTTTTCGCGCCATTTTTAATGGCACGAAAAGCCTAATCCCCTGCAATCGCGGCGGAGTACCCTGTACTCCGGCGTGATTGCCGGCTCTCTGCCCAGCCCTCTACACACCGCCAGTGTCAAATAGATGTCGGCGGTGTGTGGGGAGGAGAGCGGCGCCCCCTCCATTAACATGGAGGTCTATGTCACCCCCCCCCCCCCCCCCCCCCTGCCCCCTTTGGCGTCACAGATGACGCCTAAGACACGGGGCCGGAATGTGCCCGATCAGCGATCAAACTGCGCCTGAACTGAGTTCGGGCAAACCGCCCAGGAGGTTAAAGAAGAGAGTCGCCTGTCTCCATATCTCTTGGCTCCTGCTAAAAACAGTGTTCTGGTGGTCCTTGTGTCATTGTTGCTATGTCATTATTCTCTGCCTGCATTGGACTATGCGGTGCTCAATCTCCTCTCTTGTTGCCATTCCGCACTGGATCGTGCTTCAGTACTCACCAAAGACATCTATGGTGGACTACATTTCCGACACTACACTTGGGCTGTACTGTGAACATTTTCTAATAAACATATATTTTTAAAAAAAAGTTGCATATCCCCTCATTGGGTAGTTTATGTTGGCTATCAGATCAAACTAAGGTACTAACACTTGTTGCAAAGATAAGTGTATTAATGAGCGGTATCAAAGAAAGTCCTTTACTACTTTAGTTGTAAATATTTATTGATGTTTAAATATGTTGGCAAATATGCTAGAAAATCTTGGCAATTTTACAAAAATCTACGTAGTTCTCATTGTACATAATGGAGAAATTCTTTACTGTACTACATATGTCATGAGAAGCTGGTTAGAACATACTGTAACTCAAGTAATTGTAGACTTGGGAGGGGTTGCATGTGACACACTTCAATCAGGATACAGATAAAACATTGACAGGGTGTAGCTCCAAAAAACTGTAATAACATACTAAAATAATACAATAAATAAATTAATACATAATAAAAAATAAAAAAAATAAAAAAAAAAAATATATATATATATATATATTTATATACAGGAATTGTGAAATTATGTAGATTGTGAAAAGAGAGGTGACTTTAAAACCGTAACTGAATGACATTAAGTTAGTAAAAGCAGCCGCTATGTTTATTTTTACTTTTTAAATCCCAAATCAAGCCTTTGCAAATAGTCCAAATCACATCAACAGCTATTCAGTGAAGGTTTTAGATTTAATTAGGAAAATACCTTTGAATTGAGATTACGAAAATAAGCTTTATTTACTTCATATATTGAGATTTTAGTGTTGTTTGCTTTTCAAATAGTTATTTTAAGACATGATGTTAAATTACAATGTAATAAAAAGATGGAGGTAGTTTTAGTTAATGTATGTATAAATAAATACATTAATCAAAGCTTGTACTTTCATGCTTTGTATCATTTACATGTGTTTCTTGTGTGAGGGGCATTTATAGAACACCAGCTTTGCAAATGAAAAGAGACAATCCTATATGCAAAGACAAATTTTTGCTTTGGAAAAGCCAACCACCACACTTACAGTATGTATATAGTTTTGAACATACTATTACAATTATATGGGTATTATTTTACTTCTCTCCTTGTTTAATTATAACTACCTTTTAACCAGTCATCTAGAAACACATTAATCAAACTATCTTTGTCAATGAGTGTCAATGCATATTAAATACAGCTAAATTGTCAGGTCAATAAATATTGAATAAGATCATATTGAATATAATACTAAATAAGACTCCAATTTATCAGTGTTCAGTAAAACCAAGATAGTGGCTCTTTTAAGACCACTTAAGTCCCTACACATCAAACCATATGAATTGTCTAAAATGTTTTTGCATGTTAAAGCATCGTCCTACTAATGCCATTTAGAGAAATATACACCAATGTTTGGCCAATGATGTGAACATAAGGTTTCCGCACAACTATAATAATTTGATCATTTATAATTTTATCTTGTAGAATCTATTTTACTTTTAGTCTATAACATGATTTATTTGACTAATGGCCCAACCAATCAATGTGCATGCTTGCGGTCGTCGGTCGGTGGTAAGATCCCTGTTGCCCCAAAGCTCAGATGGCCATAAAAGGACATGTCTGTAAATCTCTGGCCGATGCCATTAGTTTGAATAGGGACCGGTGTCCCTGTTCAAACTAACAGCCGGAACACAAAGGGTGGGTGCGCGATGGAGTGCAGCATGATGACATTATCACGTTGCACTCAACAGCTCATCTGTCGCCCCCACCCCGCTCACTAGGTGTGTGGGGGCCATAAATCTTCAATGGCTAACCTTACAATAAAAGCCTTTTTTTTTAAAACAGATATAACTCCTCATCACAGAATAACTAGTGTATCTGGACTTCTTATCTTTAAGTCAATTAATTTTTAACCAAGACTCATTGGTATTTAGGTTTCTCTCATAGAAATATCTATGTTAGCTGTATGTCTTTGCTGCCCAGATCTATGACATTTTTATTGCTGAAGGAGGTGAATGTACACTGCCTGTCCAAAAATAAAGTCGCCACCTGGATTTAACTAAGGAAATAGGTACGAGCCTCCTATTGGATAAATCTGGGGTTGCTGCAGTTAGTCAGGTCTAGGTTCAACAATAGTATGTGTTCCAAGAATTAGGTCAGCTGGCTACCTGAATATACTGAATGACCAGGTTATTCCATCAATGGATGTTTAGTTCCCTGATAGCATGGGCATATTCCAAGACGACAATGCCAGGATTCACCGGGTTCAAATTGTGAAAGAGTGGTTCAGGGAGCATGAGAAATCAGTGCAACTAGAATGCAACCCATTGAGAATCTGTGGGATGTGCTGGAGAAGGCTTTGTGCAGCGGTCAGACTCTACCATCATCAATGCAAGATCTTGGTGAAAAATGAATGCAACTAGGTGGAAATAAATCGTGTGACATTGCAGAAGCTTATCCAAACAATGCCACAATGAATGCTTGCCGTAATCAAAGCTAATTCCAACCAAATATTAGTGTGTGACCTATTTTTTGGTGCCAACTTATTTTTTGGGACAGGCAGTGTATATCAGGCCTGGACCTCTTAACTCTATTACCCCCAATTACTCTACCTAACTCTGATCAGTATCTCCACTAACTGACCTGTCACTTCTCAGTCAAGTGTGTCAAGACAAAACAGTTGTTTTTGTTAAAATATTTATATCCTTAAAACTTTGTGTATAAATGTGTGTCTCAAAAACCAGAGTTGTATGAAAGTCTGAAGAAGGTATCTGAGACATCCAGAAAGATTGCTTTTTCAATGATCTCAGCCAATAAACAGTATCACTTGAACTCCAAACGTTCTGTATTCATCTATGGATAACAGAGTACAACAATCTACTATTGCTACGACTGCTACTAAGATAGTTGTCCTTTCTGTTCCCTGTATTTTCTGTTTAATCAGCCTTTTGTTCCTTGTCTCATATATCTCATCTATAAAAGACATGAGAGGTTTGTGAACTTCTGTCTGGAGAAGCTATTCAGCTCAGTACAACCTGTACAACCTGTGCTCTTATGTTTTTCTTGTGACAGGAGAATTTTGCTTTAATGTTCTAAGCCATATCCTGTGAATGGGCAGTTAAATCATACTCCATAACCACAGACTTGTGAATAGTCACTATAGGCTTCAACTACAGTGAACCTTCCCTCTACATTCCTCTAATCTGCTAGCAGAGGCTATAATAAAAAAAATACTTACCAGTTTTTCTGCATGGATGAAAAAACAATTAATGGAAAATATTTCTAAAATTTTTACAAGGAAAAGTATCTGTGTCTCCTGAATTTCTGCTTTAAGGTATAGGGAAAATTCATTCCTGCAGAGCTCTAGAAACTGAGGTTTATCCCCACCCAAGGTAATGTCATGGAGTTTGTTGTGCGTTTATTATCTGTGAGCATTTTAATTTCTACTATGCATAAAATATTCATAAAACTAACATATCCAATGATTCCTCATATACATAATATTGGTCATTAGTTAGATTGTACATTTGTTTGGTGAACCAACCAAAAGTGTTGTGATGTTTTAAGTTATAACACCTATTTGCCTAACCAAATTTTAAGTTGTTAAATGGTTTCTTTTCTTTTTCCCATTCAACCCCTTGCTCTTTAAATATTACCTTTTTTGCTTGACTATTAGTGACTTAGGAATCTTAATATATAAAGATTTGGTTTTTTTTGATAGCAATGACTGATTTATTAACCATTACCCCAACCCAAAGAATCCACGAACAACTAAGTTATTGATTTTTGGTGAGCAGACACATAAAACATGTCAGCTCCAAATAATTTAAATACATATTCTGTGTATTTGGTTATACTGGATAAAACAATTTCATGGGAATATAAATGTCCAACTAGGGCTTAATGTGCTGCTGCTCTAGAATATGTACCTAATGTGTGAATACTCTGCCAGGAAATAAAAAAGGTTCCTTCTAATCCCCAACAATTCTATACCTGGGTAAGATTAGACCAAAAAAAAGATTTTATGGGGGTAAACTTAGGACATTCAGTTTGTTAAAATCTTGAAATTGCTTAAATTAGTAACTGCAACCTCCATATGGAATGACGTTTCGTGATATTATGCAGGGTGTCTGAAAGGTGAGTCCTAACCGTGGGATACTGTGCAATATGTTATCTCACTGATTATTTGTGAAACTGTGGAGGATTACTCCTGTAGCAACATGAGTAAAATGAAAAAAATTATTTGACATGCTAATTCTAATAGAAATACTGGGGCGGTGCCTGGAAGGGAAAAAAAACCACAAGGATTTAAATGTATTCTACTGTAAATGAGCACACAGAGGACTATAGTAGAAGCAAGATAGAAGACATGATGGTGTTAATTTAACAATAATTTTGTATTAGGAATTAAACTCCAATAGAAGTCTATAAAAAAAGTATACATTTTTAATGGCAGTAAATAGTAAAATGCAAGTTTTATTCATTTTGTCCCATTGCAACTCTCCAAGGATAAAAGAAAACTCTTTTTTGAATTGCTCACTAGAACAGTTCAATTTAATAGAATCCTGCTGTAGGATTTTCCATTACTCATGGTCCTCTATCCAAAGATAAAAGAAACTCAGGGTTTATATTTAGTTAACAATTTAGGAATTTTTTCTTCTTCTTCTAAAGATTCAATTTATGAATCTTCTTTTTTTCTTTTGGTAAGGTTTAGAGTTTTCCTTTTTTTTTCTAACTGACGAAAAAATTTGTGCCTTCTCCATTGACCCCATGGCATTTTGCTAAAATTGTGAAAATTTGTAAAAAAAAATCCCTTGCATTGCCTTAATAAGTTGGGGAAATGGAGACCATTCTCTTCAATATTCACTCGCAATTGACCTTACCCCTTATGATACTGGAGAGTCTTCAGCACCTACCTAAACAAAAGTACTTTTCCATGTAATAAAACTTTCTTTCTAGATGACATGTGTGCACAGAGGATAGAGTCTCCTGCGTCAAATGAGTAAAAATGTACATGGAACTGTGTTGTCAGTGCTGATGTGACGTGACAAAGAAAAATTGTTGTGAAGGAGGGCCAATGACATATATCATGTGTTCTCTGTCAAAGAACACAAGAACATCATATTCCACACCCAAATGCATTCCTCATATGCTGACACTGAGGCCATATCGGTACAGGGAGGATTAAAACATGTGTCTATCAATGAGTCTGAATTCTGAAATGCAGTGCTTGATTTTTACAAAACTTCCAACTAGTGCTGAACTCGAATATTTGCATGGTGAATATTTGTCATAAATATGGGCAATTCGAGAATTCATAAATGTCTAGAATATGGCAGCAGATATTCGCAATTTGACAAAAAAGATGGTCCTGCACATATGGCCATGCATCGCGGTAGTAAATATGGCATGTGACTATTCAGTTTGAAGATAATCACCCCCTAAAATCGCAATGCATGGCCATTTATCCAATCAAATTGAATATTAGTAGAATTATTGGTGAAATGTCGCGAATTCGAATGTTGCCTATGCTGCTTATCACTGCTTTCAACACTCTACTGCAGACATGCCATGTGAAAAAGAATTCTTACTTTATTAATAATAGCAGATACTTATTCACTGCCCTGTACATATCTATGCCATCAGCCCTGTGTCATGATGAGATGTTAGGACATCTAGAAGGAGATCTATATTGAGATGGGGGCTTTCTATTGGCATACATGTGTGGGGACAACATGTCTATGCTGTTCCACCGTTAAGAGATGAGTTGGACTGGCTAATTTCCTTAACACATGTGCCTAGACAAGCAAACCATAAGAGGCAGAAGAACATCAGTTGTCCTAAGTGCAGGGTAGTTAGTTAGGCTGCTGTCATTGGCTGGGAGGAAACGAGAGCGTTTACTACATATTGCTACACATTACTTTACGTTAAATTTTTTGTCTCTTTCTTTGAGTCTTTCCTGATTTGCCTTTATCATTCAATCTTGGGTGGATGAATTGTTTAAGCCCCCTATGCACGCTTAGATTTTCACCTGGGTGGAAATCGGCCGCCAAATTGACCAGTGTCCCCATCCAAAGTAAGTGCCGGCACACGAAATGTGCCTGACCAATTCTTGAAAGGAGCGGCCACGAGTGAAGACGTCCTCATGCGCGGTTGATCTGCCAGGGGATCGGCGGAAATTCTTAACATGTATGGGGGGCTTAACACATGCATTTTACCTTTTTTTTCTTATTACATTATATGTTAAAGGTACTTTATTCATTTATTCATTACTTAGGAAGCATTACCACTTTGTCTACAAAATGCTCATGTTTTAACTTTGTTAAAACATGACCTGTTCAACATCCCATTTAAAACCATGAACATTTATCAGAGTTACCCAGCATATGTTTTAAACAAATGTGACTGTTGGAGAGTCAGCCAATGCCCCCGCTCTCTTCAAAAGACCATTTAAGAGACTGGATGTTGGATGAGAAGACCAGGACTTACAATGTTAGTAGAAAAAAATTTTACTTAGGTTGAGGTCAGAAATCTATGAAGACCACTTAAGTTCCTCCACATCAAACCTCATTAAACCACACTTCACAGAGCTGGCTTTGTGCATTTGAACATATAGTTTGGTATTTAAGTAAACATTATAAGACCTGGAAACATTTTTTCTACGTTTTCAGAGAGAAAAAAGATGGTTTAACACAATGCCATATCATGCCAATGCTTCATGTTATGAAGTATTTTTTGGCTTAGATTTGACAAACTCTGATTAAGCTCTGACATCTCTTGTACCTGCTGATAAATGATGCTTGCTGAAGGAGGAACATGAGGATTAAATGTATCTGTCTCTTAAAATTCTAACCCAAACAAAATATTTTTTCTTAGTTTTTGGATAAAGTGAGGAACAGCTAATGCCCTTGTAAAGTTTTAAACACTTGGGTCTCTGTGAGAATTTTTTTATTAACTTCCTATACTGTGTGAAACCCAGGAAAAGGTAAAAACGAATCTCCTTCATAGAAACATAGAAAGCAAATATGATAGTTGGAGAATTTACCTGGTCCATCAAACACAGAAGTGGCATGAAATTTGCAACCTGGAGGTTATAACCCATCCTTATTTTATATATGTCTTCAGTGATATCTGCGCCCTTGCAGAGGGAAAGGAAAAGGGTTTTACAAGATGTAAGACGATTTCTATTAAACTCTCTCTCACTCTCTCTCTCTCTCTCTCTCTCTCTCTCTCTCTCTCTCTCTCTCTCTCTCTCTCTCTCTCTCTCTCTCTCTCTCTCTCTCTCTCTCTCTCTGCTGCATACATGAAAGTAATGAAAGTAGGACGATGCCGCTTTTGGATAATGTAACACATAGAAGAAACTAGAGGCTGACTCTGCCCACGTGGCTCCCCCAAGAACTACCATATAGTTTTTAGGTGGGGTAACCTTTTTAAGCCCAGCTCTTGGCAAAAATAAATACCGTATATGCCGGCTTATAAAACGACTGGGCGTATAAGACGACCCCCCAACTTTTCCAGTAAAAATATAGAGTTTGTTATATACTCGCCGTATAAGACTACCCCCTCTTCCAACGCACACCAAATAAAAAAATGTATGTCTACTCTTTCAACCCACAGATCTCCAACACCCTTAGAAGTCCGATCTTTTTTTGTATTAGTAAGGATAGGATAAGTGAAAGCATGTATGCAGCAGAGTAGTGCTTTATGCTAATAGGGAAGCAATATTTTATAGGGGGCTATTAGTAGGAAGGATTGTGCTCAGGGACATAGCATGGATATAGTCTTAGGGGTTAACTAGTAAACCACAAAATTTCAAGGTTCTTCCATTTAGGGATTTAAAGATATATGTGTTCAATGTAGGCAAGTTAAATGTTGCATATAGGAGTATATCACTGGCCATGAAAAAGCATTGTCTGGTGGCTGGAATTTAGCTGAAATGTAACTTATAAGTATTATAGCTAGAGTGGTGAAACTCGGGGTGTAAGTAGTAGTAGGTGAGCATTACTGACCCTGAAAGTTTCATCATTATACTATAAATGGTTTTCCTGCTATGAATGTTCAAAGTTACAGCATCACACAGGTTTTTTTTCTACAACAGAAACAGCGTATGTTCTCTGTGGAGAGCATCCTGTAGCCATGGTTACACTGCTCTGCTCGTTTGTTACAATGTAACAATGTATCTCTGTAGCCAGCGCGCAGCTTCAGGCAGCACGGATTCAGTAACCGGCTGCCATAGATGGTCCCCTGTACCCCCCCTGCCTGCGGCACCCGGTGTATAAGACGACCTCCAACTTTGGGCAGGATTTTAAGGTACTGAAAAGTCGTCTTATACGCCGGCATATACGGTACCCCCCCCCCCCCCCCCCCCATCTACACAAATTTATATGAAAAACACAAATGCTATTAAAATATCCAGTCTCCCACCTCCAGGTCTGGATCCAATTTTATGGGATAGGACTTTCAGCACTTATATTATGACATGGATACTAGCCAATTACTCTTAATTGTCTAATAAAATGCAAAAATTATTATCACAAAATCTGAATCTGGAAGTTGTAGAGTTAGGTTAGTCAGTTATCACTTTTTTCGTTTTTCACTGCCTTTTTCTGAAGAAGTGATGAGGGTTAAAATTAGCATACCAAAGTAATTTTCTGCCAAAGTAAAAGCTTCTGTAACGTCAAGAGAGTGGAGTATTACGTGTTCAAGGTGTGTCCCTTATATTTAGAAGAAGCATGCCTCATGAGTTAGGAGAGCTTACTGCAGACACAGAATCACATCGCAGAGCTACAGCTATACCCAGTTTAACTGGTAAGTGAAATTACTTATTTTGTACTATACAATGTCTTCTCTGTGATGGAAATGGAATACAATATTTGTTAATAGTATTTTAGAAATAGAGATAGATAGATAGATAGATAGATAGATAGATAGATAGATAGATAGATAGATAGATAGATAGATAGATAGATAGATAGATAGATAGATAGATAGATAGATAGATAGATAGATAGATAGATAGATAGATAGATAGATAGATAGATAGATAGATAGATAGATAGATAGATAGATAGATAGATAGATAGATCCTTATGTATACTCTGTTACCCAATCTATAAGGTTGTAAACCTGTTCGGCCAGGGTCCTAGGTTCCCCCTGTGTCATAACCTGTACCTGTGTGTTATCTTGTGTTGTATCTTAACTCTAATTTAATGTAAAGAACTGCTTAATATGTTTGGTGCATTATAAATAAAAGTTAATAATAGATTAGATAGACAGACAGACAATGATCAGTCACTGTAGGTAAATACATCAGTCATTATATTTTAAACTAAAGCATTATTATGATTTAAATTAGGATGCAGGAGACAAACATAACGAATGCTGGACATAAACACTTTGATTTTTCGTAAAATTTCTGATCGATCGATCGCCACAATCAATTATAATGATTGATCCTTCACAAATCCATGCATGTTTAAAGTGTGCGACCTACCAAAATCAGCCATTGATTGGACATGTCTGTTTTTTTGGTCGATCTATCTGAAAACTTTATTGGAGACCTTAAGAATCGCCCTTTCAAAGTGCCCATGCAGGCCTGATGCCACTTCCATCATTTTGGATAGTTATGTCACTGATTGATCGGGCGCATAAATCGATAAATCGTATGCCAATTGGTGCACTTTTCTAACAATGTACGACTTACGATCAAAGACTCAATCGCATGTCCCGATCGCATACGTGATCAATCTCTGAGAAATCTACACCTCTATGGACAACTTTACACACATTTTAATGTTAAATTAAAAATTGTTTTTCAAGAAAGATATTTTGATTGTACCACACATGCTGCAAAAGGAACCAATTGTTTTTCAACTTTTCAAGCCTGATACAAGATTTCGTTGTAGATAAGACTTGAATTATGGTAATTTATGGTTTCAAAATGATTCCAAAATATGTTTTTTAAACTGACCTGATCTATTATACTATTTAAGTAAGCAATGTAAATCTTTCACATAGAACACTGGACTGTCAAGAGCTCTTTCATCACACTAGAAAATTTCACTTGATCTGTTTGGTCTTTTAACTCTTTGAGCAAGATTGCGAATTACAAAGCCTTGATTGGGTCTTTTACATTACATAGCTTCTTGAAAACTTTAAATATACTTTTCTCCCTTAACTATATTATTCTCATACATTTTATACTTTTTAGTCATTTTACAATGGGTCCGGTTTCACATAAATGTTTGGCATCAAAGTAAAATTAAAAACCATAAAGATGGATTTGCTAGCCCTGTTAAGGTGATTTTTTTTCAATCAGCTACTAATTCGATTTTTTGTTTGATGACGTTGTCGAACATGGTTCGTTCATTTATCAAATGTAACATTACATTGTTTGTTTGTCCATCGCCAATATCGAATAAAAATACATTCAAAATTACAACGACAGATACATTTAGTAACCTTTCAAACTATAAAAAATGTATCCATGTAACAATTTGGCCATTCTAGATTTTGGTTCAATCAACCCAAAAATTTTTCATTCATCAAACAAAAAAATCTACACGTGTAAACCCACCTAATTTTTAGTCTAAGGAAGCTAAACAGGCACTGATACCATTCCCACAATGCATTATTGTTGGTGATGCCTAGGGCCTGTCCAAAACCTGGAATCTTTGAGGAAAGAGGATAGCACTGACCCCTAAGGGAGCGAGGGATAAGGTAAGTTACTTTGCTAGTTTAGTGTTGTCATTAAACACCCCATGGAGATTCTACTCGTGCCCCGGTCACCAACACAGGCAGTAAAGGGAATCATCGCAAGGGAACATAACTCTCATTTAGCTTCTTGTCTCATAAATTTTAGCTTACTTGGGTGGGTTCATAACATGTAATGGTGTTTTAAATCTCAAAACTATTTTGGTCTAGGATAAAGGGTTGGACCCTGTGCTTTTGTTAACAAGATTATCTAACTTCTTGTTCTATGGGACTGTCATGAGGGGAAGAAGTGTAATCTATAGATTCATTATACCCCACTTCAGCTAAGCTACTCACAGCCAAGGCTCCGCTGAGGTTTTTTTCATCATTCGACACATATTTAGAATGTGACAGAAATGCAACTCATAATGCAATCTTCTAGCTCACTTTGCAGTACGCTGTGTTTTTTAAACAGGCTTTTTTAGCACGGGTCTGGGTACATTGACTCACCAAATTACTTGCATTGGAGTCACATTGAAAACAAGCACCTAGGGCAACACATCTTGTACCAGTTTATTAGACATATGGGTGCTGTAAATTTCAATGTGTATTTTTTTTCTGTTACTGTAAATGCATTAAAACACACATGGATATGGACATGGATAACATGTGGGTGGCTTTAACACAGACACATTGGAGACATAGCCCAAAGTTAGATGTTTGGTTGAGTTTTCAGTGGAAAAAGTAAAAAAAAATCACAGTAATGCATTATTTTCTTTCAGACTGCTTCTCCAAACCGACCTAAGCTCTGGGAGCTTCTGAATAAATATGGCAGACATACAAAAAGATGAACGACCTTGGGTCGGTGTACTTCGTAGGGTAGTGACTTTTACATTTGCCCTTTTAGTTCTGGCAGCAGTATTATGGGCATTTATTGATAGTATACCCTTGGCCACCGATGAGTACAGAATCATGGCTTTTGGAATTTATGGAGCGTTTTTAACGGTACACCTTATGATCCAAAGTTTCTTTGCCTTTTTGGAACACAGGAAGATGAGGAGAGGTGGATTACCTTGCTCTTACACTAAAAGTGTGGCCTTGACCATATCTGCCTATCAAGAAGACCCTGTCTACCTACGTGAATGCCTTGAATCAGTCAAAAACACACAATATCCTCCTGATAAATTGAAAATAATCATGGTTATTGATGGCAACAGCCCTGATGACCAATACATGATGGACATGTTTAAAGAGGTATTTGCCAATGAGGACGTTGGGACATATATTTGGCAAAACAACTACCACCACTGGGATAAAGACAACGCTGAAAAGTTTTACAGTAATGACTCGTATGACACTCAACTCAACACTAACATACAGTGGATTGACGTACAGCAACCAGGAGAGAACACTATTTATGAAGGAATTGATGAGCTGCGCTACCAAGGGGATGTTAATTACGACAACATGGTAAATCAGAGGCACGTTGCTCAAGGGATTGAAATGAGGAATCGTGGAAGGCACCTCTCTGGTGACCAGCTTCAAGAAGAACCACTGCCTGACTATATGGATATTGAGATGGAGGACCCTACCAGACAAGAAGTTGAGGCAGTCATCAAGAAACACAGATGTGTCTGCATCATGCAGAAGTGGGGTGGAAAGAGAGAAGTCATGTATACACCCTTCAAAGCACTTGGAGACAGCGTGGACTATGTCCAAGTAAGGAAGAACTCATAAGCATTAAAATAAATGTTAAACATATATACACACATACATAAATACATGCATACATACATGCATACATACACGTTCATAAATTGACAAAAAATATTCCCCTAATCACCCTTAATACTGTTTTCTTAAGCTCATTGATTTATCCCTCTTTAGCTAGGGATTCTCAGTCTAGTGGTCTACACTTAAACATAACCTCTAAGGGAAAGCCAAGCAGGCTAGTACACATGTACTTGTAGACACTTAAAATTGGACAAATATGTAAGAACCTGCAGCACTTGTTTGTGGCACAGTATATTTGATAGGACTGGAGATTAGCAATGAGGCTGTTCACATTGTTGAACTTGATTGGCGGTAGTAAGCAACATAAGAGTGTATGGTAGTTCCCCTGAGAATTTCAATCATAAAAAGGTGTTATGTAGGGTCATGAGCAGATAGCAATATTACTGACACATAGTAAGACATAACTGTCGGGTCCAATGATAACTGCGTTGCATTAAAGCATAGCTTTTGTTGTGGTGAAAAAATCCAGCTGGCGCAAGTCTCTTAATATTAGAAGATATGTCTCATTCTACTTAAACCTGGTTGTCTGCCAGCAAGAGCAGGGTGTTGTCACAGAGTTGTGACATTTGCAATCTGAAGCTAATCCCAAACGTGACAGTTCCCATAATAGATGCTATTAATAAGAGCTTTTATTCCTTACATATGTAACGTTGCATTTGGACAAGAAAACAAACTAAGTGGTATTACGTATTATGCTACAATGCAACAAGTTGGATTATGTAATTCTTTTCATTTGGTTAGAACAGAGGCAATGCGTACTTTACTTTTCTAGCTAAAAGTATTCCCCATCAGTTCATTTTACAGGCAGTATCCAATGTTCTTTTCATTACACTTCACTAAACTGATCAGAACTGCAGTTATTTTGATTATTGAGGTGCAAACTACCAACAACATGCTGGCTAGTACAGTTGGGTGTGCTCACACCTTCCAGAATGAGCAAGTGTCAGTCTATGAAACACCACTGGATGATCAGTGTGTATAGATGACAACATACATACTCCTGTCCTCAAAGTAAGACAATATGCTTAAAAATTTAAAAAAATCTTCTGATAAACAGCTTTCCCCTGATTAGGTGTTTCCAATAGAGTGTTTGAAAATGTTTCCTATTCGCAATGTTCACATAGTATGGATCACCCCAATAAAATAAGCATTAAACCCTGTGAGTCCTAGTTCTAATATGATGTCATATATAAGTTTAACTAACTTTCAAATATTCCCAAAACAGGTTTGTGATTCAGACACCAAACTGGAACCACTGGCCACTGTTGAGCTTGTAAAAGTGCTGGAATCCAATGATCGTTATGGCGCTGTGGGAGGAGATGTACGAATTCTAAATCTATCAGACTCTTATATCAGTTTCATGAGCAGTCTAAGGTACTGGATAGCATTCAATGTGGAAAGAGCCTGCCAGTCCTATTTTGACTGTGTCTCCTGCATCAGTGGTCCTCTTGGTAAGTTATAAGCAATATATATTGAACAAATGTATTACTTGTCCAAATTGTAATGCTTTGTTGACACACCTAAACTTTGCCAACTGGTCATTGATCAGGAAGTAAGGTCAGGTTTAGGAAAACATTGACAGAAAATGGAAAAACATCAGATAACATTCCGCACCTACTATTTCTTAGATCAGTGGTTCCCAAACGTTTTCTTTAAGCTCCCCTTGCTTGTTTGCCTGTGTCCAAGACAAGCCAGGCCTCCCATCCCCAACTCCAACCCGCATACACTTATTATGTATTTTTTTTACAGAAGTGACGTTCACATCCTAGGGGAACATCCCCTCCCGCCTAACTTGCATGCACACAACCCTTCTTTATATGTCTAGCAATTTGGGGGATGGTACCATGTTCAGGGGCTTTTTAATTTACTCACAAAATTACATAATTACATTTTCAAAAATAAATACACCATATCTAGTAAAAATGTGTAAAATTAGCTTGCAGCCTCCCTCTGTCAGAAGTTGCAGGACACAGAGTGTCAACCCCCCAGATGCCACTGGCACTCCCTGCCATCTCTAGCACCCCGCAGGTTGGGAGCCACTGACTGACTATGTTGGCCATACCTCTTTGCTGTCCCAAGTTTGGATCTGGTAGAGCCTAGATGGATGGGATCTTATAACACGATCATAGCCAAATGCACCCATTATCTAGGCAAGATATGATCAATATGAGCCCTGGCTTACCAAAACCTTGATTTTCAAAATCAATTTTGATGGCAATGCTTCGTTATTTAGCTCCATTGGGAACTGAGGCAGGACATTTTAAGGACGAGTGCATTAAACACTTTATACATCCCTCATCAACTCCACTCCATTTGTGGAAAGTTTAATCCTTTAAATTAGAATTAATTCATTCAAAACTGATGCTGAGATGTGGTCAGCAGTTTTCTTTACTTTCCTGAATTCTGTTATATAAAGTACATATGTGGGCTTGAGCATGGCAGTGTAAAGGAATCTCAAATCAAATGTAATGCAAAATCTTTTTTACTTTATTTGACAAGAGATACTTTCTAGAAAGCAGTGGGCATAGCTGGGCTTGGCCAACTGCTGATTGTAAAACTACAGGCTTCATTAATAACCCTAATACATAGTTGTGGAACATGGGGGGTTGTTGGTGTTTATACTTTTAAGTGAGAATTTGGTTGAATTATGAGCAATGAATAATGCTACTAACACATGCAGTAATAGGCCTTAGGGTGTAATTATTCAGTAGTCAGATTTTGCTGTATCACTTTTCCAAGTAAGCTAGAAAAACTGCTGAAGAGGCAGAATAAAATGCCTGCAGCATTATGCTGCTATACATACTAAAGTTTAACACACCTGAAAAACACATCTGCATTTGTTCCACGTAAACCCTTAACTTATTATTTTAAATTCTCAGGGCTTTATCGTAATGACCTTCTCCAGACTTTCCTCGAATCTTGGTACAATCAGAAATTCCTGGGAACCCACTGCACTTTTGGGGATGACCGACATCTCACAAACAGAATGCTGAGTATTGGTTATGCAACTAAGTAAGTATGCTTCCAAAATAAAAAGGTATTAAGGTGGAGCATATTAAACCTTTGCTTCAAATAAAGCAGCTGAATATAAAAGAATACATATAAAAAGGTTCTCTAGAAGGAATTGTGTTTGTGTTCTGCTTTACAGCTCATCATACCCATACCTGTCAAGTTTTCCCATATCTAATAAGGGAAAACTTACTGGAAGTGACCTCGCAGAGTGTCACTTCTGCTTTCCAATTACTAAAAGTGACAGTCCATGATGTCACTTCCAGGATCGGGAGGTTTACAGTCCCATCCCTATTTGCATGAGCGAGGTGGGAACTTAGGAGGGAGAGTAAC
>CM070038.1:48044408-48062260 GCA_036250615.1 Ptychadena robeensis
AGGATCTATGGATCTTGGACACATAGTCGGAATGTTGTATAAGGAAGGAATACATTGGGATACACCAACATAAAATCATCAAAGTAAAGCAATATGTTACAATACTGATAAATACATGTTCTTAAACCAACTCAAATCTGGCAGCCAGCTCAAAAACCCGATTCCACACCAAGAGGGATGAACCAATATCTTCTTTTGATATTAGTGTTGCAATGTCAGTGTAAACGATTGCGATATGGGATTGGATTTGATTTTGGAGTGGTCAGAATAAATTAAAACAACACATTCCTTTAAAATCCCTTGACACCCTACAACGTTAGTGTTTACGTAGTAAAGTAATCTACAGTCATCTCGTATTTCTAGCACAGCTCCCTCTTAACCCTTGTGATCTACAAAGCCTATCTGCTAAAGCGAGGAGGCGAAGGGTATGATTCAGAGGTTGAGCCAGTCCAATGCCAATAGAGTTTATAGTTACGAGTATTAATACAACAAGCCTCCGGCACTACCCCCACTATAGAGCCCAGACTTATCATATTCGTTGGCTGATTAGGGGTAGAGTAGAGTCACAGTCTTCTGATAAAGGTCTTGGTAACCGTCTGTAAGTTCTCCTGGCAGGGGTTCTTCGGAAGAGCAAAGTCAGCCTGGTAATGCACAGGACCCCCCCACAACATTAGCAGGAATATAATTGTAAGTAATGTTACCACATGACAGGAACCAGTTCCTTAGGGAGCATTATATTATAGATAAAACTAGGAGTCACAATTTGTCTTATATTACACCTCATGGAATTTCCTAGGGTGATAACACTCCTACTGTTTTTTTACAGGTGTCTCATTAATCATATATACTATTCTTAGGTAATCCCTTTTTAACAGGTCTCTGTGCTGCAGTCACATTAATATGTAGTTTATTCTACTACCATCCAGCCAGTCCTACTTTTTGACATTCCCCACAGAAGTCATACAAGGGTATAAAGATTGGTGTATTGTTAGCCGTATACCACACTTCAAGGAGGGATTCATCTGGTGTAGGCACAGCAACACACATGTTTCTTATAGATCCCGTTGGCTCTGTAAGTCCTTCAAGGCAAGTGAACTAACATTTAAGACCCTTGCCATCCTGACTATACTATTCTGTCCAGAATGAAGGAAGTTGGGAGCAATGGATCTTGTTCCTGAGCTCTTTTAGATATTGAGTTATCTCATCTACCACATAAGGAACTAATCTCTTTCTCTTAACATGTCTTTCTTGGTTTGTGGGCGGGGCAGACCCAGTACGGCAGTAATTCTGGCATGACTGATTTCCCTCTCACCTTTACTGAGAACAAAACCCAAGTTATCAACACCTTCAGTACACCATTGTAATTTTTTCCTTGAAACTTAATGTAACTTAAATGTAATTAAAACTTAATGTAATGAAATTCAAGCTCAAAAGTGGGGGCAGAACAGCTTCTCTTTGCCATTACTAAACATGATGGCTTTGGGAATGAGGAAATGAGGATGGTAAGTAAGTTTTTTTTCTGTAGCAGTTTTCTGACTGCTGACTGGTGAGTATTAATGTCAATGTAATGTATGTGGGGTTTTTTTGTTTTTTTTAGTATAGAACCGCTTTAAGTCCAGAGTAAATGCAGCCCTTTACCAGGAGATTTTGGAGCACTTCATGCTTCCTTCCACAGAATAGCTTTATGGAGATGCAGACTTCATTTTCCAGCAGGACTTGCCACCTGCCCACACTGCCAAAAGTACCAAAACCTGGTTCAATGACCATGGGACTACTGTGCTTGATTAAGGGTGGAATAAGTTCTTTGCCTCATTTTTGTTCAGCACCTGCCATTTTACCAGTTTAGACTTTTTATATCCATGGTATATACACCTCTATGGGGTAACTCCATTGGTTTCTGGCACCAGGCAACACCAGACATACTGACGCCACCATGTAGAATAATTTTCTTTTCACGTGTTATTGAGGAAAGACATTGACATATAGAGTCTATGTTATAGGGACAGAACACTTATGGGTGTTACTCTTTCAAACAGTGCCCCATTTTCAAATATTAGACATATGTTAATAGGTTTCCATATGATACTGCGTCTGAATTTTATTTTTGAAATTCTCTTTTAACAAGGGAATGGGTGTTGTACTTAAATATTAAGCTTTACCACGTAAGTGATTATCATCACCCCTCCCTAGTTCTTGGCAGCATACTTCCTTACCGTCATCTCCACATTGTTAGGGGACTGGCAGTGCTGGCACATGCATAGTGTAAAGATGTGTTGCAATGAATGAGTAGGCATGCTTTCCAATGCATATCAGCATTCCCTGCATTTATGAACAAACGATGGAGCCATTACTCAGCAACCAAACACTTGTTGGACCGCATACATGTGGTTTCTCTTATAACAGCTTACTAAGATTTTAGCTACACTGAAGAAAACTATGTAGATTACTTATCTGGAGGTACATTGCAGTCTTACCTTACCAATGGCCCTTGTCTCTTTCCACTGTGTGAAAATATCTATATAAAAAAAGGACAAAAAAAAAAGAATACTAATGCAGCCACAACATCTAAAAGCTGGTTAATTGAAATGTTTGTTCTTTTACAGACATATTTAAAAAAAAAAATAGAGAGAGTAAAGAAGGGTTAGATTTCCTCTTAAGCTTTTTTTTTTAATCCTATAACTTTTGTTTTGTTTTTCTTACCTCAGTGCCCATGGTCGCCAGTAAAATTAGAGGGTTGAGTCTTTGCAGCAATAAAACGTTGTCAGAATCTAGCCGATCTCTAACCTCTCCAGAACATAAAAAAGTTAAAATCCCCTTGTTCGGCGCAAAAATCCCCTTGTTCCCTGCTATGATGTGCAGCACAACGTCACACAATAAAGTAGAAATGACAATGTGTCCAGTGATGCATACAATATGTGTCTATTGTCTTTGGCCACGCATTGTACGCATCATGGGCATAGGTTTTTAATTGGCATGTTATCAGAGGAATACAAACTTGCAGCTCCTAGGTTTCATCATTTAAACTATACAGAGAGTTTTGGGTTCACGTCATAACGTTTATTGGCTAACTAAAGTAATTCAAAAGCAAGAATTTGGATCCTTTCTTTTTAGGAAGACTAACCTAAAACCTAGGCAGACTGAGGGTTCATTTACACTAGCTGCTCTGCAGCTGGGGTGCGGTGTAGTACCACAGCGCAGCACAGCTAGGGGAAATGCAAGGTACACAGGTTTCCTTTTACATTAGCCCTGCGACACTCTGCAGCTCACATTTTTGCAGGTGCAGCACAAGTGTATGCCAAACACTTGTATGGGATACGCAAGCACAGGGTTTTGTGCCAGTAAAGGGCACAGTTATCAACAGAAACCACAAAGGGAAGCAGAGTGTGGCTAGTGTGAATGAGTCCTCAATGATACTGGCAGTGTATGGCAGGAGCAAATTAGATTTTGTCATTAGACAATACATGTTTAATAAGAACATACTAACACTTTTTAAAACATCATGTAGACCATTGAGAAATAAAAAAATAAATATATATATAAACATACACACACTTCAAATGACAAAGTCAAGGTATATGCATTTATATTAAGTGTGTATAAGTAACAAAAATATACATACACAAACACAAACACAGCATAACAAACGGATATTTTCAAATCAACAAAAGAATGGCTTCACCAGAAGAAGATTCAAGTGGGGAAATCTTGCCAAGTCAAAATGTGCCATGCTAATAGACTCATACCCAAAATGTGCCATGCTAATAGACTCATACCCAAAATGTGCCATGCTGATAGACTCATACCCAAAATGTGCCACGCAACCACGTTATTTTATTTGTATATTTTTTCTCCCTCCTAAAAGATTTCAGTTTGTTTTTCATTTGAGTGGTACAGTTTTAGGTCACATTAAAGGTGGAAAAAGTTCTGAAATGATTTATCTTTGTCTCATTTTTGTACAGCTCAGGAACCTGACATTTTACCAAGGGTTTTGGAGACTTTTTATATCCACTGTATGTACTTCTTAAATTGTATCTGAACAAAATATATCACAGAAATTTAGATGTGGTTTAAAAGAAGCTACCGGTAATCAATTTAAGGACAACTGCCAGTGCTTAATGTGTTGTCTTAGCCCTGTTACTTTCACTTTTGCTCCATCTAAAAATGAAGGTCTGAAAAAGAGACTGTTTGGAATAATCAACAGGCAATACTTCAGAAAGTCAAAACCTGCTGCTGTGCTATTGCTGTTATTGTTAATTAAAGACCGCAACATACATGGAATTTTCCATAATTTATTATTCTAATTTCAAACATCATGGGACTTATGTTTTAAATATAAGCATATAATTTGACCTGAATTAGTCAATCCTAGTGATGCCCCTGCTCAGGATGATCATAGCAGGGGATAGCAAAGTAGCAAAGAGATGCTCAGAAGTCTGCTGCTCCTCCTTTCACTGTACTGTCAAATTATGAGAGGCTGAAGACTTGAATTTCTCACTGAACTGCAACAGGGAAAGCTTAAGCCTCCTGTCCTGGTAGAGAGGGATGTCTTCTTACCATCTATGTATCTTATCTGTGTGTCTAGTTGAAGTTTAAGCACCAAAAATTTGAGTGTGAGGTTACATTGAAAAACATAGAATTTGTAATTGCTGGGAAAAAAATTCTTCTTCACTAGAGCAACTCTCTAATTAGTATAGTTACGTTGTTTCCTACACTTTTTCTGCTCCGTTTCTTTTCAACACCACTAATGAAGTGATGATGATTAAATGACTCATGATTGGTCACTGTTATAAATGACCGTGGCAGAAAACTCACTTTAATCAGATATCATTTAGGAAAACCCTTTTTAATTGCAGCCGTCATATTCTAAGTAAACATAGAGCTCAGATCACAACCAGAAATCAATGTAAACTACATTTACTTAGAAATAGACTGTTGACCTCTGGTGGTGAAATATGATATTACACTTAACTGCTCACCTAGAATTAATCAAAACATGTTACATTTGTCAGAATGTCTCTGTGTCTCTTTATTCTTACATACAGTGGCTTGCAAAAGTATTCGTCACGCTTGAACTTTTCCACATTTTGTCACATTACAGCCACAAACATGAATCAATTTTATTGGAATTCCACGTGAAAGACCATTACAAAGTGGTGTACACGTGAGAAGTGGAAGGAAAATCATACATGATTCCAAACATTTTTTACAAATAAATAACTGCAAAGTGGGGTGTGCGTAATTATTCAGCCCCCTTTGGTCTGAGTGCAGTCAGTTGCCCATAGACATGGCCTGATGAGTGCAAATGACTAAATAGAGTGCACCTGTGTGTAATCTAATGTCAATACAAATATAGCTGCTCTGTGACGGCCTCAGAGGTTGTTTAAGAGAATATTGGGAGCAACAACACCATAAAGTCCAAAGAACACACCAGACAGGTCCAGGATAAAGTTATCGAGAAATGTAAAGCAGGCTTAGGCTACAAAAAGATTTCCAAAGCCTTGAACATCCCACGAAGCACTGTTCAAGTGATTATTCAGAAATGGAAGGAGTATGGCACAACTGTAAACCTACCAAGACAAGGCCGTCCATCTAAACTCATAGGACGAACAAGGACAGCGCAGGAGAAATCAGAAAATGCAGTCAAGAGGCCCATGGTGACTCTGGACGAGCTGCAGAGATCTACAGCTCAGGTGAGGGAATCTGTCTATAGGACAACTATTAGTCGTGCACTGCACAGAGTTGGCCTTTATGGAAGAGTGGCAAGAAGAAAGCCATTAGTAACAGAAAAGCATAAGAAGACCAGTTTGCAGTTTGTCACAAGCCATGTGGGGGACACAGCAAACATGTGGAAGAAGGTGCTCCGGTCAGATGAGACCAAAATGGAACGATGGAATGGTTTAAAACAAAACATATCCATGTGTTAGAATGGCCCTGTCAAAGTCCAGATCTAAATACAATCGAGAATCTGTAGAAAGATCTGAAAACTGCTGTTCACAAACGCTGTCCATCTAATCTGACTGAGCTGGAGCTGTTTTGCAAAGACGAATGGGCAAGGATTTCAGTCTCTAGATGTGCAAAGCTGGTAGAGACATACCCTAAAAGACTGGCAGCTGTAATTGCAGCAAACGGTGCTGCTACAAAGTATTGACTCAGGGGGCTGAATAATTACGCACACCCCACTTTGCAGTTATTGAGTGGAATGTATGATCATACAATAAGTCCAGAGTTAATTGGTGTCAAATTGTTAATTCCAAATCACAAGAAAACCGGTGTGGTTCTGTTCCTCCTCCCGGCTGTATTTGCCCACATTGGACTTCCTTAGGGCGAGGTCTGCGCCTTGAGAGGGGGAGTGGAAACCGCCAGTTCCTGGGACGGCTGTAGGCCCAGAACAGGATGGGGATGTGCCCAGAGGATCTTCATAATTTGGAAGACGATACACACTATACTGATCCCCACTAACATTCAGAAGCCAGGGAAGCACTGCTCTACCACAATTACAGTGATATTATTCAGTGTTGGCCTGTAAAAGTTATAAAAGCTTGACAAGAAAGCATTTAAACTTAAATGCCATATTGATCCCATCACCAGTAGACATGTCCCCAAATGAGGACATACCGTATGAGGGCATTGCACAGGGCATGCACAGAGACCATAAAAATATATCAATCTGGCTACTGCATGGTGCCTGGTCTTTCCAGACTTGCTAAAAGTGGTCTAGTATGCGCTGGAGGGGAGGACCCAATGTTGTTCGTGGCTCCCCTTTTCCAGAGCTTACCAGACCCTATAGAAAAGTGGAATGTATCACCTCTGCCAAATATTGTGCCACATCCCACCTAATATGACTATTAGGAAATATGGAGAGATCCCCCTGCCAGGGGTAGGGATTTGGAGGTTGTAGGGACTTTAAAAGTGGTAATTTAATTATACCACATGATGAGTAGAACATAGTAACTTTTATAACACATTTCAGATGTACATGTATATAACATATTGTTAGTTATATATATTTGGGGTACTTCTTTTCTTAAGCATACCAGACCCTTTGTCAGCAGTGGGTCTGGTATCTGCGAGGGAGGCCCTACGCTGTTTGTGGTTCCCCCTTTCTAGAACATACCAGACCCTATTCTAACAGTAGGTCTGCTCTGGGGACAGGGGAGACGCCATACTTTAAAAGAAATGTAAGAAATTATAAATATTATTTCTGCCAATAAAAATGCCATTAAAATTTTGGTATGCCATTAAAAAAGGTATTGTGGCTAGAAATGTGACCCGAAGGTTTGTGAATTTTGCCAGTCAAAAAAGTGAATGTGGTTCGCTGCGAACATCTGGACATCACAGATGAGGATTGGGTGCAGAGGTTGGAGACTCCATGTTATCTTCCCTCAGTTGTATTGTGGCAGAAAACAATTATAAGGAGCCACTGAGATGGTATGTGGTACAGCTCACATTGCAGCTAGAGTATCAGGATAACCCGCTGACTATGGTGTGAGCCTTTAGAAAAACACAGACTTGCAGGACTGCTCAGTGGTGGAGACATTTTGGAAGAACATATTTCATAACCTCTCAACTCTTCATTTAGGAAAAGCTTCTCTGACCCGGGAACTATGCTACTGCATCTCCACCCCTCAGACATGTCTATAAAGTGTTACATGGCAGCAGATTTTAACAAAGATCTTTTAGATTTAATTTAGTGAAGGAAACTATTTGGCTCCTTCTTTTTTCACCTATTACTCTTTTGCCACAATGTTGTAAATTATTACCTTAACCAATGTCAGTGTTAAACCCAATTAAAAGCATTCTGTGGACAATCAGAATTCTCCGCACTCCCTGTGTCGGTGGCACAACGCTTCTGCAGGGCAAGCAAACTCCCCCTGAGCTACGTTCTGGGTAAATGCTCAGGAGGTTATGTCATGCATATAAATATCAAATATTCTGGATGTGCGTAAAGGATGATGCCTAGAACAGGGATTAGCAAAGCACCAGGAGCCCACAAACAAACAAGGTTAGGTGGTTGCTAATGACAAACACCGCTGCACAAGCATACACACAAAGGCAGGAATCTAATCAAATCCAAGCAGGGTCAGGGGCTGGCAGCAGACAGAGAGAAGTTGGGTACAAAGCAGGTATCAGACTCCAAGTGAGGCATCAGAAGGGTAAGACAAAAGAAGTTGTCAAATCCAAACAGAGTAAAAATACACCAATTTTTTTAAAAACATACTTGTTGGAACCCCAAAAGCTGCACATAGTATTAACCTCCCTAGCGCACTGCTGAGGTCCAAATTTCTGTACCAAAAGTGCACCATATACTTCAATTTGCCGCCGCCAAACTGTGAGTATGCACTACCGGTGCCCCGATGTGTACTGGACGGCACCATCTCGTCCAGTGCTATAGTAGCAGTAGCAGCGCTGGACGAGATGGTGCCGTCCCGACCGGCAACCTAGGGTGGTTAAACAATACTATAATTCTCACAGTATCAGGAGCAGTGTAAGTAAGCAGCGTATTAAACTGCTGATTTTTGATTTTTTGCATTAAGCTTACATACAGCAGAAGCACCCCAATCTAATGCATTTGGGGAACATTTTTTTATGTAGATTAAGCAGTGATTCATGATTATTTATTAAATAATCTTTGAATGGCAGATACATATTAAAGTATACTGTGTCTGTCCCTGTTTTAGCTGATTCAAGGCAATCCTACCACTGGATTATTATATCAAAGTTTAATTCTGAATAATCACAGATGATAGAGTAGTTAAAAATTGCTAGCCAATCAGACATGGTTTTGCATACATGGTTTCCATTGATTCTGGCAGCCAATGAAACAAAGGCTGTGGCATTGACAGGAAGTGCAATTTTAATTCCGTTTACAATTTTTCAGTTTTTTATATCATGTTTTTCTAGATAGGGGTCAGGCTGGGCAGGAGAAAGAAGGACAGCAAGAATGTCTACTCCTTAGTCTTGGTAAGCAAACATACAGTCACGCTGGGAAAGAGTGCCCCACATCCGACACCACACACTAGACACCATGTCATCCCTGTCCAACCAGAATAGGAAGGGGAGGGGCCATTCCTTAGTCTCCCCCAAGCCAAGCCAGGCCCAATTTTATATCTTAAAATTTGGTTAGACCCCCATGTTAAGGTAGCACACTTCTTCTCTCTAAAGTGCTCCACTAAGCAGGGGGGTGAAGGTGCTGTATGTGGAACCTCCTTTATCAAAAATAGTTAAATGGGATTCCAGATAAAACAACACCCATTGTTTTAAATACAAAACCTGAGAAACTGAAGAGGGTACCACATTTTTTAAAATTTGCCAATGGCAATTTTAATCAGAGTTAACACACCAACCAGTGCATGCCTAACTTATACATTGGGGTTAGGAATTGTTCTAGCACATGCATTTTCTGAAATTATGCTTGATTGCCTAAAGCTAGCCATACATGTGTCGACTTGTGAGCGATCGATCGCCCATCCGATCGATTCCGGTGAAGCCACAGGTGTCGATCGATCGCCCAATCAAGTCTGTGCCTACCACCTTAGGCCACCAATTCCTGGACGATTCTGTGCCCGATCGATCGCTTCACAAATGTCAACGCCCCTTGATGTGTGCTGAATCGATCAGAAAAGACCAACAAGTTGGTTCTCTAGCCGATCCGATTTGGGGGCCATGTCGATCGGGCGGGGTCGATCGGGCAAGATGGGCTGCACTCAATTCTTAGCCGATCGATTGGCGTGCACGCGCCCGGTGATCGATCGGCCAGGAATCGTGTGCGGAATCGACCCGTGTATGGCTACCTTAAGAATTTTGTAATTAGTATCAAAGTTCACTTTCATAATGGGTCCTAATCTTTACATGTGCAGCTTTCTTTGTGTTTTCCTTTCTACAGCTACCACTTCACGGACTCCATAACCACTTCCAACCCCTTTATAGTGGTAATCCTCTTACTTGACATTCTGCCCTTTGTTTAAAAGCCACACATTGCATTATGCCCTAAAAAAAAGTTTATCCCAGGCTAAATTAACTTGAACTGCAAATCACCCAGCTAAAAGTGTTGCCACAGCCTTAAAATATAAATAAACCTCACATGTAATTCTCATTAAATGCATTGCTTTATGGTTATATACGTATTGCACTAAATTGGTTGTATGAGAAACAAAATACTTTTATAATTTATAAATTCAGCTTTCGGCCACTAGAGGGCACCATACCCTTTCAAAAATATTCCTCTATCCATGGTTGATGTCTCCTAATCAAAGGCTAAGGCTGATGGGAACCATCTTGTGGATGTTTTATAGAATTACATGTTGCTAACATATTCCATTTTCATTTCATAACAAACATGTATATCCCTATCTAAGGGCTTGTTTCCATTGTACGCCGGGACCCGTACGCTAAGCGTATACGCTAGCAGGGGTCCCGACGTATCTCCGACGTATCTCACAGACCTTTGCCTGCCGGCGGATGGTCTGTTTACACATCCGCCGGTGTAAAGGCTGAACGTACTCGACTACGTTCAGCCTGACACCGGCGGATGAGCTCAGCGCAATGAAGACAGACCGTCCGCCGGCAGGCAAAGGTCTGTGAGATACGTCGGAGATACGTCGGGACCCCTGCTAGCGTATACGCTTAGCGTACGGGATCCCGGCGTACAATGGAAACAAAGCCTAACAATGCATAAAAAATTTGGTAATTGAAAACAATTTATGTAACTAACAGCCATCTTCTCACACTTGGCCAATCATTTAGACAACTGCCAAAATATGACTTACTTTGCCAGCAGTATTTTTTTTCCAATAACCAGCAGTATTTATTATTATTATTATTTATTTATTTATATAGCAGCAACATATTACAAAGCGCTTTACAATAAATTAGAGTTGAAACAACACAAGAAACACACAGGTACAGGTTATGACACAGGAGGAGAAGAGGACCCTGCCCGATCGGGCTTACAATCAGCCCTAGAGAAGCCTTGAAGCCGCGTGTGTGATGATGTTATGAGGATATCATTAGTAGGTCACTGGAGGAGCGGAGGGGGCGGTTAGGGGTGTATTTATGTATCAGGTTGGAAATGTAACGCTGCCCATACACCTTTAGATCTCTCTGTCAGATATCCTTTAGGTCTACCAACAACTATGTAGTGTCGGGTCCTCTGCGATTGAAAACAGGTAGGCTTGATTGTTTAGAAAGTCCCTCATATTACATGGTTTTGGTAAAACAAAAAGAGATCTAAAGGAAATTTGACAGAGAAATCTAAAGGTGTATGGGGACCCTAAGTGGGACAAGAGGTATAAAGTGATTTAAAAGCAAGGCACGGAATTATTTACCAGAATCTTCATTATTATCTTTATATATTTGGACCCTGACTCTTGTGCTTAAGGTGTGCAAATAACATGAGGGTAATGTACAGGCCCTTTACGATAAACTTTGAAGTGTATGCCCTTATTCCTTTACTAGCAGTAAATGTTATTGTGTTTTTGTGAATTAACCCACCAGATTTTATCTGATTGTACAGATGACTTGTGGAGCCACTTCTTTGTGATAAGGAGCCTTCTAAATTGGCTCCTGACCATGTGATCAGTATGATACCAAATCATATGCGCTGACTATATGAAGCAATGATACTGCATCTCTAACTGTAAGCAATGCAACTTGGTGGAGCATTGAGTGAGCTTGTGGATTAGAGGACAGTCAGTCACAAGATTTTGGCCCATCACAGTGCTGCCTCTCCATCAACCACAGAACTGTTTTAGCTTAACAGAAGGCGTCTACAGATCTTTGACTGAACATCACAGACTATCTTTTATTAATGAGATGGTATACACAGGTCAGCACTGTGTAATGGAGAGAAGAGAGAAACATCCCTATCACTGGAGTGGCCAATATCAAGGCTAAAGAGCAGCACATAGGAGGGCTGCTAGTGGCAGAGTGGACATGCAGACAATCGTATCACACTGGGAAAAGACAAGTGATCATTATGATAGGAGCTGTTTCCTGTATATGGTTTTCTAGTTCATATATGATATAGTTATAATTAATATATGGGTAACTAGAGGGCTGAGTATCAAGATGTGTAGTATTTTTCAGGGCCTAACCTCATAATGCAATGTATGTATGTTTTCCAGGACACTTCCACATCAAGTTAATGTTTGTTTTTTTATTTCATGAACATGTCAAACAAATATAGCAAATATATTTGACAGAATACACTATACATCCAAAGGATTATGGACACTCAACCATCACACTTATTGCACGTCTTGGTGGACAACCCTTCCAAAACCAGAAAAGTCATTAATATGGGACTGGTCCACAATTTGATACTATAGGAGCCTCCAATGTTATGAAAGTCTTCATATAAGAATGTTTGTGTGCCAATTAGGTAGTTAGGTAATGCTTTTTATCACAATTCATTCCAAGAGAATTATGTACTCCATTTGAGTTCCTCCACATGAGACACATCATACCAAATCTTTATGAAGCTGGCTTTGGGCTCAAGGGTACAGCCATACGTAAACAAAAAATGGACTTCCCTAAAATGATAGCACAAGTTTGGGTGCTCCTAATTGCAACAATAATAGTTCCCTGCTGTGTTGTACAGGTTCAGGATCAACCACAACATGAGACGGATGTGCTGTTAACGATAACTTTATTAAACAAATGGCGGAACTCACAGTCACGTACAACTGGCTTTAGGAAGCCGGCAAAGTCCAACACAGAGCAGGCAGCACCTGTCCCTTTTACTTGTCTTCTTCAATAACTGAGGATCTGGGTCCCTCCTTGCCATGGCTGGGCATGGCAACTGCAATGCCCGGTCGGTGCGGGAAAAAAACACTGAGGCCGCCACCGGTTGGGTCTTGGAAACCAGCGAACTCCCCACCCAACTTGGCATAGGGAACTCCCCACCCAACTTGGCATAGGGTGGCCTCAGCCGGGGACACTCAGGATGCAACTGGGTCTTACAAAGTTAGCACAGGCTATTGGGTCCTGCGGCTGAATGGTGGAGGGCATTTCTCCTGGAGTCGGCTTGTGTGCCCGGTTGCTGCTGTCTCATCAGGAGTCGCACCTCTGGACTGCCCCTCCCCTTCCTGTGACTCGGCTATATCCATCTCAATTCCTGGGGCCTGATAGGGAATACAGTTAAAGGGGACTACACCAAAGGGGACAGCGCCTGAATCAGGTAGGGTGACTACACTAGTGTAAATAACAGAACTCAATAATTTGTTAGGGTGTCCAAAATGTTTAGCTATTTAGTGTATGTTTGGACATGCCCTAAAAGTGTTCATAAAATGTATTCAGACACATCTCATATTTCAGTTGTCACAGTGGTCATAGCCCTATAGAAAAGGCATCTTTGTCCACTGCTCACCAAAGTAGTTGTGATTAAATGCAGTAAGTATTATGTATTGTTTACATGTGCTGCCATTAAAACATGGTGACACAAACCAATTTCCATTAATGCATTTAGGGTAATTTTCTCCAGATTGCCCATCCTGAATGGGCGCAGCATGTCACAAGCTGACTGTGTACCAGAGTTGTGTCTATGAGTTATTTAAATGGCTGTCTGTATAGCCATTATGACTTGAGCGTAGTGGTGTACTCACAGCAGGCATAACATTTTCCTTTACATTATGTAATGATACAGACAAGGTAAAGTGGTGGGAAAGACAGCATGATGTATATGGGTTCCATTAATCCGAAATCCGGCACATGTTATACATATTCTGTCTGATTAGTAATCGTCAGCACGTGTTCATAAATAAATGTATATAAAAGATACATATAAGCATATGAAAAAATAATAGGGGGCAAGAAAGCACTTGGGACAAGTAACCGAAATTAGAACGCTGGGCAAAAATGACAGATATGATGAGGACAAAAAGACAAGACTATATGACTAAAGCCCCACATGCTGGTCAAATGTTTAACACAATTTAGTTTACTTTCATATAAGATTATGCAGAGATTGTATGAAATGCCAATGTGTTTCAATGGCTGGGAATGGCCCCCTCCATCAAGGTGGAAACGTGGTTATGGATAGATCTTAATAATAAGAGTTGGTCTTATCAATAGACTGGCTGAAATATTCTTGTATAATGTAAAAAATACATAATGAAACGGACAGGCTATTTACACCAACCACTGACAATTCTTTCAGGTTTAGTACCTGTTGATCCTGTCAGTAAACTTCTTTTTAAAACTTCCTGCCAGTAATTTTCTTTTCATTTCAATTTAAAAAAAATTTAGACTATGTCTACACTAAGTTTTTGTTGGGGACCATGCAGACGTCAGTGTAACGCATCTAGATTGTCCACCATAGGCCCACTGTTTAGGGCACAATAAATGCCATATTGGCGTTAATGCACCCTATTAAGTTTAATAGAGAAAGATTTTTTCTGTCATCACACTGACGAACAAGAAAAGATAAGAAGAGGGGAGAGATGAAAGAGACTAGAATTTATTAGGATGCCATAATAATTTAATTGATTATATAAATTAATAATAAAAAATTGTATAAAGATCAATTTTATGTGAATACATTGAATTTCACAATCACAATAATAATACATTTAGACCATCTTGTGATGAATAATATTCTCCATTAAAACCAGTATAAAAATCAGTTACATACGAATACATTACATACATGCAGGTCATAATCTGCTGAACATTATTCTTGATGTGTTTCACACTCTGGCTTCATCAGAAGAGCCAACATTCAGCATGCACTATCGTATTTAAACAAGTAAATTAGTTTATTGCTTTCACAATTATCAATTTAAATACAATTTTTATAATTTTCGGAAACATGTACTCACGGTTAAAATATAGTGAAACTAGTATATGATTTGCTGGACATGCAGCACCCAACCAACCACGGCTTATGTAGGAAAAAATAATGGGGGAGCAAAAGTTGCTCATGGTCCTCATGCTAACGCGTCCCTTGACAAGGCCCCGCCTTGTTATTGTTTTGGGTTATGTTGGCCCGGGTAGCCAGGCATTTCAAAGCCCTTAGAGAAGTACAGGCCATGTCTTTTCCCATGTCTGTGCCTTTTCCCTCAGGCATGCTGTGAAGGTGGGGAAAAAAAATTAAGGTCCCCACACACGAATCAAGTGGGGACCGACAGATCAGCTGTGGAGAGCAGCGTGATGACGCTGCTCTCCTTCGCTTACACCATGGGCGGGCAACCTTTGTGTGCCGGCCGTTCGTTTCAATGGGGACGCCGGTGAAACTAATTGAAACTAATGGCATCAGCCAGAGATTTATGGACATGTCCATTCTCTGGCCGACAGAGCTTTGGTGGTGCGATAGGCGGACGATTTTGCCACTGACCGACATCCATGAGCATGCACGCACATCGGTGGGCGGCAAAATCGGTTATCACTGTATCCAATACAATGCCCTTTGGCACCCTCTCTACCCTTTGGTGTGATGAACACACCAGAGGAGAAAGGGTTAACTTCAAAGAGCACATCTGGAAATCACACTGAAACAGTCTTCTGCATAGAATACTGTTTCTTGCGCAATTTACGTCTACTGATATAATCTCGTCCACTGCAATACTGACAGGGAAGTGTGAGACGAGATGGAGCAGTCAGAAGCGCTAGGGGGTTAATCTGTGGGCCTTTGAAAATTCCTTCTTTCAGTTTTCCAGTGCTGATGCTGAGAAACTTCTTCACAAGGTACTGTAAAACCTCCTGAGTTCGCTTTACCCATGGCCTTGACAAGTTTCTTTATCAAGCCTAATGCCTGCCATACACACGCCGATTTTTTCGCTGACCGACGGGCGTGCGGGCTCGCGCCGTCGGTCGGCGGCAAAATCGGCCGCAAATTGGCATGTGCCCACATGGGGCGTCAGATCCCTGTCACCCCACAGCTGGGCCGGCCAGAGAATGGACATGTCGGATGTTCTCTGGCCGATGCCGGCCAATGCCATTAACTTCAATGAAGACCGGCATCTTCATTGAAGATAATGGCCGGCACACAAAGGGTGCCCGGCTGATTAAAGCAGCCCCAGAATGCACCGTGATGACATCATCACGGTGCATACTAGAGCTTATCGGAGCTCGTCTGTTGGCACCCGTCTGTGGGTGTATGGCAGGCTTAACTTGATATGGAGAGGAGGTACAGTGGGTACAGAAAGTATTCAGGCTCTCTAAAAAGTTTTTTTTCCTCATTAATGCACACACAGCAGCCCATATTGACATTGTAGACATTTTTGGAGATTTATTAAAAAGAAAAACTGAAATATCACATGGTCCTAAGTATCCACACCCTTTGCTCAGTGTTTAGTAGAAGGACCCTTTTGATCTAATACAGCCATGAGTCTTTGTGGGAAAGAATCAACAATTCCTCCTTGCAGATCCTCTCCAGTTCTGTCAGGTTGGATGGTAAATGTTGGTGGACAGCCATTTTAGGTCTCTCCAGAGATGCTCAATTGGGTTCAGGGCTCTGGCTGGGCCATTCATGAACAGTCACAGAGTTGTTGTGAAGCCACTCCTTGATTATTTTAGCTGTGTGCTTAGGGTCATTGTTTTGTTGGAGTCTGGGGTCTTGAGCACTCTGGAGAAGATTTTCGTCCATGATATCTATGTACTTGACTGCATTCATCTTTACCTTAATTGCAACCAGTCATTTTGTCCTTGCAGCTGAAAAACACCTCCACAGCATGATGCTGTCACCACCATGCTTTACTGTTGGGACTGTATTGGACAGGTGAGGAGCAGTGCCTGGTTTTGTTCCCACATACTGCTTAGAATTAAGGCCTAAAAGTTCTATCTTGGTCTCATCAGATAAAAGAATCTTATTTCTCACCATCTTGGAGTTCTTCAGGTGTTTGTTAGCCAACTCCATGTGGGCTTTCATGTGTCTTGAACCGAGGAGAAGCTTCCTTCAAGACACTCTTTCATATAGCCCCGACGGTTCTGCAGTAGACTGGCTGTCCCGCAGGCACAGGAAGCAGCAGTATTTGGTGAATCCTCCTCCCATCACCATCTACATGCCAATAACGTTAAAATCACCACAGATGTTTCACTGGTGTGTCTTAAAACTAATAAAATGTTCATGTTCTCACATGACTCTTTAAAATGGACAGAAGAGTTACCATTGTGCAGTAAAACTGCCTTCAAGCTTATTTGAGAAGGACTGATGAACAGACACCGTTCAGATGGCCAGTGCACTTGTGACAAACCATTGAAGAGTCCATTGATATCATGACAATAACACAATGAGCCATCAAAAGTAAAGAATGAAGACAAGTTATGATGTCTTTGCCTATAGTAAGATATTTTTACACCATGCGCGACCAAGTTCTAAGTCTGGAGGCAAGAAGCTCAGCTTGATCATTAGATCTCTTGAAATAATGTACAAGATCATTCAGTTCAGCTTAGGTAAAAGTTTTTGGTTCTGTGTCATCATCCTACAAATAGTCTGGGTCTGATGTTTTTGGCCAGTGACTTTACCGCATTCCTGATCACCTTCGACAGAAGCAAGACCATCATCTGGTGGTCGCGGATGGAATCATCATGGAGAACAGGCCTAATTGTTGAATCTAGATTAAGATATACAATTTTGTGCTTAATTCTAGCTGAGAATCCAGTTGTATTAACCTGAAAAAGTAGCAGTCTTTATTATGGTTTTGCGGTTCCCTCCACACTATAGGCATGGCAAAAGGCATTGATTTCCTTCATTGATTCAACCAGTTGTGTAGGCCACTGGAACAGCTGGTGCCCATGATATGTGGAGCCCAGGGTTTATCCTGGTCACCTAATGGACAGCCAAAGTGCTTTGTAAGATTTAAAGTAATTGGTGGGGTCAAGTCAGGTTAAATCCTTTAGTGCCTAGCAGCGTTTTC
>CM070038.1:48073965-48095251 GCA_036250615.1 Ptychadena robeensis
GGGAATGGGAGGAGAGGAAAGAGAACAGACAGAGGAAAGGCAAAAAGAGATGGAGGAGGTAGTTAAGGAAAGAGGAGGGAGACAGTGGTGGAGAGGAGACAGGGAGGGAGAACACTGGGGCCGAGAAAGTGGGGAAGGTTTGCAGGAACTCAGTAGTAAAAGGAAAAGGAAGTCCTGCCGGAGGAAGAGAGCCAGCAGAGAGCGAGGAGGAAGAATATCCCAGGCATAGAGAGATGTAAGCATTGCATTCCTTCTTCCTATCACACAGGGGCCAGCCTGGGGGTAACACTAACCCTTACACTGCCAGGAGAGGCCTTATCTGCAATACCCTTTCAGCAGTGTGACATTTAACCCTGCAATGACAAGTGGAAGTGGCACTTGGCAGCAAAGGGTTAAAGCTCACCTGCAGCCTTAACTGGTCATTGGGACAGCTTTGTGACAGAAGGGGCACTGTGCCCCCCCCCCAGTCCTGGGGCACTGACACATTTTAACGCTGGCATGTTAGCGTCATGCTGCGTTAACCACTTAACTGCTGTAGCAAGGCCCCCCCCAAAACACTGCATGTGCCTGTGGCGTCAGTGGCTGGAGCATCAGCTGCCCCTTGGGAGGCATTAAGTCTCTGTGGCTGCTGGTGGTGCCCTGCAGAGTGGTACCACAGCATTAATGCCTTTGCTATTGGATGGCGGTCTCCTAAATGAAAAATGAACCCCTAGCCTGCTTAAAAAGGGCTGCACATCCCTGCAGCCTTTTTTCACTGCAAAAGAGGGAATGTAGATAAGCTTATGACTGTGATATTAACCCTTTGTTGCTGCTGTAACAATGTCTGACCCCAGGGTAAAATGACAGGACTTCACAGTTCTGCAGAATGAACCCAATATACAAGGTGGGGGGGGGGGCTGTCAGATTTATCCTTCCTTTTCCTGAGCAGACCCCATTGCAGCTCACACAATTGAGCAGAGTGATCATCTCGGGGTCCCCAGAGCAGGGGGGCTTTGTGTGCTGCGTGAAACTGCAACATTAACCTTTTACCTTCCGGACCCTTATTACCAGAGCATAACCCCCACAGAAATAACCCCTTGCCTGCTGGAAGGTTGTGAAGCACACAGAGGCCTTGTAGTCCTGGCCCCCTTGTCTAGTGTAGAGCCTTTATAATATAGCGGAAGTATAATGTACACTGATGCATGATATGGAAAACAACACATTTCTTGTGCTTTCATAAAATTATCTGCTGCTCTTAGCTTTATACAATTCTGCCCCCTTAGCTGTCCCCCCTTCTCATCAGGACCTTAGTGTGACCTATATTACGTCAGTCTTAACCCCTTAAATGCTTTAAAAAAAAAACGAGTGGAGGTACCATTTACAGAATTATTGCCCTATAAATGAATGATGTTACCTCCTTGTGGGATAACTTTGCTACAGATGAAGTGGGAGAGGAATCCCCATCAATGTCTTCAATTTTATTATATACAATATAATTTCTAAACATTTGTAGTGGCAATATTTTTAGAAATCCAGCAAAACGGAAAACAGACACTGTGGAGGGGGGGGTATGATGCAGCAATATGAGGTATCACATATAGAGGTGATTTTGGGTATGGAGTCTGTTCTTTTTGCCTTTTGCTTCATTGGATTTTTTATCTTCCGGTGTTGATTATTATGATGTATCTTGTGGTTTGACCAGTCTTTGATAAATTTGGTATATTTTTAACTTTAATTAACCTTATTTTTTTATCTGTTGATTCTGAGAGACACAAAAGCAATGCAGCGGGACTGCAGGTAAATTCCATTAAGGCCCCCATACACGTCTAGATTTTCCGTTCAATCAATTTAAAAGGATACATTTTTGGGAATCAGGGAAATCGGTGATTGTATTGTATTGTATGGCAACTGTAGTAACAGATATTTGATTGCATGTTTTTGGATCAACTAAAGGCATAATTGAATACAGATTCAATTTCAATACAACTGATTAAAATTTTCCAGCATGTCCGATCGAAATTTTTCCCAATTTTAATCGTTTTAGGTCGATCTAACGATGTGGACTGCCATAGATTTTCAAACAATAAAAAAAAAAATAATTTAATTAAGTTGATTGAACGAAAAATCTAGACGTGTATGGGGGCCTTTATGCTTGTCTCAATAATATTGAGGGAGGGAAGTGTAGTCTATAGATTTTTGCCAGGGTCAGCAAGTATTTGTTTTGCACAGACAAAACAAAACACTATCATGTTATTTTTAGGAGACAAAAACTGACCAAATTATGGAAGATTGGATTTAATTCAAAGTTCCCATTTGCCAGCTCTCGGACAAGTCACTGGGCCACACAACATTGTGTGCTTATGCCTTTGTTGAGCTAGGTAGAGGAAAACCTGCCAAGAAAAGGAGAGACAACTGGGTGCATATATACCCCTGCTACCAATGCAGAACTCTGTGTGTATGCTGCTAGTGATGATCACGAATCCGAATATTAATCGCGAATATCGGCAATTCGGAAATTCGCGAAGATGGTGAATATATTGCCGAATATTCGCAATTCCGGATATTCGGTATTTTTTATCCATTACACATGCCTCTCAATGCAAGTGGACGAATGGGAAGGCTGCAACAAGAGCTTAGCAACACCGTCAACAGTTTTTTAAATGAATATTGGGGTGATGCGAATATTGCGAAAATTGTCACTTTTAAAATCCGCATAAAAATTTGCACCATGTTAAACATATATTGCGCGCGCGAAATTCGCAATAAAAACTGCCGATATTCGCAATAAAAAAGAACCCCGAATATTGCCGAATGCGAATATTTTCCGAATGTTTTCCATAAAATTTGCAGCATGCCGCGAATACAAATATTGCCTATGCCGCTCATCACTATATGCTGCTAGGCATGGGTGCTCCCACATAGAGAATAGAGGGCATGCCTAGCAGCATACACATTTTTTATTTTAGAAAGAGATCAAGATTTTTAATGGATGTTTTCTTGGATTGTAGCAAACATTAAAGTGGAAAGGAGCAATGAAGTGAGCATTGGCATATAAAATTGCTAGAGATGATTAATAAAATGCAAACATTTACCATGCAAATTCTATGCAGACTGAGACTGAGCCAATCAAGTACAACATCTCTTGTAATTGATTGGCTCAGTTTTAGTCTGCATACACTTTGCATACTAATGATGCCATTTGTGACCATCTCTACTCTTCACCAGGAGGTAAGGAGCCTGGAATGCAAGACAGTATTTATGCCTTGGTTCACTTTGTGCATTCCTAGTTCTCTGCTGCAACAACTTTCAACATTGGTAAGTATCGGTCATTGAGCTCGATGACCTAAATAGCCTTATTGCCTTTATAAAAAGTTGGTTAACAATATGGGGAAGAAGCCTGATTGATGGCCAATGGTGCATCTTGCCCCCACAAGATTCCATTGTTCAACAGTCGGAGTGATTAGTCTTAGGTGACTGTACACTTGCAACCAAAACTATTTTTTGTCTCTTTACCCTCAACCAGGTGAATCATGCTTTATCTTTGAGCTTCATGTGATGTTATATGTTGACTTGTGTCCCATTCAAGATATTTTCTTTCACTTCCAGATCTGTAGACATAGTGGTTCTTAAGATACGATATTTACTATTAGTCTTTAGAAGCATGCAATAATTTTTTTTCTAAATCTTAGAAAAATAGAAGTTTTTGTCCTAACTTTTCAATCCAATATAAGTCATATTATATGGTACAATGTACTAATTACAAAATTAAGCCAAACACAAAGATAACATCATGATCCAAAGTTGTGGATTGGAAGAGGATGATAAAAGCACATGATGTGATGATTTTGTGCAATGTCTGCAAATTTAGGGTAGCTGGTCCATGTCATCATTGGCACTATAAATACATTAGGGATCTCCCTGACCATAACCGCCCTGTTTTCTAAACTGCAATCTGTATCAAAAACACTTCCCAATATTGATTGGCAGAAATTCTTATTATAGCAAGCTGAAAATCATTGATATCTATTTCTGTAGGTCATTTTTATTTTGTTCAAAATTTCAAATCCAAAAATCTCAGTTTACTGGTCAGTGCTTGTTTTTTTTTTAGTTAACAACTAGGCTTTGGAATCACTGTCTTAAATCACACTATGGACAGGCAAGTGCTGAATACCCCAAGCCAGCCCTAAGTCAATGGAAAGCCTAACCATAGTGGTGAGTATTCACTTATCCAGTCAGTAAGTGCCCATCACTAGGATTTGCTTGGGTTATCCAGCACATAGAAGATCACTGAAGATCATTGGTAGGCTTCAGTTGAGTTAGAACCCTAAAGTGTATCTTGTACTACATACCTAATAGGTTTTGCCATGCAGTATACACATGAAGTATTAGGCTAGGGCTCCACTATGTGCTGGGATCCGCTGATGTCCGTGCAAGCCTTCGATACAATCGTTGCATCAACATCTACATGATGGGCTGTGGTGACAAAGTCAAAACCCCATTGTCGTCAATGGGCGGCTGGTGCACTGTGGTGAAATCCCTGCGTTCAGGGATTTTAGCGCATGTGGAGCCCTAGCCTTACACTTCCGCTAAAGTAATCAAAAACTACACAGTGTTTGTAAATAGAGATGAGGTTTCCATAATGACTCAGAGTATTTTCCATATCCTGTGAGCACAAAATAGAAATGAGAATTTCCATGTTACTAATTTATCTGCCAGTTTTTAGCCATTTATACTGTATATCTGAACCTTGTGGTGTCCTTATTACTTCAATCCACTTAGAATTTTATAAGTTTTGTGTAAATGTAAGGAATTTGTCGAGGTTCTTATTTTTCTTACAATTTTCAGTATAGAGAACATTAATGAGGTGCTTATAGTTTTAAACAAATAGCTAAGACTGCACTGGTTAGGTGGGAACAAGTAAAAGCAAATAGCCCAACAGGTCTGAATTCAACAAGCTACAATTTAATAATTTAACCAGAGCCACATGTTGCTTAAAATGGTATTAAAAAAAAATGATTTGCTTAATTTTATTATATAATTATTAAATCAACTGAATTGTAATATTGAACATGGCCACTGCAGTACTTTGTTCTGCCACTAGATGTCCTCAATCAGGTAGCTGGAATCATGCATTCAATTCTCTGAGCCCATCTCCCTCTGGGCCTAGGGTGTGACTGGATAGTAAAGGACTAAGCAGCTCATTCATGAGCTCATCACTCCAATTTTGTGGGTATCAACTTCCCTGTTTGCACATGAATGGGTTCTCTGCCCAGGGAGCTCCGCCTCTTACTTTTCCAGCCCTGCTGTACAAAGACTGCAACAGGTTGATGCCATATCATATTCAAGGTTTTATTGTATTAAATACATTTATCGATGTGTTAATTATTTAAGAGCTACATTAAATTATGTTTATATATGTGTCTATTCTATTACATACAATACCATGGATCATTTCAACATGTCTTAAGTTATCTTAACTAGCAGTTTTGTAAATTAGTTTATGGTTATTTTGTAAATTTGTTTTAAATGTGAAAAATAAAAATTTGATATTTATATGTAGTGTGTGCAGGTATGTGCCTGAAGGCGGCCATATTTGCCCAGCACTTAAGCAGCCCATATCTCCTGATTATTTGTCTGAATGCGTCTCCCTTGTTGAAAAAAATAGAATGTTTGTTGTCTCTGAAGTTGTTTATTTACCACAATTCAGCATTTCATGTATTTTAAAGGTGGCCATAGACATCATAGTCATCATACAAGGCCGCTAGTGCTGAGAATCGGATGGGCACCCTTTGTAATGGGATTGACTAGGAATTTAGCGACATGTCGGATCATCGTGCGATCTGACATGCAGCAGATTCCTGGTCGATCTTGACAGGTGTACGCACCCTATTTTCGGCAGAGTGACCACCGGCCGATTGGCGGAAACATGCACGGAAAATCAATCAGGAATCTTCCCGTGTATGGCTAGCTTCAGTCTTAACTTATGGTAGTAACAGAGAATATATACACTTTTTAAATTTAAAACATGTCTTCTTCTAATGCTGACACATTCTCCCTTGGCATGAAATGCAAAAGCTAGTTCTATAACTGTGACTTTAAGGCCCAGAGTGTTAATAATTTTTTAAATTTACATTTTTAGAAACATCATTAGTCCACTTTAAATTTGCAGAGTTTAACAAGAATTATGTGTTGGGTGGACTGACTCTTTAACGCATGCAAATGTAATGCGGTATCATATGAGAGATATTCCTTTTTTATTTTCTCTTGAAACCACAGAGGTGAAATTACACTTTAGAAATGAGCTTACTGAGAAATCCCTTCCCCTCCAAAGGGGGCTCAAAACAAAAAAAAAGAATCTTTATACACCTGCAACAGTGACTCCTTTCTATGTTGAACAAAGGAGCCAGACACTGCAGGAACTCAATGGTGTAGTACCATCTCTGCATGAGACAGCATCATTAACTCCCTGCCTGCTGCTGCATTAACACTGTCCCTGCTAGCCAGGACAACAGCCCACATGTCCCCTGTCCCCACCGGACAGGCTGTACAGAGCTTCTAGGCAGACGCCTGCAGCGACAGGCTGCTAGAAATAAACCCCAGCCCGGGACGTTAATAAATCTAGGGAAAGCTGACATAAAAGAAGTTTGTGCTTTATGCCTATTTTTGCCTCTGTTTTTATATAATAGAATGAGTCTAAAGCACATTAGGATATCTATATGAAACCTTATTATTGCTCATGCATATTAATTTCCAGGAGCACTGTGCTTCTGAGCTATTGAGTGTCAGCCAATCAGACAAAATCATTTAGATAATCACAGAATCACAAAAATATCATCGAAAATTATAAAAAATCTGTATTTGAAAAAATGTACAATTCCGTAATTGGTGTATTGTCTTGTTTTAAAATCAAAGCTCTTCAATAAATGTTTGATTCATATCTACAGTCCAATTAGCAGGGACAGTCCTTACTTTTGTCTCTGGAAACATAGAATTCTTTATGGTATAGGCCAGGGCTACTCAAACATAAATTTGAAAGGTCCACTTACCAAATGTTTATTCAGTCTGAGGTCCGGAGTTTTACCATGCACTGCCGGCGGATCGGCAGTTTTCACGGCGCTGACCTGGTCCGTCGGACAGAAGCCTGACGTAGTCGAGTACATTTATATAAACATATATAAATATTCTCCCTATAGTCTATACAGGACACAGTCTCAATCATATGTATTTAGTTACTTGACAAGGGGCACCTCACAAGTATATATTGAGGGGTCAGTGGAGGGTGAAAGGGGTCGGAGGACCTGAGGAGTATGGAGGGAAGGGGGCAAGCAGCAGCCGCCGGTCCACATGGGACCCAATTTGGGTCCGGATCCGGACCTGGGTCCACCTATTGAGGACCCCGGGCTTTACCAAATATATCTATATATAAATATATATATATATATATATATATATACAGTCAAGCCAATAATTATTCATACCCCAGGCAAATTTTGACTTAAAGTTGTCCCAAAAGATAATAACATGATATACAAGTGGCATTTTTGTGGAAAAAAAAACATTTCTTTTGGCAAGATTGGACTAAAATCTGCAGTCATGTCGGAATAAAGATTTTAGTCCAATCTTGCAAGTTGGCGCAACTGGTTTCTTGCCGACCCGATCCCGAGTCTATCGGCCCATCTATGCCCAGCTTATCACTTGCACAATTTCCTATCACTCCCAATTTGCAGGATAATTTTGATCCGATCCCATTAGTTCGGATGGGGATGGCTGTCCCCAGCCAAAGTAATGGGCAGCACACAAAGGGTCATCACGCCCGCTAGGTCGGGTTGGGAATCGACGAAAAATCGTCCCATCTATGCCCAGCTATAGGGGTAGGAATTGGTTGGAAACAATAGAAAAATCTTTTCCTAGCCAAGCAAGTTCCTCCCTGATAGAATACATAGTGATTGGAAGGTTTAGAAAGGTCCTCATTTTACATGGTTTATTATAACAAAAATTTCTTGTACAGAAATTGTATGATAAGATTGTAAGGGTGTATTCAGATATTTGTATGATTGACTGAAATGTACCAACATGTCCGATCCAATTTTTGGATTCAAACAAAGGAATCTATTTTCAAATGATTGCCTTAATAAGATGGAAAAATCAAAGTGTGTACAGCTTAAAGCTGGTCATAAACATTTCGGTTTTTCTGTTCAATAGGAAGTCAATAGGAAATGAATTGCTTTTTAATGAATCGATTGACTAAAAGTGATCAAAATTGTGCATTAATTGTAAAGAGCAGTGATTAGTCAGGTTGAAAAATTTCAAATCATTATACAAGTATTTGATGGCTTTCTAGTGTTTCGATTGATTTGTATCTGAACATATTATGTGAACATAAGTATGTGTCCAGGCCTTTCAAATGGGACAAGACTGAAAAGTGGCGATTGTCCCAGCAAAATAAGTAAAATGTAATACAGCTAAAATGTTGAACAGAATCATCAGTATCAAGATAATAAAATGATAATAAAAGTGTAAAGCCCCCTCATACACCTTTAGATAATTTCATACAATCTCCTTTAGATCTACCATCTAAGGTAGCCATGAGTGATGGCCGAACATCGGGCAGATCTGTCCACGAAAGGGGGGATTGGACTTTTAAGGAAGTCCGCCGTCCACCTGTTCGCGGGCAGATTCAAATTCAATTCAATTACGGTAGCCAGATGTGATGTCACTGACGTCACTTCCGGGTTTACGAGCCGTCTGCTCACTATAAGACTGGCTTTATGCCCGCTCTTCTAGTGAACAGATTCTTCCTCCGACGGAATCTCGCTGCTCCTGACCCCGCCAGAGGAAGAATAGTGAGCTCCTTCTCGCCCGCGAACAGGGCAGGTCGAACACCCGTAATGCTCGCTGGCGAGAAGGAGGGCGAACAACCACGGCTGAACTGTCCGCCTTGCGGCCAGCACTAGTAACCATACATGGGTCGATTTTTCAGTCGATTTTTGAACGATAGCAGCGTGCGTTCGCATGGATCAATCGACTGCTGTCCACCTTCAACAGTCGACCCCAAAGTTGACCAAAAATGGGATTGAACATGATGTTTGTCAATTGAAGTATGTTGGTGGAGACCCTTGATCACTTCACCCACTGTGATGACCCATAGCTCTCTATCCTGCAGCCATTCTGATGTAATGATTTTGAGAAATCAGCTCCTGTCAAAATTTACCCCAAATTGGTTTCCTAAGGTGGTGTGCTCATCGCCGATTCCTCGATCGCCGGGGATGATCAAATCAAGAATCGATCACAGAAAAATCGAGTAGTCTATGGCTACCTTAAGTCACCAACCAGCAATTCATAAGGTATAGAAGCACGTTGCTAGACAAGAAACTGCTTTTTTTTGTTTTCAAAGTTGCCTTATTTTCTTCTTGCCCTGATTCTAGAAATGTCCTGCAAAACATTTAAGGAAGAACCTGTCAGGTTTAAGCTTAATTTGATGTGGTATGATGCAACTCAACTAGTTGTAAGTACACATAAGTGATTAAAGCCTAGTGCAATGTATGTACCAGTTTTACCTGTGCATCCCAAGCACAGGTTAAGAAAAGGTTTTTGAAGCACAACTCCTACTTGACAAATATCCATACATGCACTCAACATCTAATTCAAACTTTTTTTCAAGTCAGCTGTAGAAACCAATAGATTCAGGACTGACGGTTCAGATTCCATGTGCTATACCAATCCCATTGATTGCCATGGAAACCAAATTCTTCCTTTTATATTTGTAGGCCATGCCAGGATTTGGTTGGTCACTATTGGCAACAATGAATGTGTCTTCATGCCGATATGTTCATGAGCACAGCGTAACTAAAAAATACCATAACCAGATCTTTTACGGCTGATCAAACAGACTGGATTTATAAAAAAAAAACATGCAGTCGGTTTATACAATCTATATTAAATCCTGTGTTCTGAACCCCTACATGCACCACCCTCTTTTCCCAGCAGCCATGTTCTCTGCTGTCCGTTTATGCTAGCCTGCTCTGTCGGATCCTGAATCTCTAATTTTGTCTGCTGGTATTCCTTTCCAGGCCCCCAAATACTTCCCCATCTGCCATTCCCTCACAGGCCCCAAATACTCCTCCCTTCGTTACTATTCTCATCCAGGCCCCTAAGTTCTCCTCCTCCTTTTCTGCTATTCCCCTCCAGGCCCCCAAACACCTCTCCACCCACCTCTCTCCCTACCGTTCCCCCCAACTGCTTCCAGCAGACAGTGTTTAGTGATCAGGTGCTGTGCATGCCTTTCATTCCTACCAGGAAGTATCCTCTCACTTAAAAATTCAGTCACAATATCATCCCAAAATGCTACAGCTGAGCACGAAAAGATTCTCGGATTGCTTAATGAGCCTGCTAGGCTGCAGGGCAGAGCTGGTGTGAAAGAGAGATGTAGGTGGCCAGGCAGACAGGGCATGATTTGGCGCCAGTATTGACATACTGCCAACTTGGATTGCAAGGATTGGTCCCTGAAAATGTTTGTGCTCCAATGGTGTTTAAGCCTTTGCGTTAACCATATCCACTTTTTATCTAAAATATTTTTTTATAGACCTTGCTACTTAAAATGTTAAAAAGGATGATTTCATTAGTTAAATATACAGCGAATTGCTCTCTGGACCTTATTTCGTGAAAAAAAAAGGAGAAATGAAAAAAATATATATTTTTGGATTCAACCAACCTGTCTTTTAAGGGTAAGATTTTGAGTTTGAAAGATGATTATCCCTAAATACAGACAGCTATTTATTAATAAGCTCTAGCGCACCCCTGCATAGCTACAGATCTACATTCTAGATGTCCGTTTTTAATGTATTTCGATAAAGCAGTGCAAAAAAATTTTGCCTCCAATTTTAATGGATCTGGGACTCCATTTTTGTGGTCAGAGAAACTTTGGCTTGTGTGTGGTTTTCTTATTGTGGTTTTCTTTTCTTTTTTTTTTTAAAAAGGAAAAAAATTCTAATTGTTGTTCAAACTCCTCTTAATCTTTTGAGATTCTAACTGGCGCAAAAAGAAATGAAGAAACGTCATTAAAATAAAACCAGTATCACAGACTTTTAACCCCTGGAAAATGCCCTCTTTTTTATAAAGCTAGGGAATTTCTTTATTTATTTTTTACGGGCAAAATTGGTCAGTTGTTTTGTTCTCCACCCCCAGGGATTTCACCAGACTGCTAATCGATTGGATTATAATGTGCGTGGCCACCTTAAAATGCTAAGCCTCCCTCCTGGCAATATTGGCTAGAGATCTATTTGCTATTGGCCACCCAAATTTTATACCCGCTGTGAAACCATTAAATATCAAGCTGAATGTCGGGTTTGGCACACTTTTTATCCGACGCGCCCAAAACGCTTTTTCTCTGTAGACACCATAGTCATTGCTATTCCTCTGCAGCCTCCCATCCCTTGCTTTGTAACCACAGAAGAAACATAAATGATGCAACCTAATTCTCCTGAACGTGTTAAAAACTAGCCCTGAAGTCACCTCTAATGCTTGGCGGTCAGCTCTCTCCGATTGTAAGTGCGGGATTTGGCTTTATAAGTAGACAGCGGGAGTTTTTTAGGAAAAGCTGCAGGGAACAGACTCCACTGTAGCGTGTTGTGTGTGAAGTTTATATCCTGTTGGAAACCCAGTTAACCCATTAGCGCCATTGCCTGCTCGGTGGCAAGTGAACAAAGGAAACACCTGCACCTGAATCTACACTTTTTTCTGGTGCTGTCAAAGCAGATGGTAAATTTCAGGTACAAGGACAGCCTTATTTTTTAACCCCTGCTCGTGCTTTTGCATTAGGAGAGGTTCTGGTCAGAAGGCTGAAGATGCCTCATTTGAAGTAAAACACTAGAGACCCAGTTTACGTTCCTACAACAGACCATGGCGATGATGCATGCACTGGGTTAGGTGATCACTTGATCACTGTGACAACTGCTTTGTAAATTGGTTGATTAAATAGTTGATTAATTTTCGGTTTAAGTATATTGCTTTGCATGTGGATTGATTTTACTGAATACCTACTTCCACTGAAAATAAATACATTGAAGTATATATTATTAGTAATGTAGTGTTAAATTTGTATTTTGAAGATATATACAGTGCTTAAGTTAAAACAGTGGGCACCAGAAATAAATAGGATGCTTTACTATTAATTTGGCATCTACAGAAATGTGGTCTCCTTATATAAGTATTATACAATGTCAAAAATATACAACACGCGTTTATGACCATTGAAGTTAAAACAACTGAAGTTTGCTTTGGGTATCAGCAGTACTTAAACCCCACATTATAAATTGTATTGTACATTTCTCACAAATGACAGAAACAGCAGGACAAAAGATCATGAAATTCCATCCTCCCCAGGTGACATAAAGGTATAATTATGTGATTTAATTTGCAATCCATTGGAAGACATAAACAATGTTTGTTCACGCCGATCAAACTCTAGTGTGACTGCTTGTGGCATATATCATATTATTGGTCTCTCTGATAGTGTTAAGCCCCCCATACACCTTTAGATCACTCCATACTATTTGCTTTAGATCTACCAATAACTATGTAGTATAGTGGCCTCAGTGATAGAATACTGATTGAAAGGTTTAGAAAGGTCCTCGTATTACATTTTAGTAAAACAAAAATGAATTGTACAGAAATAGTATGGTAAGATTGTAAGGTTTATGGGGGCCTTAAGTAATAATCCACAGATTTAACGGTGCTCACCTTATTTTTTTAAGTTTAGAAAAAATGTTGTTGTCGTTGACCAAGTCTAAAGGTAGCCATAGACACCTCGATCTATGGCAGACCTTTAGCAGACTTATTACAGCAGGGCAGAAAAAGAACCGGCATGTCGGATCCGTGTGCGATCCGACCTGCCGGCTTTTTTTCTACAAAAGTCAAGGTGGGCTCCCACATAGTTGCGGCACACCAACTTTGATGTGCTCGGCGGGAGTGAGCACGCAGGTTGGTCTGCTACAACTATGGCCGGGAGTCTGCCCGTCTATGGGGGGCTTAACACTGCAAGTGTTAAAATATTTTTTTTTTACCTAGGATGATTAACACTGTATTTTCACACCTTCTCCTGCACTACCTTAAGCCTGCTCTATTGTGTCCCTGGTGCCCACAGGCTATTCCTTGTGGTGCTCTGGGTTGTAGTTGAAGGTACTGACATCATGACCCACTCTGCAGGACTAATAGTCCTGCATTGTACACATAAATGTCAAGGGCATATGCACAACCTGGAGCACCATATAAAAAAAAGAGACTTAAAGCTCCCAGAGAGAAGGATAAGGTAAGTAGCGGTGATTTATACATATCCCTAGAGGATTAATCAATTATATATGCGACTAGCCTAACTTCAAGGGAATGATCACCCTGAAGAAAGATAGATGCACCTGGGTAGTCAACTTAAAATAATGGCAATTTTAATAAAGTATACTACCAAAAATTAATCTCAAACCTCAGACAAACCATTAATGTCTCAGGCAACTAGCATTTTAAGTAGGTAGGACAGGGGTGACTTCTTTATCCTTTTACTGTGTATTCCTAACTAATAGAATGTCTCTTGTGGGTCAGTGGGTCCCTTTGTTCTAGAAAACAATATATTTAAAAGACAAACATTAAGAATAATAAACATCCAATACTTACTCTATAGTAGCAATCTTTTTTTCTTTTTTGATCACATTTGACTAGAATAGATAGGTTGTGGTCATGGTAGACATGATGGCATGGGTTTCCTTGTTCAAACTCTCTGGCACACGTTGGCACCACAATTTTTGAATCTAAAATAGAATTGTTTGGGAAAATACATTTTTGTGACTAAGATAGCCTTTTTGCCTCTGATAATGGGCACAAAAAATAAAAAGCACATGTCAAAAAATCTAATTCATGGGCAATGAAATGAAAGTTTGCAATTAATAATGTTAGGCATATTGATAACCAACATCTCTAGAAAGCTAATAAAACGCAAAAATAAAGGCAAAAGAGCTAGGCACAAGTGGATCAACTCAGAAACATCAGAATGAGTTGTACAATTGCCAGACCAGTCCAAAGTTGATACTTGTCTGTTGTTATGGACAGAGCACTTGGCACTTTAGCGTTGTTACCCACCTGCTTCAAGATATAATGTTCAGTATGGTTTCTGTGGATAACTCTCCATGCGACCTCTTCTTTTCTGGTCATTGGAAACATGCAATTGTTTGTTTGTAGAATAAAGCATTGTTTTTCTAAGCTTTTGCACATATTTCAGTTAAACACTCCAGGTGAAACTGTTAGAAGATCTTTCTTAGGGCTTGTCCCCACTATAGTGCTCTCCCGCGATTATATTCATGGGGAGACTGTGGACGATTCTTTTGCCCTTTGAAGTGGGGGGTAGGGGAGTAGGTATCTTGCCCCACCCCGCCTGATCGCAGAGAATGAATGGGCGCCATTAAAAACCAATGATTTGAAACGTGGGTTTTAAATGCGCCTATTCATCTCTATGGGCGTGGTCAGGGGTGATCGGCGGCCCGTGATCAAAAACATGGTGAGTGATTTTAGATCACAGGCCGCGCCCGATCACGGCCCGACCGCAGCAGTGGGGATGAGCCCCATCAAATACATGGGGCTGATTGCTTAAGTGGGGACAAGCCCATACTGTGGCAAAATGGGCCTCATCTAGAAATGCAGTAATGTATGGTAATGCAGTTTCAGGGCATCTATGGGTTGTATGTTAAAGTTCCATGGGTACATTTGCAACATTGAGCTTGGCCAAAATTTGTAGACATATTGAACTTGTTTGGGTTTCTAATTCCAAAACTTTAGGCATTATAGTGAAAGTGCCCCCCCCCCCCCCCCCTTTGCATTCCCCACTGTGCTAAGAAGGCTTTTCACATTTTGGAGTGTCTCTATGGGCATTCTTTCAAGATATCATTTTTAGGTCAGGTTCCAGTGGTAAATCAAAAGACCTGGCTCACAATTGGGATTCAATTACTGACAATAATGCATAAATAGGCATTGATTACGTTTAGGATACATTTATCATTATTTTTATCTGCAGCTTAGTTTTGTGAAATTGGAAACTTGGATTTCATTGCAAAAAAGCTACATCTACGTTTGCTGTATTTAAACAACTGACTTCCTGTGCTCTCCATCATATATAAAGACTAACTGGCTATTTGTGGTGAAAATAAGTGCAGTATTCAGAGGAAGTGGTGATTATATCTTATGTGTCAAGTGACACAACTGTCTGAGAGACAAAAAGAACTGGTTTTGAAATGGTTATTATCGGCTGAGAAAAAGGAAGATGGGAGTTTTGTAATGTAGACAAACAAAAAACGAGTTCAAAAGACTTAAAGGGTCAGTTTACTTATATAATTATATTTCAAACCTTGTTATATGTGAAAAGTTACATGGTCAAGCAGATGTTGTGTGATCCTCAGTTGTCACAATTATTCCTGTTTAAAGCAGTATCTGGGAAATACTTTGTAGTCCAAAAGGCACCAGTCCACACTGTCCAGAGTATTTTACCTGGTCACAAATGACCTACCTATTTGTAGTTGTCTGTAAAGATCAGGGAGTTAATTTCCCAAAAATTCTAAAAGCACAGTATGTAAAGCATTGCCAAGAGAAAATTATGTATGCATGCATACATGTTGGATTTTCAGATATAGTTGGAAGGTGATGGATTGCCAGAGGTAGGTTCTTATATCTCTTGAGTACTCAAGAACATTCTCCATAATAAAAATAAGACCCAAGAGGACTTGGAAACCATATTACGAAAACCATGAACACTTGTATTTTGAATGTGGAGTTCTGCTGCTAGAGGTGTTAGGAAAAGTAAATGTGAATTTTTGTGTAGCAAAAAAGACTGAAAAGTATTTTTACCCTATATTTCCAAGGCCTGAGTATGAACTTCACAGAGGACAATAGAATGGGTATTTGTACTCTTGTCCCTTTGTGCATGCTTCCTGAAGATGCTTTGGTCTCCTCCCAGAATCCAAAAATATCCAAACTTTTGCCCAACAAACGAGACATAGCATGTTAGCTTCTCTAAGCATGTGACAAACAGTATCCAAGTCCAATATGGTTCTATTACTCTGTAAAGTACTGTGCAATATGAGGTCCTTATATGAATAGGTGACGAGTATATATAGTTTTGTGTATATATAGTATTTTGTAAAATGTTCATAATTATATATATAAGTTGCCTTCTATTCATTTATCATTTTAAATATCGAAATTTATTCAAAAGGATGCATTTAAACGGTTTGCTCACTTTTGTGACTCAATTGTTGAAAGACAAGTCAAAATCTTTGAGTGAAAAATGGCCTCAGCATGGCTTTCAATGATTTAGATTTTATGGCCACCATCTTCTTTGGCTATTGGAATCTCTAGTTAGCTTACAGGCAATGTAAAAAGAATGTTAGATAACCACTGGCATCGATGGAGTTAAGAGGAGTGCTCTTGAGGTTGAACAGAAAGCAGCAAGTGACAGAGGCGGCTTCAGCTTTGCCTGAGTGTGACAGAGTTATACAAGGACATGCAGAGCTGCCCCCCTTCCTCCTCCCTAGCCACACTACAGCTCTCCCCCTCCTATCTTTCCAACTCTAGCTTTGTTCACCATCACCTTTCCGTTTCCTCCTATACCTGCAAGGCCATCTGCTTGATCTCTACTTGGACCTCCCGTTTACTTCCCTCCCCCTCTCCTCTATATTTAGCATCTTTTCTCTGTCCTAGATCCTGCCTGCCAATTCCAAAACATCTTCCCTTGGCTTTGTTCTGATCTCTTGTGCTTGTGTCTTCAGCCTGCAGCGTACTGTACCTTTAAGTCTGCTGCAAGACCGCCCTGAGGTTCCTGCAAAGCTGTCCATCAGTATTTGCTGCTCACTGTATATTACTGAGCTAGAATACAGCAAGCCTTGCAGTCCTCTGCAGCAAGCAGATTGCATGTTACCAGCTGAGCTGGCAGGACCTCCTGCATTCGCCCGCTTTTCCCACCATTTTCTTTTCATATTTTTTACTTCTGCGCAGCCTACAGGTACCTTTCTGAAGAACATTGCTTCGCTAAGCCCCAAAGATGCCCTGCAGAGAATTGTTCATCGCTCAGACAACGCAATGGGCAGAGATATACACTGCTGCAGAATGAAGGCTGCACTACACTGGCAATTTTGCCATCACGCCATGGCGTGACTTTATTCACATGCAATCAATTGCTCCTTTTGCTTTGCAAGATTAGTAAAGCTTCTAAACCCTTTGGTTCCTAAGTCTGGCAATACGCCAAGCAATTTTTAGAAATCTGCCTGTGGCCATTTCTAAAACAGACAATCCATGATTTCTTCATGTCTAATGGGGCAGAATGAGTGATTTCAAACTAGAGATAGGTTGTAGTTTGTTGTATTCACCTTTTTGAAATTGTATTCTGGTTAGAAATGAGTTTGGATAAGCAGGGATTTTCTGATGTGCAATGTACACTTTGGCCTTCAGCATGATATCAATTAGACCAATTTATATTCAGATTATTGTTGACCCTTACCATCTGCAAAACATTAGTTAACAGCAGGACTCAAGGTTCATTTCAACTAAGTGACAACAGGTCTCAAATTGCCTTCTCCTATGTTTAATTTTCAACAGGACACTGATGTGTGCCCTTGTTTTTCAACCACCTGCGTAACTCTGGGGCTCATTTCCGGGTCAGGAGAGCCCAGAACCAGCAACAAATCTTAAGGGTAGTTGATTATGGAGGTTACATGAAAATTTATTCACTTATCACAATATATAAATAGTACCCTCTGTATAGTGAATACAGAGGTGTTCCACAAAGAGTAATTAAAGCTATACACGCTTTGATTTTTCTATTTGATCGAAGGAAAGGAATCATTCTGTTTTAAATAGACTAAATTATGTGGTGGTAAAAACGTAAAATGTAATACAATCGACTTTAATACAATTGTATTTGACAAATAGAACCATGTATCCCATCCCCAGCCTTAACTCCAGTTAGGAGCTATACATTTCCAATAATACTGGCCAGGAAAAAAGACCAGGTAATACCGGTAACAAAAACTATAATAACTGGAGAAAAAATAGGAAAGGAAAGCGAGACCCTGCCACCTCCCTCATGCACACACATACTCACACCTAGGATGTGCATTCATGTCTAAACTGTGAGCAGGTAACACATTAGGTGTCATCGCAATGACAGGAATAATTTTAGGTCCCTTATTTGGGTGTAATCTAAATTGATGAGCTGCAAATTCATATTTTGCCATTTTACAGGCACATACAATTCTAAGGTTTAGCATATAGCATATTCAAATTGAAAATAGCAAATTCAAGAATAATATTTTACCCACTGGTCCTACTGCCACTGTGACCCAGCCACCACTATCCTTCCCACTAGCACTGGTCCCCCACATGCGTGGGCATATCTTAGTATAGCTAGCTCTCTGCTTTCAACCTGCATGTCCTCCAATATCTGCTTGCACTGTTCTGCTTCATTTTGGGTTCCGCTCACCACTATAATTATTTAACAAAAGTTGTAAGGGGAAGACCACACAATACAGATGAATCTCTCGCCTTGACTATTGCAACATCATCCTCTCTGGTCTTCCTTCTACACTATTACCCCTTCAGTCCATCATGTATGGTGCTTCCGGACTCATTTACTCCTCCAACCGCTGCTCATCTGCTGCTCCTCTCTGCAAATTTCTAGACTGGCTTCCAATTGTCCAGAGAATACAATTCAAAGTTCTGTGCCTTGCTTTTAAATCACTCCACACCTCTTGCCCCACTTACATTTCCAACCTGGTACACAAATACATCCCTAACTGCCCCCTCTGCTCCTCCAGTGACCTACTAATGACTTCCACACTCATAACATTATCACACGCGCGGCTTCAAGACTTCTCTAGGGCTGCTCCTTCTCTCTGGAACTCTCTTCCTCACCCCATTAGACTCACTTTTAAAAAAGCCCTACAAACCTACCTTCACTCCCTTCTACCCATCTTCTCACTCCTTACATCACCACCATGCTATTCCCCCCCACCCCACCTTTTGTATACTCTGTTCCCCCACCTATTAGATTGTAAGCCCGATCGGGCAGGGTCCTTTACTCCTCCTGTGTCATAACCTGTACCTGTGTGTTTTATATTGTGCTGAATCTACACTTCTAATGTATTGTACAGCGCTGCATAATATGTTGGTGCTATATAAATAAATGATAATAATAATGAGCCTTTGGCATTGTGGCAAGCAGTAAACACATAAGCAGGCAGCTGCTTAACAGAGGTGACCTGATTGCTGAATAAAGCAACATGTATCAATCCCCAACCCAAACTACTGGTTGGAGGTCAGTGATTGACATAAAAATTTAACTAAAATATCATTTTAGAGGCAAAGAAATGTTTCATTTATATTTAAGTAATTTAAATCACACAAAAAAATAAAATGTTGCATTGCAATTCCACCTATTTAAATTGCCACCACCATGCCACCATACTCCTGCAGTGAGCTGTGTTGTCATTTGTGTGTTTTGTGCATGTTTAATCAATTTCAATTGATAAGACTCCATAAGCCATGCCCGTCTCTGAACTAAGCCCCCTCAACGTTGGGGGCCGCAGAGGCTAGTACAGGTCATCACAATGGCTATTTATTGGCAGTAGGCGGAATTGGCCTCCAGTGTGGGAGGGGTTTAGCAGCAAGTTTGGCAAAAGTCAGAGCCTTTGTAAATTGTTCGCATTTGGATTCTGGGTCTCTCTGCGAAAGCTCAGCAAACATACTCACGGGTTCCACAAGGTGGCTGTATTTTGACAATATTGTTGGATCAGAGGAGGGTGTTAGGCTTTGTTTCCATTGCGTTGGGACCCAACGTAACAGATAGACTTACCTGCTCGGCGGACGGTCTGTCTTCATTGCGCTGAGCCGATCCGCCGGTGTCAGGCTGAACGTAGTCGAGTACGTTCAGCCTTTACACTGGCGGATGTGTAAACAGACCATCCGCCGGCAGGCTGAGTCTGAGAGATACGTCGGGACCCCTGCTAAGCGTATACGTTTAGCGTAGGGGTCCCGGCGTACAATGGAAACAAGCCCTTAGTTTAAACTTTGTTATCTGTGAACACCTCTCTTTAACCATTTTGATTCAAAATAATCCATAAGTTTTCAGGAAATGGGAATGTTCACAAAATTTTCTTGGACTTGCAAATTGAGATCGTGTCAGATATATTTCTCTAGTCAGCTAACAATACTATGTTACTGACAGGTCAGATGTAGTGCAGGTTAGACACATACAGATCTTTTTTTACTTATGATCTGTCATTTGTAGAGAATTCAAGGATTATATGGGTTCCGGCTATGGCCACTTGAAAGTAAATTTTTCATAAAAGTTCTTACTCTTAATAAATAAATTAGATATGTGTCAGAATTACCAAGAACATAATTTTTTTTGTTTAAAAAAATCATTAATAACAGCAGTTCAGTTATTAATTTAATGAACGTGGTCATATACTGGTTAGTAGTTGCATAATTGATATTTCTGATATCTATCATTATCCAATTTACCACCATGCACACAGTGATATTAAGAGGGAAACTGGCAATAGCATACAACAGCCAATTAGAACACACATTGGTATTGGGGATTCTGTAATGGCAAACCTATGGCATGGGTGCCAGAGGGGGAACTCGAAACCCAACCTGGTAGCCAACACAGAGGATGATGGAGGAAAGAACTACAGCCTATTGGCTCTCAATGCTGTTAGTTTTCTTCCCCTCCCTTCCGATTGCACACAGTACCCCATACCCTCCACTAGCACTGCCATCCAATCAGAAGCCTGGGGAGGGACAAGCAGTAAGCCTGTGTAAGGTGCATGTGTGTGTGTATGTAATTTGTAAGCAAGAGTGTGTGTAATGTGTGAGAGTGGGTAGAAGACAGAATGATAAGAGATGACAGGTTAGAAAAGCCAGTAGGGCATGATGGGTAGTGTAGTTCTGGCAGAATGTAATGCTCTTAGTTGTAGTTTCTTTACACAGCAAGTTGGTTCTTTGCTTTTTGTGGTATGTCATCAGCAGCCTAGGATACAGGAAGCTTGTAACTGCAGTGATCCCCTATGAACGACAACTGAACCCCGAGGATTTGTATGTGTGTAATTCAGGTTAAATAGCCAAGTCGGCACTTTGAGATAAATAATTGTGTTTTGGGTTATAGTTTAGGCACTCGAAAGGTTCACCATCCCTGCTCTATACCGTACGGCCACCTTTAAGTTGGGTTTACACGTCAAGATTTTTTCGGCCGACAGATGGACGACTAACGATTTTT
>CM070038.1:48095351-48116554 GCA_036250615.1 Ptychadena robeensis
AAAATCGAATCGGAGGTTGGACGAAACAAAAATCTTGACGTGTAAACCCACCTTTAGACACACCCTGTCTGGTAGACCTGCAGTGAGATTAGCAGATCAGAAAAAAAGCAAAAGGCAGTAGTGTTCCTAGAGAAAGAGGGAGGGGTGTGTGCATGCCAGGTGCTGGAACGCTCTCTGCATTCCAAGGGTGCTGAAACTGTTGGGCCGAGTGAACTATTGTTACATTCAGGCACTGACCACCGATGTTGGGGTGGAAACATGTCATTTTTACAGCCTTCCACTGACCACCAGTGCTGGGGGATGGGTTATCTTTAGTATCATTGACCTTCTGACAATTTGTCCCTAAATACCTGCTCTCCTTTTCAGACTGATCCAATAGGTCAAGGTTTCCCCCAATTCTTTTGTTTTGGTGGCTGTGGTCAGTCTTTCCTCCTAGTTATGAACTCAAGTCAGCTTGATGACAGACAAGGCTCTGGAAGAGGATTGGATAGCACAGGGTGTTGTTTAACTAGAAATAGAGCTGCTGGGGGGCAGTGAGCAAAAGGTGACAGCATCTGAGAGTAGATCAGTGTTAAGCTAGCCATATATTCGTCCCTTTTTCTGTTCAATCGACAAAAGTCAATTATTAGGAAATAGTTTCTTGTTAACTAAAAATAAATTGACCAAAAATGACGGTCAGTTGAAAAGTTGGTTTGAAACTATGTTTCCGCCCTTCAATATTGTCTACATTCCTAACATTAAACAAGTATGCAGGCAATGAAGGAAAAATTATTTGTTATTGATCAGTGTTCCACCAAGCAACAACAGCCGGGCAATATACATAAAAAAAAGATCAGCAACAGTAGCCATTGCATAAACTTCTCTTTTAACCGGTATTTTTCAAGTGACGTGTATTTATATGGTTTCCTCTGTGTGTAGTAATGGCTGTCTTTGTATGTGAAGTGATGGACCTCCTATTTTTTGATGGGGACCCGCAGTCCCCATCCAATGCAATGGACATCGACCGTGATTTACGGTCATGTCTGATAATGCTGTTTTCGAGCAGGATTGATTAATCCTGTTTGAAAACAGGGATGGCTGCATTAGATATGTGCCAAATAGATGGCCTTGAGCATGCATGGGCACTCAAAGCGGCCATCGTTCTAGCCCATATCTATGCGTGTATGGGCACCTTAAGCGATAGGAAAGCAATAATTTGATTGCAAAGATGAAGACCGATTTGACTTTATTTGAACCCCCTGGCATTTCTGACGAATCCAGGCCGTCCAGCTGAGATCGGAGCCCCGCACCGCAAAACTCCCAGACCCCCCCCCCTCTCTTTCTCCTGGTGTGATGTCACCAGGTCCTTCACACCAGAGGAGAGAGGGTGCCAAAGGGAATTGTACTGGATACAGGGATAACTGTATCCAATACAATTCAAGGTGAAAAAGACCACTAAACACATTTCCAATTGAATATTAACAATTTTTTTACATAATTGTTTGTTTCATATAACATTATTATAGTCAATATGTCTACTAGACCCTTGATGAATATATGAATATATTTTGGGAAGTAACAGGCCTACAACATAAAAGTCTATGGTGCGCTTTTGGTACATACATCTGGACCTTGCAAGAGCGCTAGGGAGGTTAAACATGCCATGCAGTCACATACTGATTTACTGTTATATCCAACAATTGTTATATCCAAAAAACTGTTATTGTTGGTTTGTTGTCCTTACCCCAGTTATAATATTTTCTACAACAACATTAAATCTAATTAAATATGTAACCAGTTAATATAAGTGTAAAATACCAAAGCTTTTATTATTATTATTTTACTTGTGCCCAGTGGCGTAGCGAGGGGGCTGCCGAGGGGGCCATGGCCCCGGGCGGCGTATCAAAAGGGGCGGCAACTTTATGGGACTCGGGATTAATAAGAAGACGCAGGCGCGTGCAAGCAGCTGCTAATTAGCTGGAGCGAGGAAAGCGCTGGGAAGCTCTGGAGATGGGCAGCCTGGATTGCTCGCTTGGGGAGAAAGGGATGAGCAAGTGAGCATAGGGTGGCGAATGAAGGGAGGGGCGGCAGGGAAGGGAGGGAGGGAAAATTTCCGGTCAGCCCCAAGCGACGAAAGCCCACGCTACGCCACTGCTTGTGCCCCAAACTGACAAGGCTACAAGTGTCTTATGGTTGCCATTGATCCTTGGCATGCTTCAACATTGGTTTATGGCTTTAACAAAGTGGGAAAGGATAAGCAGAAATTAGGTACACAACTTTTTTTCCCCATGTAGTATGTCAAAAGCCGGGTGAAATGTACAGTGCAGAAGGGACCCGTTCTTTTTTATGAATTATGACGTGCCTGTATATACAAGCCAGCAATGTGACACGTCACACCCATGACAATGTGAGGCCGTGCGTCCTCATTGCTCCGCCGGCAATGATGTGTCTATTGGACTTCAATGTACAATGTTTTTAGGGCGGACACTGTCCATTGAATTTAACCTTCTGGGCGTTACGGGCTTTTCGCATAATTTTTAATGGCACGAAAAGTTGCTTTTCCCCACATTCGCGGTGGAGTACACTGTACTCCGCCATGATTGCCGACTCTCTGCCCAGCCCTCTACACACCCCCGGTGTCAAATAGACACGGGCGGTGTGTGGGGAGAAGAGCGGCGCCCCTCCATTAACATGGAGGTCTATGGCCCCCGCCCCCTGACGCTGAAGTCTGCGGCTCTGTAGAAGCAGGCACACAGGGCACAAACGCCACAGGCACACAGAGAGGCGGCGTTTGTGCCCCATCCCAGCACAGGCGCAGTTTGATTCAAGATCTAACTGCGCTCGAACTGGCATATCGCCCAGGAGGTTAATAGAGTTCGTTAAAACCAAGTATCAACTAACACAGTCAAAAACATGCCCAAACCATAGAAAATCTGCGGGTTGGGCACATCTGACGTGTCTAAGGCAATCAGGGTAGAAAGGGCCTAAAGCTAGCCACACATGTTTCGACTTCAATCAACGTTTTTTGGATGAAAAATTTGAACGATTGAAAGAGATTTTTTTTCTGTCCATATAGTACAATAGACGATTATTGATGGATTTTTGTCAAATCGTAGATTGAATTGTGATTGGACCGGTTGGAAAATTTTGGTCGATTGTACAATCATCGAACTACATTCCTTGCAGCATTTTTTTTGGTCGAGTCAATAATACTCGATGTGTGTGGCTTCTTCCCTTTAACACATAACTTCCGATTGAAACTAAAATCGTAAGAGGAATTCAATCGAAGATTTTTGATTTCTTCAATTAACTTTTCAGTCAAAATTGAACAATAATCTTAAGGCCCCCATACACAGGTCCGTTTCCCATCGGATTCCGGGACGATCGATTCCGGGCGCGTGCACGCGAAACGATCGTCCCGGAATCGTGTGAAGCCCACCTTGTCCGTCCGATCACGTCCGATCGTTCAGGGGCCCAGAATCGGATCAGACAGAGAACCAACATGTTGGTCTTTCTGATCCGATTCTGCACACATCAGGGGGAGTTGCCATTTTTGGAGTAAGCAATCCGACATGGAATCGTCCAGGAATCCGTGGGACAAGGTGGTATGTAGTGATCGGACGGACTTAATTGGCCGATCGATCGGACCTCCGATTCCTGCTGAGATCGCCGGAATCGATCGGATAGGTGATCGATCGGCCATGGAATCCGACTGTGTATGGCTAGCTTTACTCCCCATGTGGTGTACATCTATTAAATTAAAATAGATTTTCGATTTTTTCATCAAATTACAAAATCTAACTTTGATTAAACGCTAAAATTGAAACATGTGTGGCTACCTTAAAGGTGGGTTTACATGTGTAGATTTTTTCTTCAATCAACTGGCAATTAGATTTTTTAATGTCATTGTCGAACATCGTTCGTTCATGAATCGAATGTTACATTAGATTTTTTGTTCGTCCATCCCAATATCGAATGAAAATACATTCGTAATTGCGACAGATAAAAATTAACCAACATATTTGGTGACCTGTTGAACGATTTTTTGTTCGAGGTCAAACAAAATGTATCCATCAAACAAATTGGCCATTCTACATTTTTTTTCAATTAACCAACAAAAAAATCTACATGTGTAAACCCACCTTTAGATTAAAAAAATGTGCTAATTTTAAAACACTGATTTAGACATCTAAATGTACTTGCATGAGGGTTTACATTTATGTTAAAATCTTTTTAAAATAAATTTATATTTTTGCAGCCTTCATGGCTTTTTTCCGAATAATGACATTTGGGCCTAACATCTTACACCACCAACTATGCACCATCTATACATATCCGTATGCATATGGCTCTTTCTATTGCATACAGTTCCTTTCTTCCCCTCCTGCCATGTCCCACATTCAGCCTGTGGCTTTGGTCTAGAGGGTCCGTCACCGGTTTCCTCTTTATTTTTTCTCTACACAGCCATATAGATTTATATAGTTTGTACATTTCCTTTTCTCTGTTTCTTTGTGTCCCCCTTTGCTCCCTCTCACCTCTCCCCTCCCCCCTGTGTGTGCGTTTGTTTCTCTCTCTCTTTTTCTATTTCTCCCTCCCCCCCATTCTCGCACCCTCCCTGCGGCTCTGCACTGGATGAGGAGATGGAATTTTTCATCTTGGCCTGATGCCAGAGCAGGCTCTCTGAGAACGAGAGAGATAGAGAGGAGAGGCAGAAGAGAAGGGGGGAACACTAAGCCAGGCTGCGCAGAGATGGTCGCCCTGTAGACAGCTTTAATCGAAGGATAAATATCGCTTGTCCGTCATTCATTGAACGTTTAAGCAACAGCATTATGAAATGTTAAGGCCATCTTTTTCATTTTATATACATTTAAAAGATATTAAGTTCACTTTTTCCATGGCAGATTGAATCATTGCAAGCTCAAAAAAAAATTAATAACCATATTAGAGTTGATCAAAGACTCAGAATTTCTATTCGTACAGCGGTTTGAAAATATCAGATACGCGTGGTTCTTATGATAAAGACAATCTTTTCAGGAAACGCTTGATATAAAAAATATTTTTTTTATCTTGGCTGTACCCTTTTATCTACTCTACTAATGATAGATTGTTGTCTTGTCCGACAGTGTTCCATTTGAAAAATCTGGTTTACGCTGGCCATACACGGTTCAATATTTCTATTTCATGGAAATTTATTCCTGCATACCTTGTACAAAGGATCAAAGTCAAACATAAAATCGATCGATCAGTGATATGTTGGTAAATTTCAGTGGATCGTACAAGTATCTGAGTATTTATATTTAAGGGTATGCACATATCTAAGTAAAGGAATCGATTGGTTTTAGATCAATCACACTGTGTGGTGCAACAACTGTTCAATGTTAGATTCACATCGATATTTAAATTGATCGATCGTGCAAAAGTCGAACCATGTATGGCTAGCTGTAGTATCTGGTTTGGTCATCTGTACATAGTGTCGGAATGGTCATTGGTTGAGTTTTTCGGTTTTGTATATGGAAAAATAATTTCTTTAAATGCCACAGATGTTCCTGTTTTTTCGAATATCACAGTGCAATACCTCTAAATATCTATCTTATTTTAAAATGTGGCCTTAACTTCCGTTTAAGGCAGTGGTTCCCAAACTGGGGGGCGGGCCCCCCTGGGGGGTGCGAAGGTATTTTAGGGGGGCTCTGGCCCTCATTCTTAACCTGTGTCCCTGAATCGAAAAGGGGGGCCCTGCAAGGAAAGTTTGGGAACCACTTGCTTAAGGACCAGTTTTCATGTTCACAATTTTCTGCAAAACTAAAAAAACTGTTGTAACATATTAGTAATTGAATGCTAGAGCAAGCTACGAACACATTCACCTTATTTCATACAGAATATCCACCTATGATGTCAACTAAACTGAAACTATTGGTTTAAAAAAATTACTTTTGTATGGTGAATTTCTATAAGGGCCCTTGTAATCACACCTAAGCCGGCCATAGACGATCCATGGCCGGCTTGTATCAGACTCATTACAGGGTGGTTATGTCACCACGCTGTGAGGTGTCGGCTACAGAACTGACGGGAATCCTGTGTGCCCCACTAACACACCGTCAGATTGTAGCCAATTAACTTGGAAGGGAAGGATCGCCCTCCACTTTAATTGACTACAACAGGATCGGGCACAAAACGTACCGGCAGGACGGTTTGCCATGCGATCCAACCTGCTGTCTTTTTTGGGTCAAAACTGCAAGGTGGGCACCTCTGTAGTTGCGCTCGACCGACCACCATGCCTTTGGCGTGAGTGCGCACGCCGGTCGATCGCCTGCAACTATTGCCAGGAAACTATGGCCGGCTTTAGTTCATATAGACATGTATGGTTAGATCAATGAGAAACCCATAATCAATCACTAGAAACACACAATAGTAATAATAGGGATAGAATCCTTAAGATCCAAAATGTTATAATTGTTTATCTCTTCCAGTTCTATGTTGAGCCTTATTCACTATGAATGTTATAGTTGCTCAGTTGTGGAAGCCCAAGGACCTCAGTAGTATCATTATGTAGCCCATGTCCAGGTATGGTCTGTTTAAAGTTTGGGGATCTTCTCATACTCCATACTGCAGTTTAACTTGTGAAAGAGGATGGAGTGTTTAAGGTGGATTAAGTGGGACAGATAGTATTTGTAAACTGGGACGCAAGGACCAGAATAGAGGCTGGACCAGCTAGGTGCAGGAGATTGGACAGACAGAGAAGCCTCCAGAATTATAGAGTGCAGTATGTGAGCTTGGATTTGGTGGCAATCTACAAGAAAGAAGGGGGCTACTTTATCCATAACTGAGATTCATCAAGTTTGCCCTAAATTTCCCTTCTGTAGGCATAGTCCACTGAATATCTATATTTCTGAATTGTATAGCTTTTTGTGCTCATACTTAGATAGAGAGGTAAAGAAGGCTATACAGGGTTGGATGTTTCTGTTGGGTCAGCTTTAAAAAAATCTGTTGTTTAGGTCAAATGATGGATATCGAAAAAGCAGTGATTGGTAATGTTAGTAGATTTTGGTAGATTGTACAATATCTGACGTTTTTTCTCGGCATTTTGATCTTATTATAAAGCATGTGCTCAGGCCTTTGGAAAGGAAACAATCAGTCTTGCTTGGATCATACTGTCTGGTAGCACAATCCAGCAATATTTGACTGACAGTTAATATTTAAATTGCACAAGTTGATCAAATTGAAGATTGAGCAAAAGTTGATGCATATATGCCTAGCTTTAGACCGGGAGTCAGTTGGGTTATAAAGCATGGGAATGGAACATGCTCATGATAGGATTGTACAACATAGGAGACAGTACAGCGAAGACACTTTTGGTGTCATCAGCCTGGCTATGTGGTAGGGCTGTTTAAATCTCAGAAATGGGTGGACAGAAATACAAATTGTTTGGCAGGTACAACAGCTCCCATACATGTTTTTCATCTCTGTATTTAGCTGTGTGCCTGAAATTCAACTTTAGCTGTGCAACAGGCAAAGCGTACATGGAAAATGAACCACACTCAGGAAGACGGGGGAAGCAAAATTTCCATCCATCATGAGTAGATAACAGTGATAAATGAAAGCATGAAAGCATTTGGTTTCAATGAAAAAAAAATTAGTGTAGTGTAAAGTTATAATTAAGAACATAGAAGATACAAAACTGTGTATGTACTGAAGAAGTAAACAACCATAATATTTATTAACAGAAACAGAAAAATATGTTGATCTGATTCTTGCAGTTTATCGGCCCCCATACACCTCACAATCTTACAATTTCTGTACAACTTTTTTTGCTACAAAAACCATGTAATGAGTGGTCCTCTCTAAATCTTCCGGAGAATAAAAAATGCATACAGCAGGGCGTTTTTAAAAACGTGCACGGAATGAATGGCATCAAATACAAAGAACTCTAAATTCAATATACTAAAGCTCCATTTGGATCATTTTAAAATTGTTGAGAATGCCATTAAAATCTATTTTGTGGTTTTGTTAATCAACAAGGTCATATAATTATGTCACTGCTTATAAAGTGATCAATGATTTTCTTGACAGCTGCCACTGTTTTTTTCCCCCGCTCAGCTAGTTTGTTTAAAGAATTTTTCCTAACCCCATCACATTCTTAAGAATTATTAAAAAACTACCTGAATTTCATCCTCCCATCTTAATTGTTGGCAAACCAAAAATGTTAAGACTCTGTTAAAGCTAGCAGCAAACATATCAAATTTAGCTTGATTGTTTTTCCATTTGATAGACCTGTGCAATTTAATTATTGGCTGTTGGTCTTACAATGATCGATCATACTACCACACAGCAAAACTGCTTCATTAAATGCAATTTCCTTTGCAGTTATGCTAGGCATACACATGCCGATAAGCGGCCGATTTTTAATCTGACCGACGGGCGTGCGCGCTCGCGCCGTCGGTCAGGTTAAAAATCGGTCGCTAATCGGCATGTGCCCACATGGGGCGACAGATCCCTGTCGCCCCACTGCTCGGCCGGCCAGAGAACGGACATGTCCGATCTTCTCTGCCCGATGCAAGCCGATGCCATAAGCTGCAATGGAGACGGCGTCTTCATTGCAGCTTGTGGCCGGCACACAAAGGGTGCCCAGCCGACTGAAGGGGCCCCAGAATGCAACGGGGTGCTAACGTGATGACGTCATCACGTTAGCATCTCGGCACACATCGGAGTAGGTCGGTCTGACCTACTCGGTATGTGTATGCCCAGCATTATATAGATAAAGGTGTTGGCATGCTTCAAAATCGGATACAAAACTATTGAAATCCCTAAAACACCTATTGAAAACGTTTATGATGCACTAAAGTTTTACAACCTGCTTGACCTTGATCACTTTTGGTTTATAGAAAAAAACTGTTGTCCTGTATATTCTGTTGGCTATGCTGTAGATTGTCTTAAGCTGGGAACACACTCATAGATATGGGCCAGATTGATGGCTGCTTCGAGCGCGTGCTCCCTCGCGGCCATCCCTGTTTTCGAGTAGGATAAATCAATCGCGCTGGAAAACAGGGATATCTGACATGACCATAAATTACGATCGATGTCCATTGCTTTGCATGGAGAACGTGGGTCTTCATGCAAAGCATAATCGGAAACAGTAGTGCTGTACCTTAAGCTCCGATGTCGGGCAGCAGGGTGAACCTCGAATGGCTCATATATCGAGCCATGTGTTCCTGGTTTTAAAGCCCCCCTTACACCTTTAGATCACGCCATACAATTTCCTTTAGATTTACCAACAACTATGTAATATAGTGGTCTCCCTGAAAGAATATATAGTGATTGGATGATTTGGAAAGGTCCTTATATTACATGGTTTTGGTAGAACTAAAGTTTAGTGTACAAAAATTGTATGGTAAGATTGTAGGGTGTATGGGGGCTTTAGTCTATGCACATCATGTAATATAATGCACCTGGTATGTAATTTGCTGATTTAAACTAAAGTTCCGTTTGGATTCATTAAGTAATTCTATCAAAATGCTGATAGAAGCAAAGAAAATAAGAAAGAAAATATCAGCAAATTATCCTTACTTACTGAAAATTCCTTGTTAGCCTCATTCACAATTAGTGTACTTACTGTAAATCCTGTGAGCTGGGGTTTTTAGACTCATACTTCATCTTTGATTTATAAGGCACCAAGTTATTATTAAGATGATTTAGCTTGGATAAGTAAAGTGCATTCATTGTATTCCTTAATGGATTTAATATTAATTTCTCTGCAGTCTGAGGGCCCGGAAGTGTGTCCTGATGGATGTAACAAGGTCAAAAACTCACTTTAAATTAAAGTTTACTTCAAACATTGAACCATTAGTTAGGAACTCAATGACTGTACAAGTATCATACATCCTTACATATAAATATCCAGCATTGATGCATCTAAAGCCAAAACCTATTTTTCAGTCTTATCTCACCAAGAAGATGGAGGTTTGAAGGACAGATGCCAGAAAATATGTCCCAACCTGGATTCAATTGGCTCCTGTTCCAGTGAAAACTATAAAATTGTGACTTCATGGGTGAGCTAGATTGTCACCAATGGCATGTCCCCTAGGTTTTCAATTGAGTGCCCAGCCCTTTGCAGCAGATGCGATCATCCTATGAAAAGTTTAGCCTCAATTTTAGTAAGTTAATTTTCTTAGCTGGCACCCTCATCATCTTCTTGAGAAGAAAGGAAAGAACACAGCATTTTTTATATTTGGTATATTTTTCTGAACCTGCCCTAATACAGATTACATTTTTATTATAAAGCAAAATTATACACATTATTTGACTGATATTGATAGAGCAGGGACCCTTTTTAATGCGCTTTTGAGCATTCGGACTGTCAGCAGTCCAGAAAGCATACATGTGAATGCACCCTAAAAAAACAGGATGACAACTATTCTGATGAGCTATCTAGACTCACTGGCCTCTGCAGAGCTACCAATCACTTTTAATTGAAATGACTAATTTGTCCACCACATTTTTTCATCTAAAGTAAATGTGAGGTCCTGTTCTTGTCTATCATAAACATGGTCATAAAATTAAATTTTTATGATTTTTTAAATTTATTTGGGTGTTGATTGCAAGACCCCTGAACATGTTATCAACATCAAAATATCAAAACTGGAGATTTTAACAAAAATGTGTTCTAGCACATGTAGTTGCATAAGTTTAAAGCTAAATCAACATAGTTAACACTGACTTAACCCCCATCCCCCCCCCACCATACACCTTTCAATCTTTCTGTACAATTTCTTTTAGATCTACCAACAACTATAGCTAGCCACACACGGCTCGATAGAGTAACAGATTAGAGGAACATCGGGTGGCGTGCGCGCTCACGGCTCCCGATTCTCCTCTCATCTGTCACTTCATCTGAGCCATCCACTGTCCCTTTCGAGCAGGAACAATGGATTCTGCTCGAAAAACGCCGACCAACAGGTTTCCAACATGTTGGAAAACCTTGGTCGAAATCCATTGCATTGAATAGGGACAGCGCTATGCCATTCAATGCAATGGATGACAGCTGGAGCCGGTGTAAACAACAGAGAAGACACAGGATGTGACATGCTGTGTATTCACGGCTCCGGCTCTGCCTGTGTTAAGGCGGCGTGGCCAACACCGAACCAGATAGCTGCCAGAGGAGGAGAAGAGAGGAGAGAGGGGGGGCTGGCTGGGTCAGTGCCTGTGCGTGTCTGCAGCTCAGGTACAGCGCTGCCAGCCAAGGACTGGGTCTCCATCGTCCAGGATTGATGTGCCCATGTGGTGCACATTGATTACTGTACGATTGACCCGCGATCAATTGCTGTAATTGATCGCCGGTCGATTGCACGGGAATCTACCCGTGTGTGGCCAGCTTATGCAGTATAGTGGCCTCCCTAATTGTACAGAATTTGTATGGTAAGATTGTAAGGTGTATGGGAAGCTTAAGTCACTGCTCTAAAAAAAAAAATAAACTAGAAATGGTGAGCTATCCCTTCACAAATATGTCAGATGTGTACTGCACATGTAAAGCCCCCCATACACCACATACAATTACCATGCAACTTCTGTACAACCAACTTTTCTTCTACCAAAACCATGTAATAAGAGGACCTTTCTACACCTTCCAATCACTATGTATTCTATCAGGGAGGTCACTATACTACATAGTTGTTGGTAGGTCTCATGAAAGTTGTATGGAGGAATCTGAAGGTGTATGGGGGGCTTAAATGACCAAAAGTAATTCCAAATGCTTTTATTAGATTTTCAGTCATCCAACTATGAAGGGCATTGTTCAGGCACTTCCTAGAGGTGATGATATTCTGTCCCTGTTTCCCAACTGTCCTCTGTTGGGTCATCTTAACACACATTACACATAAATGGACGACTCACCATCAGGACACCTGCCCTGAGAAATGCCATGCAGCTGTCACTGGTAAGCATGTAAACAGGAAGTGTCTTCAAAGAGACAGCAGGAGATTACTGCACATACATGGAATGAATGATGAAAAAACTGAAAATTTTTTTTATTTCACATTGTTTAGGTTTTACAGATTTAAGATCCATTTTATGACCCCTCGTGATAACGCAAGGACATGTTGGAAATGATATGTGCATTGTGGTGCACTGTGTGTGTTGCCCTTTATGTTAAAATGTATTATGATGTTATTTACATTGAACTACACTTTTATGTATTCACAATGCACCCTCCCTTATGAGGAGAGTCCAGATTTTTTGTGTCTTGGCATCATATGATATACGGTGTTGGTTCATGAAAGCCTGTGTTTTTTGTCTCTTTCCTTTTTTAGGCATAAACTAAAATGCAGTAAGATACTTAAATGGCAGAGAATGTAAAAGAACATTTGTTTCCATAAGAAGGTAAGTTACTTTGTCCATGCATGAAGTACTTCATGTAGTCAACCCTATATAACCATAAATTGCCATATATACTCAAGTAAAACCCTAAAATGTGCTAGAAAATTTTAATTATATTAGTGTGCCATCTTTGTAAGATAATTGCAAAGACACTGAACATGATATCCTCCCCAAATTGCTAGAGATGTAGGAAAGGAACATTATAATAAATAATTATTGCACTAGTCTATATTTACCCTCCCTAGCGTTTTGCCTGTACCTACATTGTACACTGCTTAAAATCCGTCACTCTGACGCAATCGGGGCGGTGCCGCAACCCCGGAAATCCTGCAGCGATTTTGAGTATCATTGCAGCTTTCCTGTGGTATATTGGTTTCTCCTGATCCCTTCTCACCTATTGTTTGGGACAAACCCAAACAGTGAACAAACTGGGTTAGTCTCAAACGCTAGGGGGGGGGGTAAATAAGGTTCAAAGTCAAGTTGCTACTGGGCAATTTGAAACTGATCAGAGTCAGGGCGGTATATGACCAGAGCTTGTAGATCAGTAGATTGTACAGGTATCTGACAGGTTTTTTGTCAATTGATTTATATCCAAACGTGTTTTGGAGCAAATTGACTCCAACACCGTTCAAAGTTTATGCGTGCATGACAAGCTATAGTGAACGCTCTGGCAGATGCCAATGTTCAACTCAAGGGAGTTGATTTGGTACAGGATCTCACTATCCACTTTGCAAAGTGATTATTGTATTTAACCCTGTTTCATCTTACACTTCAGACAACCAATCAAGTGCAATACACTCCTTTATTAATCTTTTTTTTTGTTTAATACTCCATTTTAAGCCTTTACTGATTATAGTGGCATCTTGTTTACTAAGCTTTGTAAATTCTGATAAATCAAAATTCCATCATAGAGAGGTATTGTTGGGCATCATGTTGTGTAGTTAGCATATCTTATTCTAGGATAACTCCGAACACCCCCCACCGCCTACCCTGAGCATTGTCACTCAAGTTGCCACTGATTGTCATTGTGTCACTCTGTCAGGGAAAGTCTTGTTGTGGGGTTGGGCTGTTTTGTTTAATGCATTGTGTCACACTAAGCCGGATAGGCTGCAAAGTCCCCAGAGAGTCTGTATCACTCAGTAACCCTGCAAACAGATAGGAGAAACTCAGTAGGCCAAAGGTCATTTCCTATCTGATGTGGCATGCCAGTGTCTCAGCTGCTGTCTGGCACAGCCTGTGTAACCTCTGCTTGGCTTTTAACCTTGTCTGCAGTCCTAGACTGTCTGCAGCTGGGATGTTGTCACCTCTGACCCCAGTGTCTTAGTCTGTCTGGGTAACAACCACCCTCAGCTTGTCACCCTTCCCCCATAAGCTAAAATAGTGCAGTGGTTCAAAATAGATACCCTCTATCTTGGTATGTCACTCTACACACATCTAGGTATTCTAGAAAAAGAGTCCTCTACATTACCCTTATCAGATTCCAGGTGTTGTTTTATATGGATGGTTTCATAACCAATGTAAAGATATTATTTGAAGAGATTAAAAACGTGGTCATGCTTATAATTTTCCATGCCCCCAATGGAAATATTATCTTTACTTCTTGTCTCATTAACATAGAAATAGGAAGTGAAGCATTGATGACCACTTTCATGCAGTGAGGACACAGGCAGGGCCATTTCTCTGATATGTGAAGTAAGGCCCCCGAACCCCCCGCGAACACAACACACGCACAGCATATTAGCGTACTCAACGCACACATATTTATGCTAGCGGCTCGGGCTTACCTTTGAGCAGAATTTAGGGGTGGAAATGTATAAAAGATGATAGCGAAACAATATGAAGGAAATGTAATATTTTCTCGTCATCGACCTCTCACAGATATGGAGCTAGCACAGCAGGGAGAAGTCAAGAATTTTGTTCCTGATCTGTGGGTTAGAAAATTAAGCTATGGGATAAGCATGATGGCTAGGGAGATAGCATAAGTCTCTTATACTTCCACAAAATTATAAGAGGCTGGCCATTGCTGACTGATTCAAAAAGCAGTTCCTGGAACTCATTTTAGCTGGAGAACCCTTTTATTTGAGAAAGACAGTTGAATGACTAGAGAACCATCTTCAAGAAATCTTCTGGAAGTCCATTTGCTTTGACATACAACTGCATATATTTTATGGCCTGGATGAATGAAAACCTTCACGGACATCTTCCCTTGATGTTTCCAGCACAGCATGGGAGCATGAAAGAGAATTTCATTATTACCTTGGCAACAAGAACAGTTCTTTCTTAAAAACCTATTGAATGAAGACCACTTTCCTTAAAATATTAGCAATATTCCCTTCTTGCCTAGTAGGACCATTAGTTGGTAGTTTGTATTTTGCGCACTGGGTAGAATTTTGATCTACTGTGTTGTACAGAATTATAAAGGGTTTATCTGCAGTCTTGGAGGTACCATCTAATTATTCAAAAAAGACAAAATTTTTCTGGAGATAAAGGCATTGTCAGTGACAGTATGGTAAAAATGAACAATATCTGAAAGTCTTGCAGCAATTGGCCAGGATGATAAATGTTTATTTACCAAGCAACTTGTCTAACAGAAGATCCAGCAATATCTGCCTACAAACATATGATTACTCAATTACATTTGAAGGCGACAGTCTGGTTGTGTGGTGAATTTTTTTGGGCTTATATTGATGGACATTTCTATTTGTGAACATTCAGTGTGAGCCCTTAGTTTGTTGGTACCTGGCAACACAAACTGGATCAGAAACCAACCATAGTGGATGAGCACAAGAGCTATGATCTACCAAGACTACGGTAGTAGAGGTTGTTTAACTGAATGAGGCTTTAAGGTCCAATACACATGAACAGTTCATCTAAAGCTGGCCATACACCTTCAGATTTCTCTGTCAGATTTCCTTCAGATCTACCAACAACCATGTAGTATAGTGTCCTCCCTGATAGAATACATAGTGATTGGAAGATGTAGAAAGGTCCTCATATTACATGGTTTTGGTAGAACAAAATCTGATCTGAAGGAAATCTGACAGAGAAATATGAAGGTGTATGGCCAGCTTAATACTCTTTGCTCTCAACCAGTCAATTGATGAAAATGTTTTACTCATTGCAAGTTGTTAAGTTGGAGGTCACACATGCACATGTAAAAGTTACAACATCACTGGAATCCGGATTGGGTCCCTCTTACCTAACACTACATTCAATTGCTTTACATGGAATCAGGGAGTCTAACATTTTATTTTCGTCATATCTGTAGTGTTCAAATTCAAATCAACTGGACTTTCTGTGTTTCGTTTCTTGAAGACGTTTCGCTACCTGGATGAATGAGAATCTTCACAGACATTTATTTTCCTCAGTTTCAGTTAACCTTACTTAAGGCTGCCATACACACCCCGACGGGTGCAGACAGACCAGTCCCGATATGCACCGGGATGCAAATGTGATGACGTCATCAAGTTTGCACCCTGGTGCATTATGGGGCCCCTTCAGTCGGCCGGCACCCTTTGTGTGCTGGCCATTAGCTTCAATGAAGACGCCGGTCTTCATTGAAGCTAATGCCATGGGCTTCCGTCGGCCAGAGATTATCGGACATGTCCGTTCTCTGGCCAGCCGAGCTGTGGGGCAACAGGGATCTGTCGCCCCATGTGGGCACATACCGATAAGCGGCCGATTTTTCCGCTGACTGACGGCACGAGCGCGCACGCCCGTCGGTCAGGTGAAAAATCGGCCGCTTATTGGCATGTGTATGCCAGACATTAAGATCTAAATGTTTTATACAATTGGAGGTTACAGTCAGGCCACTGGTGTTGAGCTTGAATATTCGAATTTTAAATATATTCAGCGAATATCGGCTATTCAAGAATTTGCAAATTTTGCAAATATGGCGTTGGATATTCGCAATTTCGAATATTCGCATTGGGATGCTTATGGGCATGGATTGCGAATATATATTCGCAATGCGAAAATAAATAGCACATGTGTCATTTTAAAGGTAATTAGGAGGCAATTATTATTGCAGATATAGAATCAAATATAAGTAGAAAATTGCCTATGCCGCTCATCACTACAGGCCACATGAGCTAGCTCTAATAGTACTTCTGGATAATTTTGTAACCAACCAACTTGTCCCCTGCAGTTGTTCTGTATTGTCCTCTGGGCAGGAAAATGTTACGCTTATTTTTGAACGATCCTTTCCAAACAAACTCAAATGTGAAATAGATAGGTGGAGGCTTTCACAAGCAATGTGAATACACTTGTCTTTGAGGCACTGATGGTTATCCTGAGTGTCATGACCCTGGGGCAAGTCATTTATTTTCTCTGTGACAAAACAATTGTCAGCTCTGCAGTGTAGGTCTGATTTGTTTACATACAAAGGAGATCACTTTGTGCCCTGGAGCTCAGAGTGTGCCTGTATGCACTCACAGCACTGAGCAGCAAAAAGAGATAGCACAAAAAATATCTAAAATATTGTATTCTATTTTTTTCCATTCCTTCTTGAATCACAGTTCTGGCAATCTTCTGGAGCTACTTCCTTCCACATATGCTAAAGCTATGGATACATGATTCTTTTTAGGGAGGGTTTCCCTTATTTATCTATCACAATGCTTATAAGAGTTTAGTGACTTGGTTTGAATTTACGCCAAGCATCTGTATAGTTCAAAACAGTCCCTGTTTTCAACCTAGACCTTTTCACAATCCTTCTACGCCTAAATTGTCTTTCTTGTTCTAGTCAAACATCAAGGATTCTACCCATTACATTTATATAGAGATTTATATTGGTTATTGGAATAAGCCTTTTGAGTCTCCAAGAATGGTCACATACACCTCTCCTGATTTATGGTTAATGTTGTAATCTGCTGGACCATATTTGATGACCTAAAAGGTAATAAAAAACTCAAATTGGAGAAAAGGATTAGGCCAGTATCCTATCATGCCTACAGTTTACCTACATGAAAAGAACTTAGCTGGAGCATGAAATAAATAAAAGGCTATGTTCCCACTTAGGCGATTAATCACCTGCGCTCACGATTTTTAAATCGCCAGTAGAATCGCCCGCCAATCGCCTACACTAGTTTCACATAGGATCACGCGGTTGGGGCCACGATCAAATTGTCCTCTTTAAGCCCCCCCATAGACAGGCCGATTCCCGGCCATAGTTGTGGCTGACCGACTGCCGTGCTCGCTTCTGCTGAGCACATAAAGGTCGGTCGCAACTATAGGGGAGTCCACCTTGAGGATCCAACCAAAAGAGCCGACAGGTCGGATCGCACACAGATCCGTCCTGCTGGCTCTTTTTATCTCCGATCCTGCTGCAGGCTGTTAACTCGAGGGGAAGTCTCCTCCTCCTCCAAGTTAATTGGCTACAGTCTGACAGGAATCGCTTGTGTTGGTGGAGCACACGGGATTCCCGTCAGTTCTCTAGCCGACGTCACCACGCTGTGAGGAGTCTGCTACAAGCCGACCATAGATCAAGATGTCTATCTCAAAGGTGCGACTTTTCAAGTTACTAACCCTTCCACTTTCTTTTCGATTCAGTTAGGATCTGTTCTTTTGAAGCTAAACTCTTGGCTACTTCTGAAGAGGGGGTCATTCTGTTTAAGATCTTACAACATAGTATCATTAACAATTATAGGAACATACATTCAGTGTAACTGCATGCATGCAGTGTTACTTTCCTACTTAATCTACATTTATTGTCTCTTGAATAAAAAGTTTACATCCTAATGAACATCACTTGAAATCTGACCACATCAAATCACAAATTTTTTGTAAAGGGTATTGAAATGCAAGAACAAAGATGTCATATTTTAAGCTTTCTCAACCTTCAACATGATTCGATGCATTTTTCAGACTTAAGGTAGGAATACACATATAGATTTTTGCACAATCGACAAAAGACTCTATCAGGATGTTCAATGTTTTGATCAAATATCCATTGTGCCTATATCGAATGTATACACTGAAATTTTGTTGGACTGTTCTCGAATTAAATTTTGTTTGATTTTTGAACAGGTAATTAGCTTCATTCAAATGTATTGGATCGAACAAAAATGATCAAATGAAACAATGGTACGTTCGATTTGTTTTTACAAGACAGATGAAAATTTACCAACATGTCCGTTCAGCTTTTGATAGATTTTTTGTTCGATATCGTTTACTTTTGTACCATGTTGGTCAAACAAAATCTTTGTTTTAGATTTTCGTTCCATCTATCAAATCTATCTTTTTGAATCTATCAAATGAAAAAATCGACCCGTGTGTTCCCACCTTTAGGCTAGATTTAAACTGCCAGGAAACGACCTGTCTCCAGCGCCTGCAAACTTGTGCAGGCGCTCGCAGGTCATTTTTAAAACAACCCTATCGGGAAACAGTGCGAAGATCGACAGACAGAGGCTTCATGTTGCTTCTCCCGGTCGGTTGAGCTTATTGTTTGTTTACAGGCAGATAATAACTGACTGTGTAAACGAGCCCTAAAGGTCCATATACATGTAAGATAATAGTCGGCCAAGGCAATCTATCGTGATTGCCTGGGCAGAAAATCTAGTGTGTACAGCTGATCCATTTATCCCCCAACAGCTGTTGCCATTTTTAGGGATGTTGCAGCAGGGTGGCACTTGTTCCTCTTGCCCTCTATATAGAACAGAACAAGTGTACGCGTGTTAATTCTTTTTCATTTGTGAAAACAAAGGAAAAAGCCTAAAAACGACATCATCAAAGGACTTGTAAGCAACAGTACATTACATGTTGTGTATGCATATTAGATATGCAGGTATATATTTTTGTCAAACAGGCATACTGGCGAAGATGTTTATATGCAATGGAAATATCACTATCTACTATAAGACCATGCTTAGCCTTGAAATTATTAAAACCTCCTTTGTGTACAGCTAGTGGGAGTTAACTTTATGTGGCCCTTTAAATATGATCAGGATTGGTGCCAGGTTGGGCCTTTTGCCCAAAACCCATGGCACTAATTACTGTCCCTCCTTGCAGTTTCCAAAAACTGTGCAGTATAATTTTAGTCACAGGTTGTTATTTTAACACCATGTACACAAAGATTTTAATAGTGAGAGTGCAAAAAAATTAACATATATAACAATAGCAAAGCCATCCCACACTATGTATAGTCTACATTACGTTTTTAACCATGTGCGGCTAGAATGAAAGTCCTAGTAGAGGCCTAGCAGAAAGCTTTGTAGATATTGGGCACAGTGACGGCTCCCTGCAGCTGCTCCCATGCTGCAGTTGGAGGGGTGCCACCATCTTGTGCGGCTCGGGATTCAGGGAGCTCTGAAATGGCGTCCACCTGGCACGGCCCGCAGAGGGCTGGGCTTTGCGAGCAGTATCGAAGGCCCGGCAATATTTGCTGGACCTGTCTACAGAGAAAAACGCAGACAGGTTTCTGTGGTTACAAAGAGGGAAAAGGGGACAGGCCGATTGTAAGAGCTAAAAAAAAAAAAATCTAAAAAAAAATGAGTCAAGAATGAAAAAAATAGGAGAGACACACAGAGCAGACTGGCACAGACTGCAAGGAGTGGCACAGCGGGCAAAACATCGGGATAGCAAGACGTTATTAAACCATAAGAGAACGAGGAAAAGGCAATAATTAAACCGAGAGGATCACGGACCAAGTATTAAGGAGAATACACAAAACAGGCACAGAACAAGCTACAAAAGAAAAACCAAGGTGCTTACACAAACCGTTTTTTTTTTTCTTGGAAGACGGTAACCCCATCAATGCTGCAGCGTTACGGATGACTAAGATAAAATAAAAATCAGGAAGAGGGCTTATAAAACAGAACAGGGACAAGTCTTCAGTATTTACCCATGGATAGATTTCTGAGCACAGAAAATATCACAGGAACAGCTTCGGCATTTGCATCATTACATGAAGGTGTGCAGATGTCTCAACCAAATTGTCAGGTGACGAGGGATCTGCTTTGTCAACATAGCTATTTTCCTTGTATATCGAAGAGGCAAGGGTTAATAATAATTAGCTGAGTTTTCCAGCATGCTGCAAAACTTTTATATCATTAGGGGAATTTTCAGTGGTTAGAGGTCCATCTTTAGTCATGTTAAACTTGTCCTACTATCTGGTGTCATGTCTTGTATGAATTCATGCTAAGGTGTGGTAAATATTGCTGTAGCTGGTTTCACAAACCCTGAAAACCCACATAGAAAATGAATGAAATGGCATGTTATTTGTCACAAAGACCATAAAAAGTTTACAAACACACTGAGTTATGCAGAAAAAAAGGCTTCCAATGTATTCAAGTGGATAAAGTGATATGACCTGTTAGGTTTTTACTGCTATCCGTTTCCCATCTATTCTAGGCATACACAATGCAATTTTCTCTCAGTGATATTTGTGACTCATGGTATGATCAATATAAATGCTGATCCATAAAGATCAATTACAGGCATTAACCCTCTTAGCATGCCCAGGTATCCAATCCCGGTAAGAATGTCAAACAGAACAGTAACAGAGCGGGAAAACTTCCAAAGTGGTTCTCTTGACAACCATCTTAAAGTGGAGGTTAAAGTTGTCTTTATGTTTGGGCTTGTGAAACAGAAATTAAAGAGAGGCTTCCCCATATTGCAAAAAAAAAAAAAACCCTCATGTTTTACTCTAAGAGAAATAATTGGCATTGCCAGTAATTTTTGGCTTCACAGGATACTGTTTTTCCATTGCTCATTGGCACAAAGACTTTGTTTCCCTATAGAATGTAAAGCTAGGCATACACGGTTCAATTTTAGTACGAGCGATTTCCGATTCCATTTTAGATCTTGATCTACAGGGAGTGCAGAATTATTAGGCAAGTGGTATTTTTGAGGAATAATTTTAT
>CM070038.1:48116654-48128483 GCA_036250615.1 Ptychadena robeensis
ATAAAGAGGATGATGTGGTCAAAATACTCATTTGACTAATAATTCTGCACTCCCTGTATTCATCGGACTATCATAGGCGATTCAAATATAGTACCACATGGAGTGTTCGATCGTAATATGATCATAATATGACCACAATCGCCCGATTTTAGTTACGATCATAAAACAAAGAAAGAGTCATATATAAAAATGTAAATCGAATACAATCGACCCGACCAACAAACAAAACGCTACGATTTTAGTTTGATCGTTGTACAATTGCCCAAAAAATTCTAGCATGTCTGATCAATTTCCGATCGATGTGTTGATTGTTATCGAACAAATTTTTGCCGATCGAACTATGTGTGCAGTATATGATTTAAATCCGATCGCTTGATCGTTTTAGGCCGATCGAGCACTAAAACTGAATCGTGTATGCCTAGCTTCTGGGAACCATCACACAACTAGTAGTTGCATATATGAAGGCTGAAAAGAAAAGAAAAAAGACATGAAAAAATGCAATAAGTGAAAACAAAAACACATTAAAGTAATACAAGTGTAAGTGAATGAACACAATCTTTTATTTTTACATGATGTGCCTTTAGGCACTTTAAAGTATACTTAAGCATTCTAAAGTGGCCTGTCAGTCAGTATTACCTTATGTCAGTTCAAAAAGTGATTAATCAGGATCATTAAAAGCTATTATGATTTCACCACAATAGTTGTCTGTAATGATGTTCTACTACCCTGTTTCCCCCGAAAATAAGGCATCCTCTGAAAATAAGGCATCCTCCGAAAATAAGGCACCCTTAAATTTTCGCCTCACGCTGAAATATAAGGCACCCCCCCCCCCCCCCCCCCCCCCCCCCCCCCCCCCCGGAAATAAGGCACCCCAAAGATACAGTACTGTAACTCTGGACAGGGGGCAATCAAAATGACACAGGAGGATCAGAAGGGGTTACTAAAATGGTAATTCCCGTTTCCTGTGCCATTTTGATTCCCCCCTTTGATCCCCACAGTGTCATTTAAAGTGATCCCCCCACCCTGATACCCGAGTGCCATATTCTTCTTCATGGAACAATAAGCCATCCACCGGAAATAAGACGTAGGGCATTTTTGGGAGCAAAAATTAATATAAGAATATAACACTGTCTTATTTTCGGGGAAACGCTGTACTACTTTTATCCCGACCTGGTAATAATCAGCTGATATTCAGAGTAGGAGGTTATTCCCGGGTGTATTTTGAGGTAAGTTTGCTGGGTCCCATTTTCCAATGCTCCCACATTTGGCAAAGTAATCTTTATTTCTTCGATATGTGCAATTAATATAAATTGATATCCCAGCTGACATTTCAAAATGTACCAGTTAGCATGATTGGTTTGTACCCTAATGAAGCACCAATATAGAAACTCAATAACCTGACAGTAAAACCTGACACTTATGTAAGAACAGCTTACTGTAAAAGAAATAGGGATATAAATCTTGAAATCAAAACCAAAATATAAAAATCTCTGATAAGCCTTAACAAATTCAGGTTACCATGCATAATATGACATGCACAATAGATTGAAAATCATTTTATTGATTAAATCTACTAGAACTAGAAGCATTATGGATCAAATGTTTATCAAAACCATATTTTAACTTTTATTTGTAAGATGCAAACATATTGCAGACCGTTGTACAGTAAATAAGCATTGAAACACAACAAAAGCTAACATACAGGTACAAACTATGATACAGGAGGAGAAGAGACCTTTCTCAGTTGACCTCTATTCTAAAGGCCCCCATACACCTTACAATCTTACCATACAATTTCTGAACAATCCACTTTTCTTCTACCAAAACCATGTAATATGAGGACCTTTCGAAACCTTCCAATCACTACGGTATGTATTCTATCAGGGAGGACACTATACTACATGGTTGTTGGTAGATATAATGGAAATTGTATGGAGCAATCTAAAGGTGAATGGAGAGCTTTAGATTTCTCTGTCAGATTTCCTTTAGATCTCCTTTTGTTTTACTAAAACCATGTCATATGAGAGACTTTCTAAACAATCAAAGCCTGGCATACACACGCCGATTAGCGGCCGATTTTGCTGCTGACCGACGGGCGCGTGATCGACGTGTGCCCACATGGGGCGACAGATCCCTGTCACCCCACAGCTCGGCCGGCCAGAGAACGGACATGTCCGATGTTCTCTGGCGGATGTCGGCCGATGCCATTAACTTCAATGAAGACCGGCGTCTTCATTGAAGGTAATGGCCAGCACACAAAGGGTGCCCGCCTATTAAGTCAGCCCGGGAATGCAGCATGATGACGTCATCACGCTGCATTCCAGAGCTCATCGGAGCTCGTCTGTCGGCACCCGTCTGTGGGTTCCCATCTACTTGTGTTCAATCGCAGAGCACTCTATACTACATAGTTGTTGGTAGATCTAAAGAGATCTAAAGGTGTATGGCCAGCTTAAAGCTGTCCATATACCTTTAGATCTCTCTGTCAGATATCCTTTAGATCTACCAACAACTATGTAGTATAGGGTCCTCTGCAATTGAACACTGGTAGACTTGATTGTTTAGAAAGTCCCTCATATTACAGGGTTTTGGTAAAACAAAAGGAAATCTGACAGAGAAATCTAGGGGGGGGCCCTAAAGCAGGGTACAGGCGGCTCGATATTCGAGCCGTCTGATGTACCCTGCTGTCAGATATCGGAGAGCCGGGGAGAGCATGAACTGCCTCTCCCCAGCTCCTCCTCCTCAGCCGAGCTTTGCCTGGAGACCCAGGAAAAGCATCGGACATCGCCGTATTAACGGTCATGTCCAATAAGGCTGTTTTCGAGCTCGAAATGGGCATCGATTTGACCCATATCCCTATGTCTGTACCCTGCTTTAGAGTATTGACCAAGAAGTCCATTGTCTATTGCTTAAGCTGGGCATAGACAGGCCATTTTTTGCCTTTTATGCCGTGCCCGCATCCGATCAGGATCGAGTCGGCAGGGAATAGGGTGCGCTAACTGGCCATATTGACCTAAAATCTGGCGTCATGTTGGATCACTGTGTACGACGGATTATTTAGATCGGATCCCATTTGTACTGTCCCCATCTGAAGTAATGGCCGGAATACAAAGGGTGCCCGGCCGATTCTCTGCACTAGCGGCCGTGTGTGATGGCGTCATCACGCCCGCTAGGTTGGCTTAGCAGTCGATGGGAAATCGTCCCATCTATGCCCAGCTATAAGAATGCTTTTTTGAACCATTAACCACCAGCCTATAGCAGTTCTCCATGTACTATAATAACAGATTTGTGGTTGTTTTAGTAAACATCAGTAAAGGCTCTTTCACACTAAAGAGTATTTTGTGAAAATTACAAAACTGCTCCGCCATTCTGTGCGATCTGTATTTGCTTTTGGGGTGCATAAGCTTACTATGGCATTGGAAAAGCAAAACTTGTGCACTGTGATCCGATGCTGAAACACAGCAACATTTCCACATTCAAGAAGATTTTTACTGTATAAAAGAGGCATAAATGCTCATTGAGTGGTAGTTACCTGAACTCTGCACTATTTACCAATACCCTTGGTCAACGGGTGCAGAGTGGTAATCCAGGTAAACAATCGATATCAGGGAGATAATGATCAAATACGGGCTGTTTTTGGGTAACTCATTTACTGCTGCCTCTCAAGAACTAGACCATGGTTCAAATGTACCGAACAAAACACCAAAACCTCAGGATGATATCAATCATCACTCAAATATAAACAAGTGGCAAATTCTATGGCCGATGAAATGCGCAAGCACACGCAAAGCTGATTTTTCCTGTTGGAAAAAGGTAGAATTTCTCTTTAAAGGCATATCAAAGCTGTGAGCTAAACTCGTAAAGACCCTGCAAAGTGGGAATTGTCTCTAGTCTGCGAGTCGCGTAGGTTCCTAAATCTGGGTCAGCTTTGTACATTCTGTGCAGCCCCGTATGCAGCCTCCTCGGTCTGATGCTCGTCTCGGTCTATTTATAACCCCTATAAATATAACTGCCAGCGATTACTTTTAACTACAGCATAATCTGCGAGTCTGTCTTTCGTATGCTCACTCACATCGCCATCTGCCTGTATACCAGGTTTATTTATGCAAATGAAGGGGAGAGATACTTGGCAGCAAAAATGGGAAATATGCGTTACACCAAGGTTTTGCTTATGTAGGCCAAAAACATCATATTCACAGGTGTACATCTCTCAATAACCCAAAGAGGAAGTTGTGGCACAGACCAGGAGATAGGGGGCATGATTGCAGGACCCTGATGCTGGAAGGATTATCATTAGTACTGTTTACCATACAGCTACCTTCTGGTGATAGGACAGTAGTAGCTCACTGATGACTCAACATTGTGTTTTCCCAACCTGTAAACCTTTCCACTGTGTTAGACTAAAAGCACTGTACAGGCCTCTTCAGAAAATTAGGAAGCCCATTCAAGTGAATGGTCTAGTGCAGGGGTGGGCAAACTAAGGGTCCCCACGCACGGAATGAGTGGCGGCTGATTTTGCCGCCAACCGATGTGCGTGCACCGATCGTGGGTGCCCATTGAAACTAACGGCCAGCACGCAAAGGGTGCCCACTGATGTTGTGAGCGATGGAGAGTTGCGTGATGACGTCATCACGCTGCTCTGCACAGCTTATCTGTCGGTCCCCACTTGATACAAGTGTGGGGACCTTAATGCCTGGGGGCCAAATCAGGCCCGTTAATCTTTCTATCCGACCCTTTGTCATATTGAAAAGATGCTCCTCTCCACTTGTTCTCTGCAATGAGTGCACATAATGACTAGTGATGTCTAAACATTGCCTTGGGGACGATGCAGTGACATGATCATGACACTGTGGGCGCATCCTTATGGTAACAACAGGCAGTCTCTAGGAATTATCTCTGCTCATTGCAGCGAATGAGCATTTCTTTGTGCAGGAAATTTGAAAAGATAACAACATGCTTGTCACACAGCACTTATTACATAATAAGTGATGCCGGCATAGCATGGAATTGACACACTAATGGGGGTTGAACATTATAAGCTCTAGGTCCGGCCCCTTTATCAAATTTAGGAAGCCAATGTGGCCCACGAGTCAAAAAATTTGGCCCGTCACTGGTCTGTTCTAACGTAGCATGGGATAACACTATACAAGTAAGGTAATGCAAAATTAGTGCCAGATGGTAAGAAAACAAGTGCATACTATCTGGTTGGTAGGTTTTTTTAACCCAGTCTAGCTAGTTAAGCCTGCCATACACCCACCGAGTGGGTGCCAACGGAGCTGCTTAGATCAGCTCTGTAAAGCAGCGTGATGACATCGTCCCTTTGTGTGCCGGCCGTTACCTTCAATGAAGACGCCGGTCTTCATTGAAAGTAACGGCATCGGCCAGAGAATATCGGACATGTCCGTTCTCTGGCCGGCTGAGCTGGTGAGCGACAGGGATCTGTCGCCCCATGTGGGCACGCCCATCGGCCGGCAGCAGAATCGGCCGCCGCTCGGTGGGTGTATGGCAGGCTTTAGTTTTGATCTTGAAGATTGCCTTCTCTGGAAATTACAGCAATATGACTTTGTCGGGTGCTGCTCAGAATTACCTCGCCCAGTAGCACACAGAAGATTTCAAGCAAGAGGGATGAAATCTAATAATTTGTCAGGGGAAACCAACTGAGGCAATCCTAGAAAGCCTCATCCCACCCATCTTCTTACACACCCTCAGAATAGCACCCTAAGCAAACCACTGTACAAGTTCAGGAGAAACTTTATTAAGAAATGTGGCAGGCCTCTACTTGTATGCATGTATCCTCAGAGAATTTACGATTTCCTCTCCCTTGCTGGAAAAAAGATACATATCTTCTATCCAGGGACACGTTCCCACTCAATAATTAGAAGAAGCATTATTTAGGCTATGCATACACCTTTAGATCACTCCATACAATTTCCATTAGATCTACGAACAGCTATGTAGTATAGTGTCCTCCCTGATAGAATACACAGTGATTGGAAGGTTTAGAAAGGTCCTCATATTACATGATTTTGGTAGAAGAAAAGTTGATTGTACATAAATTGTATTGTAAGATTGTAAGGTGTATGGGGGCCTTAACTTAAGTTATGTAAATGGTAGAGGAATAAATAAAATAATGCACTCACAATAATAGAGGTGCACTGCAGTGTGGATACCAGAATGATGTCTGCCACACGGCTGAAGTGACACCCACACATGCCATCTCCTATCCCTGTAGATCACTACCCATTACTAAGCCTGCATTAAACCATTATTGTGAGTGCATTATTTTGTCTTTTTTTTACCATTAACCTCCTGTACATTACGCGATTTTAAAAAATGGTGTGAAAAGCCACTGTCCGGGCAATGTACACCGTGATTCCCCACCCTCCCCCCGCCTCTCTACAAAACACCAGTGTAAATTAGACGCAGGCAGTGCAAAAAGAGACACCCCCCTCCATTATCATGGAGGTTTATGGAGCCCCCTCCCTGCCGAAGACTCTGGGCCAGAAGAACTATATGAGTCTGGAGCTATGCAGAAACACTGCAGGTTCACGGAGAACCGCCAGTTATGCCCAGTCCCAGGACCTTCGGGTGTAATGCCAGAGAGGTAATGGTATTTAAAGGCATGAATGGATCACTATTTTGGTGATTTTGTCTGGAATGGTTGATTATCAGTGGGAGCCAAAAATACATTCAGCCAAAACTTGCCATATTCAGCAGAATATCTTACTATTATCCCAATTCCCAATATTCCTTTCTGTGGTCTTTTCATGTTTCTGCTGCCCTTCTGCAATGCCCTAAAGATCTGTATGGCAAAGGTTAAACCCTGTTGGAAATAGCAGCCTTTGTGGTTTCTTTGAATAGGGACATTTATTTTATGAGAAATATTTTTAGAGATGTGTGACATTGCAAGGAGTTTAAAGTACTGTGCAAGCAATTTTTGTACAGTAACTAAATATTCAATTTATATAAAAGGGTTTGTCCACCAAATATTGTTTTAGAATAGCTGCAAGGCAGGTGAGACCTTCAGAGGAATCCTGTTACCTCAGCTTTGGATGTGTGAAGTGTCAATGATCCAATTTCAGCTTGGTATGGCTGTGAAGGACCCTGCTGTTTGAATAGCAGCCAGTGAGATGACCTTCTACCTGAATAACACAGCAGAAGGCAGGTAAACATCCAAGGCTGCATGAATTACACATATATCTTCTCTACTATTTGAGGGGTTAGCGTGTTGTGGACCTACATATACCGTATTTTCACACTATTAGACACATCGGACCATAAGCACACCCTAAAGTTTTGGAGAGAAAATTAGGGACACAGAGACACAGACTCTGTGAATATACAGAATGTCCCGGCAGGACTGAACCATGCAGTATTCACTCTATATTCCTCCAGCCAAAAGGCCAGTTCCAGTAGGAAGGTCTTAGGGAAGCCATACAGGGGTCGATTTGTCACCGATCGATTCCCGATCTAATAATTCCAGGCAATAGTGGAATCGGCGATTGATCAGATCTGGAATCGATGGAACACCACCTTGGAAATCATATTTGTCCTCGATTTGGACATGAGCCGATCTCCAAAATGGTGGATTCCATAAAATCCATCAATCAGAAAGGCTGCTGCATAGGGAGCTATGGTGGGTGGGTTTAAATTTACACATGTAGATTTTTTTGTTCGACCAACGAAAAACTAACAATTTCTGGGTCGATTGAACAAAAATCTACAATGAACAATTTGATCTTGTTCGACCTCAAACAAAAAATCGTTAAAAAAGTAATTGAACATGTTGGTAAATATGTATCTGTTGTTGTAATTCCGAATGTATTTTCATTCGATATCGGCGATGAACAAAATAAAAATTTTATGTTACATTCAATAAATGAACGAACGGTGTTCGACAACGACATTGAACGAAAAATCGAATTGGCAGTTGATTGAAGAAAAAATCTACATGTGTAAACCCACCTTCACAGTAACCATTCTCTGAAAACGCTGATCAACTTATGCAGAGACACATTTTAGAATATGGCACTGAACAACTTACCCATGAGCAGCATGTGGGAGGAGATATGAGTGTTTGTCACAAAATGTATTTATTGCAATGCAGAATGTTGATGTAAAAACACAACTCTATCATGCTATCTAATTGTGACATGTCTCTCTCTATAAGTTGGTCAGTGTGTTCAGAGAATGGGTACTGCTAGTGCTAATTCAAATAAGACCACCCACTTGGCAGGGGCTTTTTGGCTTGGCTGGAGGGAATAGAACATTTTTAGCTTTTGCTCCCAGGCAGGAGGGTTGGGACAAAAAAAAAATATATATATACATACATAAGACGCAGGGATACTTTCACATTGATTTTAATGGTAAAAAGTTGTGTCTTATAGTCCAAAAATACAGAAAGCACTTGGTTTTATTTACAATCCAAAAACTAGACAAAATAGACCCTTAAAGTTTCCATGGCCCCTGGTATCCCTTTGTTCATCACCCAGCAGACAAATCATCTTACTAACCTCTGTTTTGTCATTGTAAAAATCTGGTAGGCCAAATAGCCACATTTTCTGTTAATGAGAAGCACCCAAAATCCAGAAACAAAAGTCACAATGAGATATAATAGTTTTATATATCTTCTGTAGATTTGACCAATGAATGAAAATCTTTTAATTGAGATCACAAAAATAATGTGGCTTCCAAATAGCCAACAAGCTCACATATAAGGAATTATGGGCCAGTAGAAAGGCATGGTGTGGATGGGTTCTGCCTTAAGTAACAGCAGTCCTTTTTTTCATAAAGAATATAATTTATAACTATAGGCATCCAGACTAATCCGTGTGAAGGGTTAGTGAAAAATGTTGTGAATAGCAGGCCAGGATCCAAGGCCTAGGTGCCCAACCTGCGGCCCAGGGGCCGTATGTGGCACTTTGGGTGTTCTTCAGCGGCCCTCCTCAGTCCTCTACTTGCGGCCCCCAAAAACTGCTAATGCATAGGGCATAGAGACTTACCTGTCCGCCAATCCACCTTCTGGCAGGTCCTTGTCCGGGATCCTCTTAAAGTGGAAAGAGGAAAGGCGATAAACGTATGTGAAAGGCGTATTTAAAAGCCAATCAGCGACTCAGATGGCACCTGAGCAATTTCCTCGCCTCTCTGCCTCTTCTCCTCTAGTGTTGGAAGGGGATTGGCAGACAGGTAAATGCTCCCACTATTCCACCAATGGATAATTTAATAATATATATCGGGACATAACCTGAGATTAGGGGCACATAACGATGTATATGACATAAAATGTGTTTTACCATACTAAAGTGTTCCCTAATACTTGAAGTATAATTTAAATACGTTTTGTTATTTAAAAATTAAGTCAGTATAGATTGAAAAAGTTATATGCAGCCTTTAGTGATGCTGCGGGCTGCACTTGTGACACTCCATATCAACTCAGTTGGCCACCACTGATCCAGGGACTCCATGTGTCAGAGAATTGTGTATAGAGGTCATAGGGCATTGTGGTAAGATCATCCATACACTGCAAATTATGCATTTCCTCAACCAAGTCCTTAATGGAAGATGGGATAGAAGACTTACGTCATCTAAGACTTATGCTTATGCAACATTAGGCATCCCCCAATCGCTTTTTAGGAATTTCTGAATGACTCTCAATCACCTGTACACTGTGTGCAGGTCCCCACACAGGGGCGAGCAGATGCTTCCCAAAAACGCACGTGTGAGTGCTGCCTTAGGGCTCCTTCACACAACCAAACCATAGGAAACATGTGTACCTTGCACACTAGCCCCGCATTTGCAATAACAGTAACACACAATGGAGTGCATTCAAGCAAACACCCTGCAGAGCAAAAGTTTTCCATACTCCCATACTAAAAAGGAGTGACGTTGAATATTTGAGTAATGCCATAATAGAAATAAAACATTAAGGTGAACAGGATGACAGTACCCCCTATTAATTTAGTTACAGATAGGCAAATGGCTCCTCAATAATAAATGGCAGAAGGCTATCTGGTTGTTGATATAACAGCTCATTTATCTACTCTAGGCTTCTTGCCATCGCCTACTATGAAGTACCAGACCAGCCATTTACCAAGCAAGTGATAGTATGGTCCTAAAATACAACCTTTACGTTTTAGAGAATATCATGGCAAATATTAGTGGTGATTGTGACGGTAGCTTTGGGTATAAAGCAGGATGACAAGCATGTTTAAGTGACTTTGATTTTATGACTTTATGGGGCTTTCCCAGAAAAATTGGGGCTAACAAATTAAACCCTGCTACATACAATTATACAATATATCAATTCATTGGAAGTAAAATAAATAAATGTAAGTGTTTTTTGTTTAAAATGATCACAGCTCATGATGTAGGTGCTAATTTAAAAAGGAAAATGAAAATGCGGTCACCATGCTGTAAAATTGGCATCTATTTTTTAGCCCATTGTGTATCAGATAAAATACATTTTATTCCACATACTGCACTGTGTACGCCTTTCTGCATCTGTATAGTCACATTGTACCCTACTTGTGCATCATACTATATCTACATGACTAGCAAACTCAAAACATTTTATATCTGCCCCATAAGATTTCTGCCGTGTACCATGTCATGGTGTTAAGTATCTGCCCATACCAAATTTGATATAATATCTCATGTAAGCTTTCTAACCCCTTCAACATTCATTCAACATCCAATCCCATCTTTTATTGTTTTATGGCCAAACTTCACCTCATCCTATATCATTCTTCATCCAGCCTCATACAGTCCTACTCTAAACCATGTAATGACATTATGTATCTGGCCCTTATCTCCTTATATAATATCTCATGTAAGCTTTGCACCCCTTCCTGTATCATTCTACATCCAACCCCATGTTCTACTGTTTTATGTCCATGCTTCACCACATCCTGTATCATTCTAAACCATGTAATGACATTATGTATCTGGCCCTTATCTCATTATATAATATCTCATGTAAGCTTTGCACCCCTTCCTGTATCATTCTACATCCAACCCCATCTTCTACTGTTTTATGTCCATTCTTTACCACATCCTGTATCATCCTTCATCCAGCCTCATACCGTCCTACTCTAAACCATGTAATGACATTATGTATCTGGCCCTTATCTCATTATATAATATCTCATGTAAGCTTTGCCCCCCTTCCTGTATCATTCTACATCCAACCCCATCTTCTACTGTTTTATGTCCATGCTTCACCACATCCTGTATCATTCTTCATCCAGCCTCATACCATCCTACTCTAAACCATGTAATGACATTATGTATCTGGCCCTTATCTCATTATATAATATCTCATGTAAGCTTTGCCCCCCTTCCTGTATCATTCTACATCCAACCCCATCTTCTACTGTTTTATGTCCATGCTACACCACATCCTGTATCATTCTTCATCCAGCCTCATATCATTCCTACTCTAAACCATGTAATGACATTATGTATCTGGCCCTTATCTCATTATATAATATCTCATGTAAGCTTTGCACCCCTTCCTGTATCATTCTACATCCAACCCAGTGGCGTAGCGTGGGCTTACGCCGCCTGGGGCCGACCGGAAATTTGCCGCCCCTCAGAGGCAATTTCCGGGCGGCCCACCAGACTAACACACCTGAGATCATCTCCCAATATATCTCACCGAGCCCCCTGCGCTATAGAGTCGGCTCTCACCTCTGGCTAGCCGCTAGACCACAACAAGACGGGCACCTGAGAGGGCATCACCCGCCATGGCAGCCCCACCAGCATCAGAACGGGGAACCCCAAGACAACCTTTACAGCCGCCATCTTCCTGCCTCTGACACACAGAGCGCTGTC
>CM070038.1:48135667-48146876 GCA_036250615.1 Ptychadena robeensis
CTTCGATCGAATTGATGATCGATTTGATGTCAGTTGAACCATGTATGGCTAGCTTAACTGAGCAAGTTGGATGATTCTAAATATTTGTTTTGCAATCAGTTAGTGAGAGACATTTCTAAAGGCCAGTGTTAGCATTGGGCTTGTTATCTAAATAGAGAAAGCACTGAGTAAATGTTTACACATGGGTCATAAATCATAAGCATGATTATTTTAAAGCGCACTGGACTTGACCTTGCTTACTCCACATCCACACATACATACTAATGGGACAAAATCCCAGAGATCTTACTACTAGACTAATGCCTGCCATACACCCACAGACGGGTGCCGACAGACAAGCTCCGATGAGCTCTGGAATGCAGCGTAATGACGTCATCACGCTGCATTCCCGGGCGGACTTTCATCGGCGGGCACCCTTTGTGTGCCGGCCATTACCTTCAATGAAGACGCCGGTCTTCATTGAAGTTAATGGCATCGGCCAGAGAACATCGGACATGTCCGTTCTCTGGCCGGCCAAGTTGTGGGGCGACAGGGATCTGTTGCCCCATGTGGGCACACGGCGATTGGCGGCTGATTTTGGCGGCGCGAGCGCACACGCCCATCGGTCAGCGGCAAAATCGCCCACTTATCGGAGTGTGTATGCCAGGCTTAAAGCTGGGTACACACATGTAGATATGGGTCAGATCGATGGCCGCTTTGAGCACCGTGCATGCTCACGGCCATCTATCTGGCCCATATCATATGCGGCCATCTCTGTTTTCGAGCGGGACCAATCAATCCCACTCGAAAACAGGGATAAAGGCCAATGTCCGTTGCAAATCGGGTGCGCCCACCTGGTAAGATGGTGATCTGACAGGTCGGTTATTTCCCGGGCCGATACCAAAAGGGGTCGGCTGCAGTGTGATAACGTCATTACACTGCAGTCTGTCCCTCATCTATCGAGGGAGAATCTGCTGTGTATGGGCACCTTAATGCAAGTGCCTGAGACCCCAGAATACAGGTATGGGAACAGAAACTGGTCACGGATAGGAGTGCCAAGCTTGTGGCATCATATTCAAAAAGACTTGAGGCTGTAATTGCTGCCAAAGGGGCATCAACAAAGTAGTATGGCCATTATGGGGTGTTTTGTGTCGAATTGTGAGGAACAATTATGGCCTTCCACTTCCTATTATGACAACTCACAGCCCCTATGCCCCATGTTGTCACCCTGTGCCCCGTGTTGTCACCCTATCACATGCTCTCTTACCACAGTTGGCTACATTCTGATTTGGTAGACATGAAGCAGCCATAAGGAGGCTGCTAGAAATCCGATGTCATGAAATAAAACAACGGATGAATAAGGTTAAAAGTATTATATTACATTTTACAGCTATTGTAAGCTAATCCCTTTTTAATGTATGTATGTATGTATGTGCTACCACCTTAATTTGCCGCACTTGACTTCTTATTTAGCAGGAATTAGACTAGCTCACTATCACTATAAAAAAACAAGGGTGAGATAAGAAGCTGGTGGCCTCCTAGGAGCTGCATCCTTAGCTGACATTTGCCAGCCTCTCATATAACCCAACTCACCCTACATGCCCTGAGAGTCTCACTCCGTGACCTCATATACCCTTTAATCTACACTATCATACCCTGCATTCACTGCCACGCTAAAGCCTTGTGATCATTAACCATTTATAGCACTAGATTTCACATATTCTGCTTGCCGCCATAAACCTATGCATAAAGTTACTATTGCCTTCCATTCAATTGTTGCAGGCTACATTATGGATTACAAATGTATTGTAATTTAGAAAAATAGAAAAAAGTCACTCCACACTGCTGTTTTATGAATACCATATATACTCAAGTAAAAGCTGACCTGAGTACAAGCAGAGGTACCTAATTTTAGATTTTTATTTTCGAATGACTCAAGTATAAGCCTGGGGGAGGGGGGGGATGTGCTTTTGTTAAGAGATGTTTTTATTTAATTCAGTAGACTTGTAAGTTCAATACAAAGCCCCTGAACATAATATCATCACTACGATTGCTGGAGATGTAGAGAATGAACCTAATTTATGCAAAAATATATATTTTTTTCAAATGTTCCCACAACCTCTACATCCCATACATCCCACAATTCTCTACATCTCCAGCAAATTTGGTGATGATAGCAATTCACTCATAAAGTCCACCTACAAAATGCCGCAATTTTCATTTCTTGACCCAAAGCCAAATTGAATTTTTTGAGCACATTTCAGGTGCTGAAAAATTTGGCTTATATTCAAGTATATATGGCAGTGGTGGGCAACTGAATTGATATGGAGTGCCACAAGTGCGGCCCTCTGCATCACTTAAGGGCCGCACATAACATTTTCAATCTATACTGACTTGTAGAAGCATTTTTTTGTAGTATGGTAATGCACATTTTGTGTCATGTATATCATCAAAGGTTATGTGCTTCAAAGCCATTGATTATATCAATGGGGCACCTTACCTTCGATTTGGCAGACAGACGGGTTACTATGCATTAATAGTTAGGTTTCAGGGGCCTCAAGTGGAAGACTAAGTGGGCCCTCCAAAGGCCCCTGGGTCGCAGGTTGGGCACCTGGGATAAACGGTATGTGAAGTATAGCACAGCATACACATGAAGTATGTCACATCAAGCACAGTGTGTAGGGTAGAGTGGTAGGCTGGATTATCTTTAAAATATACAGAAAAGTTCAACATATGGTGAATATAGCACAGTGTGGCGATAAAACTGCTCCGAACACATCTCTTATAGCCTAGTGTAAAAAACAAGAAATTATGCAGAATGTCAAGACCAGCACAGTATATTGATTGCAAAACAGTGACTTATTCCTTAATGTATAAACTTGGAAGTTCTACAGTATGGAAAAGCAGCGCAATATACTTATATTAACAGTACATTACTTACAGCACAGCATATAGACTGGACGTGTGTCACATACAGCACAGTGTTCAGACTGGAGTGGACCTTCTGGGTTTCTCCTTTATATAATTGAATTCAGACAGACAGATTAGACAGTTAAATCTTTTTTTTCTTTTTTGTGGAGACTGTAAGCTCTTATTTTTACAGAAAATAGTTTCTATCAATTTAATCAAATTAGGGTTTGCCTGCACTGGCGTCAGACTCAGAAGCAAGATAGTTGTGGCAACAAGAAAACGTGCTTTTATGAAATCCTTCACCACAATTGCACCACTGTTATCACCAAGAGGATGTAATTAAGGACTGTGTTCAGTAATATTAGAAAGGACTGTCATGGACTGTGGTCATGTTACAGGTGAAATTGAAGACTGCAGACATAATACAAGAGAGGGTCAGACACTGGGGTCATGTTAGAGGAGACTGCTAGAGATCACTGCCATTACAACCCTCTAATGATTCGAGCTCCATTAATCCCATTAAAATTGACCATGCCACTTTCGATATTGCACACAGATCCATTTTCAAAAAAGGAATAGATAGAACTGACTCAGTAAGAGAATGGGAAAGCAATAAACTAAACTAATGTTTCCTTCCCTGGCTGCTGAAGTAGCTATGGATATTCTCCTAGTGCACAGCTGATGATAAAAAGAGCTTGAACATCCGCTCTAGAAGGTATAGCAAGTTATCCATAGAAAAGTTCTGCCGCAAGAGAACTCATGTAGAAGCACAAGATCGATTTGTTCAGATGAATGGATTGATATTCCCTGACTGGCTGGTCAGGATCATTTGAAAAGATCTCATTTTGCTTCCTGTGTAGACTAAAACCAATCAGTGCAGTACTAATTAATCCACCATGCAAATTAATCATGTGCTTTTCTGCTCTCTTTCTTAGGAGAACTTGCCATTCTCACTGCTGACTATGTCCAATATACTTCTCACTTTAAAAGTAGCTATAGACAGGCCAATTCCCACGCGATTTTTCTGCTGATCGACTGCCACATGCGTTCCCGCAAATCGGGTGCGTCCATCTGGATAGATCGACCAGGATCGTCTCACATGTCAGATCGCATGGTGAATTCCTGGCTGATCCTGGCATTACTTTGCGTCCCCACCCAAAGTAATGTCCGGCACACAAAGGGTGTCCACCGATCCTCTGAGCAAGCGGCGTCAGCGCGATGACGGCATCATGCTGTAGTTGTTCCCTTATCGAGGGAGAATCGGCCCGTGTATGTCTACCTTTAGTCATATGAAAAAGCGGGGCCCGCTGGGCGTTCTTTGGCGGCCCTCCTTAATCCTCTACTTGCAGCCCCCGAAACCTAACTGCTAATGCATAGGAACTCAACTGTGCGCCAATCCCCCTTCTGACAGGTCCTTGTCTGGGATCCTCTTAGAGTGGAAAGAGGAGAGGCGATAAACTTATGTGATAGGTGTACGTAAAAGCCAATCACCGTCTCTGATGGTGCCTGACCAAGTTCCTCGCCTCTCTGTCTCTTCTCCTCTAGTGTTGGTGGGGGATCAGCAGACAGATAAGTGCCTATGCTCCCACTATTCCACCAATGAACAGGGGATGATTTAATCATATATATTGGCACATAACCTGAGAATAGGGGCGCATAACAATGTATATGACATAAAATGTGTATTACCATACTACAGCGTTCCCTAATTCTTGAAGTATGATTTAAAAATAATATCTTTTAGCTATACCTGTGGAGAGGTCATGGGTGACACTTGGTTCAAGGACTGGTAATGTGGCTATGCCACTTTAATTTGTGCTTCAAGTTATGAAGACCCATGATCATTTATGTATAGGAGTCAACCAAACTGATATATTGTATATATAAGGTAGAGGTATGATTGCCAGCCAGTTTCTGTGTACTGATCACCCACAGCATTTAGTAACATTTGTTGGGAATGGATGGAGGCAGCAGCAGCCCACTTCACTAAATAAAGGGATAGGAAGTTATTAGACTATATTTTGTAAAGGCAACACGGCATATACAATGCCGATAGGGGATGAGAAAGGAGGAACGGGGCTTTAAAACTTGCTGTGCCATCCCAGTAGCAGCTGACATTTACAAGATGGTGGATTAGCCTCCCGGCAAAGCATTTTGTGGTTTCAGCATTGAAAAGTAAAGAGTAACTTTTGCGGGAATCCGTTAACAAGCTTTTACAGAAACATTTGGGGATTGGGCAGTCAATGGGAGCTTGTTCATTCCTATGGAAGGACAAGTAATGGCTGACATTAGCGGGGATTTACTTAAATGATTTTTAGATGAATCACCACATTAGAGGTTGCAGAGTTATTCGCTCCCAAATTACTCACAAGGAGGGTCACCAAAGGCACGGCCGCAAAGCGGGAGGGATTATTGTGAAAGAGTCGAGCTTAACTCGCTGAAGGATAGGTTCATTTGATTGGTGTAAAGAGATGGTTTTCAACTCCATACACAAAAGTATCACATGGACACCTCCTGTAAGTCACCTGACAATGTTGTCTGTCCCTTAATGGGGCCCTCTTATCACTGCATACTGTACACATCTGCACTGTAGCTGGGCCAGAGCGGGACATTTGAAGAAGTTAGCCTAGAGCAGCCGGCTCATTCCTGAGATGAGAATAGAGCTGGAGCGAATTACACTGCTGATTGATGGATGTGACACTTGCAGCAGAGCTGGGATGGACAGCGGGGATAATGGTGAACCCACCATGAGAAGCACCATTGTTTCCAAGCTATTGATTATTCTGAAGGGGAAGCTCTCTAATTGTTTTCTCTTTGAATTCTACTCAGGCATTCATGCTTTCACTCCCTACTTCATTAACCTTTAACCCCCATAATTAGCTTATGTCATTAACCCGAACCCAATACAACCTGTTCCTGCCTTCCAACCTATCAAAGACCAAAACAGACTTAATTCCTTTAAGCGTTAGAACTCCTTTCAGATTATTATACAATAGAAGGTACCGGTATTTTCACTTTCCATAATAATACACATTATGAAATATTTTGATGCAGGTTAAACAGAATAGCTTCTGATTTAGGATAATAATGTTTCTCTTGCTATGTATTTTTTTTTATTGGAAAGATTAGACAAAGGCATACTTAAATGCAATTAATTCACTAAAACACCCCTAAATATTTGTTGATTACTTGAATCTGACCAAGTATTAGTCTCTTGCATTCTCTGTAGTCCCTGATCCTCAATGATCCCCAACAGTTCACTCTGTTTACTGCCACATTATTGGCAACATTACATAGGCCCCTTTAAATAGAGGCCTATTCCACCTACCACCGCCACCTATATCTACCTCTAAGAGTTAAGGTAGGGTTGGACTATGCTCTTAGGTGCACTGATGTCTGCGCATCCAATAAGCCCCTCCTGTTCACTCTGTTTAGGGCCACATTATCAGCTGAGTTACATAGGCCCCTTTAAATAAATGGTCTGACATATTACTAACATGCTTGGGAACATTAGGCATTTGTCAGTCTGACACATGTATTGACATATGCCAATCCTCTGGTACTCCATGTCGGCATAAACATGACAAAGGCTTGAAACGATGCATTGGGGCAGTAACAGACTGTGTAGACAGCCCTGTCATAGCCTATCATTTTTCCCTCTGGTATTGGGTCCTACACTCAAAATTGTGCATGGGCCCATGGCACCCTCAAAATGCACCCTATGTTGTACTTGATGACATCAGTTTTGTGACAAGTGTACAAAGTGACTTTGTATCTCTCAAAGTGTGAGTGGAGCTCCATTGCAAAGATGGTTTGCTATGCACATGAAGTTCAGCTTTAAATTAAACAAAGTTAAGATTGCCATTCAGTTGATTATAAATTTCTAAGCTCAGCCATGTTTTTCTGGGTTCAACTGCTTTGTAGTGTAAGAAACAAACTGAAACTAATATTCAGTGCATGAAATTTGCCAGATTAGTAATGAAGGCAAAGGATCAGCATAGCAGACAGGGAGCTGGCATTTTCAGGTTACATTTCATCATATTTCAGAATATTATTTAAAATAAGCTCCATCTCATAAAAAGGAGCAGGTGCATTAAAATGAAGATGACAGTTGCAGTTAATGGTGAATCTGGATTTTGATCAGCCAAATTCACACTTGTGAGTCCTTGTATTTGAAACAAATGAACTGTCCAATTAACAAAAGAAGTCTAAGCATCCTTACTTTCTGAAACTAGGTACTAGGTATGTAAATGAGACTTCCAGCTATCCTGGTATATCTCAGCTACCTGATCAATGACATACACCAACAGTCAACGCTTTACAGCACAATGGGCATTACCACAAAGTAACTTGGCTTACATATTAAACATAACTAAAAAAAATGCCAGTCCAAAGAACAAGGTATTTATACCTAGCCATGTCCAGGATATGTAATGCATAAACAGGGTGGGCAGGTCACTATGACAAAGGGCACAAGGGTTGGTGTAAGGTTAGACAGCCGTCTGCAGTCATGGAAACGAGGTCTAATAGCAGACATGCCCCCTGGTTATATTGATTTCCCTTTCCAAACCATACCTTGTTTACCTTTTATGTGACTCTGAACCCCGGCCACCATGCAAGGTCATATCACAAGCCGGATTTGAATGCATCACCCTTCTGTGTATGAATAGGATTAGTATCACCATTACCTGCACAGTTAATTATTACCAACAGTTAATATTTCAAGTAGATGACAGTGGGGGGGGGGGGGGGGGGGGGGGGGGGGGGGGGGGGGTGCAGCATGACATTCCTTCACAAGGTGCCTTACACAAGAGCTTTATAATAGGATGTACATATTTTGTGATGCTCAGGGAACATACAGTGCAAAGAGAAGTAAAACAAAATGGAATTGATGAATCTGTACAAAAATCGTAATTTCTTTGAGGAAAAATTCATACAGATATATAAGGCCTGTTAAGAGCTGCCATATGTTCATTTGGGTTTAGCTCAAGTTAATAACAATGTCACAATGCATGGGTGTAGTGTATGTCTTACTATGTGATTGATGAATATTTCTGTATGATTGATATTAGAACCAAAAAAAGTTGTATGAATTGCATTTAAAATTTTAAGGGCCAATTCACACTTGTACTAGTTCATGGAACAAAAATAGTTTTGAGGAATGGCCTCAATCTGAAACTGTGTCATTTGAATGGGAGAGAGGACTCAATTATGTTCCTGTCTTGAAAAGAGGGGCCCTGCAGGGAAAGTTTGGGAACCACTGACTAAGGGTAAGATTTCTAAAGCTAGCCATACACACATCAACACAAATATTGACTGTCAGTCTTACATTAATTGATCGTACCACCACCATGTTCCAAAGGCCTGCACACATGCATTATATTACATTAAGATACAAAGTCTACGAGTATTGTGCAGTTTTTCCTTCTCATCAGACATAACATTTAGCCCTTTTATATGGGAACTAATTTGAATTAATATCTTGAACAAGCAAAGTGTAATACGCTTACACATGTTAGGCCTATGGGTGAAGACGCCACGATAAGAACTAGCTAGTGATTACCACAGGCGCTCGTTCTCTGGGTGGTTGTGGAAAATTTTCTGGCTTTTGCTTGATAGACCTGTCATGGCGGAGTTATCTAAACAGGAGCACCCAGTCGCTTTCTGGGCTGTTGACGACTGACAGCAGCCTGGTAAACAACTGTGTAAATCTAGCCTCAGCATAAGGGGAGCTTGAGGTAAATTGCTCTCCAATCCAAAAGATTGGCATAGAATAGCACCGATCTGCAAGCAATATTCTACCAGAATCAAAGGCTTCTTCATAACTCATAAACAACTGAACTTATATATTGTAACAGGAGGCATGAGATTCCCAGGAATGTACCATTAATATTAACCAATTTCCTTCTTATCAAATTGCTTGATGCGGTCATCAGACATCCCAACGTGTATTAAAACAGGTTTAAAAAAAAATTATGAATTAACTGCTTTGAAGGGAGTTTTCCAGTAACACACAAAGTTTAGACATTTCTTTTTGTAAAGACATACAGTCACTGGTCATGCTTCAGCCTAAAAAAATGAACAGGTCACATCCACCCCCATCTCTGACCTGAACTGAGAATACACATGCCATTCATTCAATGTGTGGCTGTCAGGAGTTTGTGTAGGCTGAGAGATTAGCCAATGTGGCTAAATTTGATGATGCAGATGGTCAATATTGAGAAATCAAAATGTCACATGAGGCTTTTAGGCGAAAGTTCTGAATTATGTAACCATGGGTATAAACACTTCCATGTACAAATGATGAACACAGACGTCTAAGTAGAAGGTCTGATGTACAAGTGGATTTGTGTGATGTTACTATGACTTGTAAACTCTTTAATGAATAACATAGAACGCGGTTCAAGAGCAGCTTCAGCCAAATCAACTTTTTTTGTAAAGGATTAACTGCAAACAGCCAACAAGTGGCCCAATCTAAGTGGCCCAATCTTATATAGAAGGAGGAGATGGCACCAACATCAAAATCTGGTTTGCAAAGACAATAAAATTTAGGGTGGACAATCAGTGCTCCACCATTCCCTCTGCCCTGAAGGAGGATTTTTTCTAAATATTGGATATACATAGAGAAGCATCAAGGTCTAGGAATTTGTATTGGAAAGACCACTTGTAAACCTAACAGGGAATTGACACAAATGGCATTTCTAAATCTCTATTTGAGAATATTTTTAATTTTTTTTATCCTTGCCAGTTTGAAACCCTATGGGAATACAGGTGAGACCTTCCTGACCTTTGAGGTCTTTTTATTTATGAGGAAACTTAAATTTCTAGACATGCAGGGGGAACAAAGTCCCTATTGTTATTTACTTTGTCACAAAATTCAGTAAATTTCAGGGTTTAAACTAGTGGGCTCACAGAAGCAGTAAAAATGGTCTCAAGCTTAAATAAGTTAAAGGTTCAGAAATCATTATTTGGACATGCAATCCATATTCCCATCACAATTAATATTCCTGAGCTGCAACAACTGATTTCTCTTGTCAAATGTCATCGGCACACAAATGAGTAATGAGTAAAAAATTAACATTTAAGCAAGCAAAGGTGTAGACCTTCACATGCCTGATGTGTAAGGCTTAAGCCTGCCATACATGCACCGATCAGTGGCCGATTTTGTAGCCGACCGACAGGCGTGCGCGCTTGCGGCCGTCGGTCGGTGGCAAAATCGCCCACCGATCGTGGGTGCTCACATGGGGCGACAGATCCCTGTCGCCCCACAGCTTGGTCGGCCAGAGAATGGACATGTCCGATAATCTTTGGCCGATGCCGTTACTTTCAATGGAGAGCGGCATCTTCATTGAAGGTAATGGCCAGCACACAAAGGGTGCCTGCCGATGCTGTCAGCTCGGGACTGCAGCGTGATGACGTCATCACACTGCTTTCCAGAGCTGATCATAGCAGCTATGTCGGCCCCCACCCGGTACGTGTGTGGGGGCCTTTAGTCTCCATTTCATCCTGCTAAAAATGCAACTATTGTGTCTTTGGCATGCCCCAAATAATTTTCAATGGGGCATTTTCAATGGCATTTTTTAGAATGCAGAGCTTGTGGTTTTAAAAAGCACAACACTCCACAAGTACAACGTGACACAACCATTGAAAATTAATTAGGCCCTCCAAAAGATGTGTTTCACATTCCAAAGGATGTGAGACTAAAGGCCCCCATACACGTTTTGATTTCCCTACAATCAAGGTCAGATTCGATCATAATTTATAATCGAAGATTCAGCGTTCGATCCAACTGTGATCAAGATAACCCCCACATGGAGAAACTGATATTTGATCGATGTTGGTTCGATAAATCAAAAGCATAATCGAAGGAAGTTGATCGTAAACACACCAAAATGTCTGTCCCAGATGTATAAGTATGCTAATTATTTACGAATCGACCCAAAATCGGTCAAGCATTCAATGTATGCTGGATCTATCAACATTTTCTGACATGTCGGTTCACTTTTCAAATGATTATTTGGTCAATTTCGATCGACTTCTTCGTTCTATTTAACAAAATTTTTGTTTATTTTTGTAACCTGTTATATTTTTGTAACCTGAGCAAGTCAATGAATGCATTGTGAACACATCTCACAAGTAATCTGTTTTTAACCTGGTTGTACATTGAAATTGTTTGTAACTCTAAAACCTTTGTAAAAACCCTAAAACATCAATTGCCTCAACAACCAATAAAATTCATGTTTCCATTGCATTATAGAAGAATAGCACAAATCAAGCCTTCTTAAAACAGAAGGTATTTACATGGCCCAATCCAGCACAA
>CM070038.1:48146976-48160677 GCA_036250615.1 Ptychadena robeensis
GAGGGCTTTTTGATTCCTTTCATCCCTTCTCACCATAACCTTCATGGGTACTTCTCATTATAGAAAAATAAAAGTGAGAGTTTGATTTATTGCTATACAGAAAGTTTGGAGTTCAAGTGATACCATTTATTGGCTAACTGAAGTCATTAGAGAAGCAAGCTTTCGGGATGTCACACATCCCTTCTTCAGGCCTGATCTCCCTAGGACTGCCCCTTGGTTCAGGGAAGGATCAGTGCTCTTTTCGCTTGGATTTATGGTAGTGTTAAGCTAGCCATACACGTGTCGGATTCCATGGCCAATTGATCACTCACCCAATTGATTCCGGCGATCTCAGCGGGAATTGGAGCTGCAATCAATCAGCCACTTAAGAGGATCCGATCGCTGCATACCACCTTGTCCGAGTGATCGCGTCCAATTGATCGGGGGCTCAGAATTGGATCTGACAGAGAACCAACATGTTGGTTCTCTGTCGGATCCAATTCTGAGCCCCCGATCAATTGGACGCGATCACTCGGACAAGGTGGTATGCAGCGATCGGATCCTCTTAAGTGGCTGATTGATTGCAGCTCCCATTCCCGCTGAGATCGCTGGAATCAATTGGGTGAGTGATCAATTGGCCATGGAATCCGACACGTGTATGGCTAGCTTTAGAAAATAAAAGCACTACAGCTTTATTTGCCCACTGGTGTGTGACCTATGTATTTGGTTTCATGTGTCCTTAAATCATTCTTTGTTTATACTCTTTTTTGGGTGGACATACACAGTTTGATTTTTCCTTTTGATTGACTTATTCTCATATTAAGACAATCATTTTAAATGGGTTCCTTAATTTTGGATGAAATTTGTATTGAATCCAAAAATTGGACCGAACGTTAATTTAATCAAGCAGTGATCGGACATGTTGGTAATTTTCAGTCGTGTGTTCGGGTTTTCTAGATATTTAACTACACTTGCAAGGGTACTTTTTTCCCAACCGTTCAGCCTATCTAATATACATTATAATTGTCAAAAGTAAATCCAGATATTGTAATGGCATGAAATATAGATATGTTCATTTATGTTATTAAAAATGTATACATTACCTTTTATTAACGAAGCAGCCTAGCGGACAAAGTTTGGCATTGGTGTGTGGGAGCTAAAAGCTTTATGTCTATATAATAAATATGGTATGAGCACATCATTTGTAGAATTAAATTATAAGGAGAAATGTATAATATGGTTACTGCACTTTACTGGAAGGCAGAGACCCTAGATGAACCAGGCTTTATAGAAGGTTAGGATTTCTGCACACTCACACCCTTATGTGAAATATACACTGCATTATGATGAACAGTGCAGCCTCCATTTGATGATGGTGTCTCCCATACACAAGAGGGATACACTAGTTTAGTTTTCTAAAATATTGGTGAATTTAGTTTGACATTGTAGTACAATTTTAAGCACATATATGTTATGTTAGAGTACACCTTTATGGTTGAAAAAATACCTGTTTAATTTTAACCTTTAAACTCCTCTCAACCTAACGTTCTAAACCAGGCGTGTACAATGTTTTGACTCGTGGACCACATTGGCTTTGTAAATTTGATAAAGGGGCCAGACTACCTGCCGTAGGTGTTCCAATTCCATGCATCACCGTTATCATTTATGATGGTGGTGATGTGTAATGTGTAGCATGTGACCGGGACATTGTTTTGTTTACAATGATTGTAATGATCAGAGAATTTTCCTAATGGATGCCTGTTGTGGCCCTGTCATGATCATGCTATTGCATCATACCCAAGGCAACGTTGGACACCTCTAGGCATTATGTGTGCTCATTCAGAGAACAAGTGGAGGGTAGTTACAAGGTGACAAAGGATCAGGAAAGAAAGCTTAATGGGCCGCATCTTGCCCCTGGGCCTTAGTTTGCCCACCCTTGTTCAAACATAACACCAATTTTGGTAAGAGAAAATATTATGGGTTATTGATATGAATAGAAAGGTGTGATGTATAGTCACCTAAGCAATCTCTGTTGCAACATCTTCTTCTTTTTCTAAGGATTCTGAGAAGTGATGTATTGAGGAAAACTATAGCAGCTTCTTATGAAGTGGACTGGGTTTGAAATTTAGAGCACTTTCAGAATTATACTCCTTTTTATATGAATGAGGCTTTAGATGGCCATACACTGTAGGATGGGTGCACAAACATGTAAATTTATGATCATGTCATGATATACCGGTAAATCAAATACTTTGATGACCTGCATGCATCCATTGACCTGCACAAGTAATCAGAAACCCCTAATCAATGGAAGTGGTTTCTTTTAACTTTATTGTTCTAGGATAGCATGGGGAGCACAGCATTTGATTAGCACTCCACACTGATCAAGCAAAGAGCAGGTATTCTCCACATTTTATTTATATATTGATTAAATATCAATATAGATTTATGTTAAATTCATTGGTATAATCTGTTGAAAATATCATACAATTATGGGTCACAATTAGGCACTTTAAGGCTTAGTTTCCACTTGTGTGGAAGCCGGCGGCGCGGTTGCCGCCACTTAGAACCGCCGCCGCTAAGAACCGCATCTCATGCGGTTTTTAGCGGCGGCCATTCACCCCTATGGCCGCGGTCAGTGCTGGGCGGCCGCGGAATCACGCGGACCGCCGCCTAAAAACCCGCGCGATTCCGCGGACAGGGGAATAGCCCATTGAAAAGAATGGGCGCGGATGTATCCGCGCCGTGCACAACCGCGGGCTTTACATAGAGATGATTTAGGCGACACAATCTGCTAAGAAGTGAAGTATCTATGAATGCAGCTGGCATTTTCATTTGTTTAGAAATGTGATTGTCTTTTAAAACTTAATAAAATGGTAAATGTGTATTAACATGGCAACAAATACTATGGTATCATCAATGTCAAGGCAGCAATAGAAAATATAAATGAAACATAGGAGAAATATCAAGGACCACATACATACCTCTGTGGGGACCTTAATCCTCCCATCTGTATACTATGTTTGTGCTGTCTTCATAAACCATTATAGAGCACCTCTTATTTGGATGTCTTTTCTGCATTTTATGAAGTTTGTGCCATGAAAAATAGTTTTTGTAAAACTAAAGTTGTGTGTGTAATTTACATATATTCACACATATTCTTGTTATTTGGCCTTTAAGGCAGTTCTAATAAATTAGATGATCAAAGTTATCATATGCTTTTCCATGTGTTCTCTTGCAAGAAACCTTTGCATGCAACGCACCACAGCAGCTGTAGTGTGAAACGACCCTCAACTCAGAAGTTGTTCATTAGTTTTGGTTACAAGGCAGGTCATGCTCTTCACCAAGCCTATACTTTGTCCATTGATATGCAAAAGTAAATAAAGGGAATTGTGGTTAGGTAGCCAAAATATTCTACATTTCTTTAAGAAACATATATATGCAGGGCAATATAACTATATCATAATCATGTCCAGTAGTCAGGTTTTTGGGGGGGGGGGGGGTGGAATAGTATTGTATTGCAATCATGTCTATTGGTTAGTACTACTGGAGGTGTTATGATATTATGACAATGTCCAGTGGTTGGTCATGTTGGAGGTGTAATGTGCTATATATAAAGTGTAATAGAAATATATTATGATCATGTCCAGTGGTCAGCCATGTTCGAAATGTAGTCTACTATGTATTGAGTGTAATAGAATTGTATTATGACTATGGTCTTGTGGTTCATCATGTTTGTGTTGTAGTGTTAATATACCAGTAATTATTTATGATCATCTCATGGTGGCAGTCATATTGGCGGTGTAGTGTTCTATGTATATCATGTAATAGAATTGTTCTGTGATAGGAATGTAATAGAATTGCATTATGATCATGTTCAGTGGTTAGTCATGTGGAAGGTGTAGTGTTCTATGTATAGCATGTAATATAATTGTACTATGAGCATATTTATTGGTCAGTCATTATGGGGGTGAAGTGTTTTTTGTACAGAATGTATTATGATGATATCCAGTGGTTGGTCATGTTGAAGGTTTAGTGTTCTATGTATTTAAATTGTATTGTGTCCACAAATTTACAGATCCCCAGTGACAGTAAACTTGGTAACTAGTTAGGTCGGCGACCTAAATGAATTTTAACTCTTGCAGTGTTGGAGTAGCAGCCTTGTACAGGTATTGTGTGTGGTAACCAACCTTTAAACAAATGAACGCTATTTCGAAATTTCACAGATATGATTCATGATCATATCAAATACCCGTGGATTGTTGCAATAGATGAACTTTTAAATATATATGTTAATATTAAGTACACGCACATCCTAAAAGTGGAATTGCTGTAGGTTAGTAACAACCAGTAGCCACCAAAAACCATTCCTGCTTTCATGACATAAAACACCGGCCTTCATCATTCATTGCACTGTTGCTTTTATGAATAAGCTTGATTGTGTAATATTTACACACGACTGTCTAGAGAATTCAAACAATGTTTTGAATCTCGACTATTAGGATAGTCTCGACACACCCAGAGGAATAAATAGAACAGCTCAGCTGATAACCAGTGAATAGGTTGAAAACTCTATAAAAAAAACAAAAAAAACAATGAGTAGTAAAATCAATTGTTTAATTGGATCTTTTGAAAACAAATCGAATTTGATCGGTCAAAAATGATCATAATTGTGCATATAATTGAAAGAGCCATGATTGGTCAAGTTGGTCATTTCAGTTAGTTGTACAAGTATACACCTTGAGCTTAATAAATGGAAAGGAACTGAATGTAAGGAATTGGTTTTAAATCAATGAGACTGTGTGGTAGTAAAATTGATGAATATTATATTGACAATCAATATTTCATTCCCAGAAGTCAATCAAATCAAAAATCGGAAATTTGTATTTATTATGATCATGTCCAGTGGTCAGTCATAATAGAGCTCTAGTGTTCTATGTTTCGAGTGTCTTTGAACTGTATTATGATCTTGCCTGCAGATCGCTTCCAGACAGAACATCTAGGTTGTAACTTTACGTTTATTTTCTGCAGTTCAGTTTGGTCACTTGCTACCACAGCATAAAACAATAAAACAGCAGGCTGATAAGGTCATCTCTCTACTGTTTCTGCTCTGTTGGCCTGTTAGCACTCATAGAAACCTAGAGCAGGGGTGGGCAAACTAAGGCCCAGGGTCGATCTGCGGCCTATTTATTTTTCTTTTCCAGCCCTTTGTCACCTTGTTGAAAAGATGTAACCCTCCGCTTGTTCTCTGCAAAGATTGCACATAATGCCTAGAGGTATCCAACCCCTTTATCAAATCTAAGAAGCCAATGTGGCCCACTAGTCAAAATGTTTGCCCACCTCTGCCCTAGAGGTACCATTGTCTCTTTTACTGTATTTTTGCTGTATAGAAGAATACAGAAATCTAAAATAAAGTTAAATTAGTATGTAATTGGATTGCACTTATAATTTTCAGCTGTTCAGACACATGGTATGGGATGTTATTCAAGATACTACATCAGGACGTTCCTGCGAGACGTACGCTCTGCAGGTTGCTTGGGTGCCCCATGGAAAGCTTTGAGTAAAACAACTCAGCCTTTTTGTTTTTACAGCTCCCACCCTTCTACAACTTCCTTAGCCATTTTATTCATCTTTCCCTTTCCATGACTAATATGGCAGGCCTAGTACAAGCAAACCTCAGTCTATGATAGTCTGTACTCTGTAGTCAAATAATGCATACACATGCTGGATGGAGAAGTGTGTGGCTTTCTTCAGCCTGTCTGTCAAATGCTCTCTTAGCACTAAAGCAATTAAAGAGCAAAACATAAGAGCAATTAAACTGAATATGCTCACAGTGACAACAGTAGTCACAGGCTGATGCCCACATTTTCAGTGCAAAGAGGACACTTTGATCATCCGTGTATCTCAGTTGACACTATCTAGCACTATCAAGTTAGCAGGTATCTGGAACACCTTCTCATTGGCCTTGGCAGCTTAGACTTTAAGAGTGAGATAAAGCCAGTCAGATGTGTTCACTGGCTTGCAAGGGGCAAGCTGGTAGAATAGGGAGATCAAAAAGGAAATAGGACATTTTCAGCCTGCTTATCATTTTACTACTCAGACACAGGATATGAAAAAAATGGCATGTTAAAAAGACCACCTTTCCTGCCAAACAGAGCTGTACAGTGGGTCAGAGTCATATCTGGTAGGGCGGTATATCTCATTATCAGCTTCCTGGCCCTCCTTAGGACCAGATTGGGACATGGAGAGCCACCAAGAGGAGCCAGTTACTATCACTTGTTACCACTAGTGATGGCCCAAGGAGTACAGTTTGGCCGCCACATCAGGAGCAGAAAGATCTGGGTAGAGGAAGAATATTTTCACCAGAGACCGGGAAGAGAAAAAAAAATGGCTTAAAACCGGAAATGAGGTCAGTGACGTCATGTCTGGTAATCGGAAAAAAGGAACTGTGCATTCAACATACCGGAAGTGACGTCACTTCCATGTTTTTTTTCTGGTTCGAATTTTTACATGAGCAGATAGGGAATTTTAATTTACAGGCGGACGTCAGACTTTTCTAAAAGTCCGATCTGCCTGTTCGCAAACATACATGGCCAATGTCTATCTATCACTAGTCACCATCACAGCCAGCAATTGGATGGTGAAAAAGCTGACCGAAAAGTACACAAGGGAATAATATTTTCCAGTAGACAATAGACAATTGTCTTTTTTAACCTAAGATAAGCAATTTCCTTTTATGTTGGCACTTTAATGGTATAGTGTACAAGCAAGAGCTTGACTTCCTTCAAACCTATAAACCCCATGAACAAGAGCATGCTAGACACAATAAGCTTGAGCTTGAGGTTACAGCACAAAATAAGCTCCTTTTTATTGGCTCAACAGGTTTTCAGTGGAATTACCACTATAAACGTGCTGAGCCAATAAATGGAGCTTATTTCGTGCTGCACCCTCAAAGTTCAGAAGCACAGCATGATCCCTGTCAGATCTGAGCAACTTCAAGCTCCCCATTGGTTCTTCTCTAGCCATGAAGAAGATGAAGACTGTATCCATGCCTCTTTGTCCACAGCCTCTATCAGCAAAGTACAGGACATTCATCAGAGATCTATTTAGACGCCCGATGTCTCAAGTGTAGCATTATTTGCACATGTGTGTGACATTGTGGCAGAGGTCTTCTTGGTAAGATAATCTTATGGTTGTTGGATCGCTCCCAAAGCCTTAAGAAAGCCGTTAGTCTCTCTGTAGCAAGCCTGTAAATTGGGTTATCAAATAAACAGTGCAAAGAGCAAACTGCTAAGCCTGTTACACGTTTTCATTCGATCTTAAACCGATCAATTTTAAAGACGATTGACCGGAAATCGATGCCTGTCCACATGGGTTCCATCGACCTAAATCGATCTAAATTGACCAAAAAAATTGAACAGTGATCGAACATGTTTGGTGGCAGACATTTTGGTGTGTTAATGATCGGCTTCCATTGATTATGGTTTTGAACTGGCTAATTGGATTGGTTTTGAATTGGTTAATTCTAACTAACATCAATCAAATCAGATTGGTCTCTCCATCTGGGGGGTATTTCAACCGCAGTTCTATCGATCATCAATTCTTCGATCATAAATTTCAGGGGGAAATCATAATTTATGATCAAAATGTGATCGAAATACCCAATGGAGAAGCCAATATTTGATCTATGTTGGTTCGAATGATCAAAAGCACAATCAAAGGAAGTTGATCGTAAACTCACCAAATGTCTGCCATCGGATGTATAAGTATGCTAATTATTTAAATCAAACCAAAATGGGTCAGGCACAACAAAGTAATATTCTATAAACATTTGATGTATACTTGATTGATTTTAGTAATTTTCTGGCATGCCACTTTTCTGGTATGCCACCAATCGATCTAGGTCGATGGAACCATATGGACAGGCATTGATTTCTGGTCCATTGACTTAAAAAACGATTGGTTTAAGTCAAGCGAACTGAAAAATCGAAGCGTGTATGGGTCCTTCAGACAAATAGGTGTTAATTGGTTGCTGTGCTTGTAGATCGTTACTTCTTTATCTGTGTAAAGTAAGCCCAAGCCAAATTAGAAAAAAAATGTAGTTAAATGATGTTGTTGGTATTTCAAATAATGCCTGTAATAAAGGTTCCTGTTTAGGCATTTCCACGCAGTGACAACCCTCTAAACCTGCCTTTCCCTAGATAGAGATAGAGAGATAGTGGATAAGCACAGAGCTTCCAACCTTTTTATATGGTAACAAATTATGTTATTTGGACAACAAAGTTGTTTTTGTTACATATACTTTCCTTAATACCATCTTTCAAATAATTTACATAGTTAAAAGATTGTATGAAAGGTATACTGTACTATATAAATTATGATAAATACAGTGTAACACTTCTACACTGTAAGCCCCCTCCCAACTCTTCCCCTTGCCCCTTACCATCACTGCTCAATATCTACCCCCATACCCCCCTTTTCTTCTTTAGTTTCCCCCTTTCTCTCTCCGCCTCTTCTTATTCTCCCTAATGGCGAAAATATGCCCTGCTACTTTTCCCGAGGTGGAGGTTTATTCTTATTCCAGATCCACCGCTGAGACAAAAGACTACCTCATATTTAAAAGAAATTCTGAGCCCACTCTTATTTTCCCCCAATTGCATTTTAATATCCAAAGCCTTGTTTAGTTCACCTCCACTCGATCTTTGTCCTCTCAAGATGTGTCAGATAACCTCTGCCCTCGCCATATATAATATTAGTAGTATGATTATATTTTGCCTATGTTGTTGTTTTTTATGTATGACTTGTATTTCTGTACGTTCCTACTATTTTTGTTGAAAAGTCTCAATACAAATATATGTACATTAAGAGGGAAAATATAACCCCTCTGATTTAAAAATGTTGATCTATATGGAGAAAAAGTAAATTTAACTTTACAGAAAGCAAGATGCGATCAAGTAAAGGGAAATTATGATATGGTTTCTTTCATAAATGTCTGCACCATAAATAAGTAAAAAGGAAGATCATTTGGCCTCCAAATAAAAAACGATTGTGAGAAATTGTAGACAGAATGTGTCTAAGGCTATGTTTCCATGGTGCTGTCGGGTCCATCGGCACTCCCTGTGCTAAGCGTATTCCCTGGCAGGGATGCTGACAGACCCTATCCACATTACCTATCTGCAGCCCAGGTTGTTCCCACAGCATTCTGCCGATATGCCAGCCGGAAGGTCAACGTAGTGCACTACTTCAACCTCAAGCCATCGGATCAGCAGAACACTGTGGGAACAGCCAGGGTAGCAGGTAATGTGGATCGGCTCCCTGCCAAGGAATGCGCTTAGAGTAGGGAGACCCGACAGAGCTGATAGCGCCGTCGAAACATACCCTTAAGGAGGCTGTAGGATGTCTGCAGTAAAATTATATGATAAGGGTGGAAAAAAGTTAAACTTTTTAAAGAACAAAAAAAATAAATGATGCTTAAGTAAAAGAAATGCATTTATTTATGAAGTTTAGATCTACTAAAGAGTGACATAAATTAATTAATACAACCTTAATAATATAACATTCTATTCTCCAAACATTAACACTAGGACAAACAGAAACGTATTCTTCACACGGGTGGGCAATTAGCACTTTCAACTTTTACATTTAATGAGACACAGTTCCGTATGCTCATATCTGTTGCAGTACATCCTTCAATTCAAATCTAGTTTTGACAAACATCTGTAGTCTGCTATTAGTATAAATGTATTTTTATCCGCATAACCAGTAGCATAGAAAAGAAGCAGTAGGGTAAGCAGCATTCATATTCATGTACTGACAGATCGGGTTTCAGGTGAGGAACGGCAATGTGGGGATTACATTCAGGAATATATTTTCAGATTCCAGTTAATCATCTTGCGGTGTTTGTATGAGGGGAAAAAAAGCTGTTGCTTTGAGGCCGCATGTCAGAGTGATAAGCATTGCCTAATCTGACATTCCACGTCCAACATTTGAGCAATAAACTTGCATGTTTCAGGCGGATGCTTGTTGCTATGGAAGCCAGTAGAGGAGCAGCCCAGGTGGCACAGAAACATGCTTTCTGCTAGGGAAGCAGCAGGTGTGGTTCCTGGCCTGAGCCACCAGAGGGAGCACTAAGCAATGTCATTACAGTTGGAGCCCTGGGCTTTTGTTAGCCTCACTGGGGGTTTGGCATTCCCATGCAAGTTTATAGGAATGTAAAACCTGCTTAATGCAGGTCAGAGGGAGGTCAACAGATTCAACCAATGTTAAGTAATTCAGAAAGATCTCAGAAATGTCTCAAAAGAAAATTCTTTACAGAACAAACTTAAATCTAATATATTTTATAGACTGATGGTGAACTGACCCACCATTCTCACCTCATCCAGGGTCCTCAGCTTCACTCTCACACTAAATGTATTAAAACAAAATAGTTATATCTGGTCGGGTTTGTTTTTTTTCATGCAAAACAAATGAGATTCTGTTGAATGCGGAAATTGGGACTCACACCGAGGTGCAGCCAGACAGGAAAACCAAACATGGTGTCACCTTACATGGGCATTTCATAGTTTGATGTATATATACAGCATAATTGTACATCGATAAAAGTATCAGTATTTATATGATTATATATGATTGGGTAGAACTTTACATTTTGTTATAAAGTATTCTTTTAGGCCACATCAATGGCATGGTGATGCTAAAATTTTGAAAACCCAAAAGAAGGCATCACTGGTGAACTGGTGAAGTCCTCATTTTTGAATGACACATTTTTGAATGACCATCACAACTGAAAGCAATAGTAAACACTTAGCATTGGCTTCCAGCTGGAAAGGGGTTTTAGGAAGGGCTCCAAGTCCAGACCCTGCAACTGTCTATAACCCAGGTGCCCAACCTGCGACCCTTTGGCTTTTTTTCAGCGGCCCCCCTTGGTCCTCCACTTGCAGCCCCAGAAACCTAACTGCATAGGGCATAGGATCTCACCTGTCACCTTTGTTATTTAAAAATTATGTCTTCTAGCTCTGCCTGCTGTAATTTTTTCATTACATAACGCTTATACAAGTCAGTATAGATTAAAATTGTTATGGCCCTTTAGTGATGCCGAGGGCCACACTTGTGGCCTCCATATCAACTCAGTTGCCCACCATTGGTCTATAATATCCCTGAGTGCAATATCTTTTTTTAGAAGAATATAAAAAAATATTTAACATTTATCCATCCTGTTATTGTAATATGACAATGTGATGGTATTTTTTGTTTTAATTTCAGAATGGAGCAGAGAACAGTCACATGACCAAGCAACAGCCATTCAAAAGTGAATTCCTAAAAAAGCAGGTAAACAAAAGCAGCTTTATTTCTTTTATGTTGCAGTTAGAATTATCACCACTAGAGGGCAGGAGATTCTTGAATTTCCACTTTAAAAAGTTAACTTTATGATTAAAAAGAGCACCTACATTTTCATTGGTAGCCAAGATCTTGAAGCATTGGTGACCTTGCTAATAATTCAATCAACGGCAAACTCAGAATGTATATTGGGAGGCTGACATTGGTGAAATATGGACTTCAGAGGTATACTTTTGATTCTTACTTTAACAAGTCTGTGACCGAAGGGACACATTCAGGTTAGTAACTCAATTGAGTATAAATGCTGCCAGGGTGGGCAATATCACTGTAATTTGCACCCAGAAAAAAAAAGTCAGCAGTAGTGGTTTCATGACATATTAACAGACAGATTTAGGCCAGTCTACAATACATCTGTGCAGCTAAGACATGCCTATTCACAGCCATCTGCTGGACAAATAGGATACTTGGCATACGATCCATGTAAGCTATAGAGACACAATTGTTGGGTTATTCTGTCATTTTGTTTTTACATGATCACTGTTGTCTGGGTTCTATTTGTATTTAGAAAAGTTAGGATGTAATCCAAAGCATGGGATACTTGTTACCTCATATACTACAGGTTCACTTTAAACCTAAATTCTGTGGATTATGGCATTCAACCTTTTTTAGTACTCTCATTAAATAAATACGAACACACAGAATAGAACATATGAAGACATATTTCAAAAAGGAGCTGGTTGTGGTTCTTATTTCAAATATACTACAATCATGAGACTAATGTAAGCAGTATTTCAGTACACAGAATTTTGTGGGCCTTTTTATTTAAAACAAATGAAGTTTTAACAGATTACAAGCTCTTCTGGGGATTCCCATCTAAAGTAATGGCGATTGAACAGGAAATTACCAACATGTCAGATCCCTGTTTGATCGACATTTCTTTGGAGTGGGATCAATTACTCCAGGTGGGCTGCGTTTGATTCCTGAACCGATGGTGCTGAAATCAAATGAAAAAACAACGCCCGGGCCGATGTCCGTGATAAAGACCAGCCTTCGAGCTCAACACAATTACATCATCATGCTGAGCCAGATCTCAAAGGAGCTTGGGGTGCAGCACTGCTGCGTTATCAAGCTCAGCCGATGCTTTGCATGGGGATCTGTGGTCATGCCTGATAACCCTGTCTTCGAGCTGGATTGATTGATCCCTCTCGAAGACAGGGGCGACCGCATCAGATGGGGGTGCACGGCGCTCGAAACAGCCATCTATCGAGCACCTATTGTATGGTCTATAGGCACCTTAAGTCTCGGCTTATGGTGTAATATCCATTGTCGGCCTGGGGTATCTGAGGCTCATTCAGATGAACTGCTATAGTCCAAGAGGCTGCTAAAACATTTCCAACACCAGCAAACTAATAAAAAATATCAGATGCTGGCCAGGGCTGTGGAGTCGAGGAGTTGGAGTCGGAGACATTTTTGGGTACCTGGAGTCCGACTCCTACTTAATTTAAATGGGAATTTTAAATTTTTTTATTTTTATTTTTTTAAATAGAAAAAAATTTACTTCAAATGTCGCAATTAACAAACAGTGATAATGAACGACTTCTCTGCTATAAGAATAAATGCATGCCATGCATAACATTACAGCGCCCACTGTGACCTTAGCCTTAAGGCCCCCACACACATTCAGAGTGGGGGCCGACAGATCAGCTCACCTGAGCTCCAGACTGCAGCGTGATGACGTCATCACTCTGCTCTCCAGAGCTGACAGCATCGGCCGGCACCCTTTGTGTGCTGGCCGTTAGCTTCAATGAAGACGCCAGTCTCCACTGACACTAACGGCATCAGCCAGAGATTATCGGACATGTCCGTTCTCTGGCCGGCTGAGCTGTGGGGCGTAGCGATCTGTCACCCCATGTGGGCATCACCGATCGGCGAGCGCCAATGCCCAACGGTCGGCGACAAAATCGGCCGCCACTTGTTGCGTGTATGGCAGCCTTAACTCTCGCTGATAATGAAGTCAATTTTTGTTGCCGGACTAGAGACGCTTGTATAAGGGAAGGGAATGGATCGCCAATAGTTCAAGATTGAAGCTGTAAAGCATTTGGAAAACCACTGTCATTCAGCTGAGGCGACAAATACTTAGATTGTTAGCTTCAACTTTACACATGACTATGGGGTTCAAGGGAAATCATGAATCATGTTTGAAGTGCCCCTTGGCCCTGCCTCTTCTTGGAGCCTTCCACTGCCCTATCTTCAGCAGAAGATCAGAACACTAAAGCTTGGCACACACAGATAGATCTGTAAAAAGATTTGAGTACAATCAATTAACACTCATGGTGATTGATTGTACTCTTATCTGTTTACAAACCTAACTGTGTGTGCCTTCCT
>CM070038.1:48171321-48197063 GCA_036250615.1 Ptychadena robeensis
AGTACGTAAGATGGTGCCTTAGGGAATGAGGAAGTGAAGATTGTAAGTACCTATTTTTTTCTGTGTAGCAGTTCTCACAGATGTATACTGCTGACAGGTATATAATATGTCCATGTAATGTATGTGGGGGAGTTTTTTTTTTGAGTTTACTTCCGCTTTAACTAAGACTTAAGTTTATTAAGTTCATTTTATAGAATGTTTTTAGGGAAAGAAGACGTCATTTTAAAATTTTGACAGCACAAACCCCCTCCGGCTCTCAACATGTATTTCAAGCGCTACACCGCTCTTTGGTCGAATAAGTTTGCCTACCACTGGGATAGGCCTTTAGGATCTTAATAAGTAGGCTGTTATTTTAAACAAAATGTGGGTGGTCTCTAGCAATCTTTGAAACAGTTACAATTAGTGTCAGTTGAAAACATGTTAGCAGTTTATTTTGATGGTCAGCACTCTGAATCAAAAAGTTAAGTATTTTATATTTTAGACCTTGAAAATTTACATAAGTGTTTCCAATTTCAATACAATACTTGGGCAATGATCAAAGGCTAGAAATTACCTTCATGGGGGGACTTTGCGTTGGCACAAATATATAACTTTTTAGTATTTTCTGTCTATTGAATAAAGTGTTTACCATTAACTGCTAGACCCTGTGGTCAATCTACTTTAAATAGGTGACTGTGCCAACACAAAGCCTACCTATAAGGGTATTTTCTTATGTAAGATGTTGACTAGGGATGGGCACCCCAACTATACATTGAACTGTATATTGCTACTCCTTTTTCTGTCGAGAATGATCATATAAAACCACCTTTCCAGTAATTTCTTGATGGGCTTTTTACCTAAAAATGTTAAGGTTTTTAAACATTATTGATCTAATCAATGATTATGTTAAATGGGGTTGATCTAATCAGTTGAAACTACTACATAGTGTACAGCTATTTTTAGAAAACATTTTGCACTAGTGGCATAACACCAGACAGGGTTCTAATCTTTTCTCATTTCCAAAACGTGTAAATGCTTGCTGTGCACACTGCGCTAATACAAGCTGAATACCATGCCTAAGCAGGAGGTCTGCACTGCTGATGGTGTACAGGAAGATCCAGTACCATGATCCTTAAAAACTACAATAATTAGGTTTCTGCACAAATTGTAAATACATGGTGGTTTACATGACCCACCAGTATAGGAAACAGGTGATGTTCATGCTTGAGGAAATATTTAATGTGGTTTGGTTGGTATGTTAACCAAACCAATCCTTTTTTTTATGGCCCAGTTTAGACAGTAATCACCATTGGGGCAGTGACTTGTATACATTTATCTGATTGTACCATGCTATGTAATATGATCACGTATAATACAATACATAATGTAATTGGAGGATAACAATATTTATCTGTTAGTGAGCTTTAGCTAGAGAATGTTCTTGGGCTGTGCTCCGACAAGCACATGCTGAGAGGTTTGGCAGTCTTCCTCGTTTGGGAATGCCTTTTAATTTAACATGTAGTGTACCAGGATACTCATGAGGTTTATGATGCCAATCTGTGATTGGGATACTTAATAATAAAGCACAGTAAACGTTTAAAAATAACAGGACCTCTCTGGTTGTTCATTTTCGTAGATATTTATTATAAGAAAACTCTTGGAAAGATATTGAAGAATCAACAATGTGCACAATGAACTTTCATGTCTAGTTAATAGTGGCAGGCAATGCAAGGGTTGGTGACACCACAAGCTTCCTGGTATTGATTTGAAGCTCAAAAAATAAAGCCTGTATTACAAAACAAGAACAGAAAAGGGCAAATAGAGAGCCACGCGAGGAGAAAGAAGGGTGGAGGGCAGTAAAATAAGATGGGTGGAGGAAAGGAAAGTCAACACTGAAGAAAAGAGGAAAATAGAGACATATAGTGAGGATTATACGTGTAGGAAAAAGCCGGGACATGGGTGGAGAAAAGAAAGAAATGACAATACAGTGTAGGGTAACAGGGAATGTGGAAAGACAAAGTCTAGGCCGAATAAGTAGTAATGATAACTTAAGAATGACAAGCACAAGGTTGGTTGGGTAACAGAAAGAAGGTAAGGATTAGATCCAAGTATTGAAAAAGATAGAAAAAAAATTGGTGAATGTTAAAAACTAAATAAGTATACTGGAGGACAGAAGTGTAGTTAGTTATGTGGTAAAAATCAAGAAACTGTGTTTTGAGATTGAGACTTAAAAAAAATAATGTTTAAATAGAAGAAAGGTAAATTTGAGTTTAATATGGAGGAAAGTAAAAGAATAAACCTATCTTTGTTGGCCCAATGGTGGCAAGCAAATGTGCCAATCTGCGCCAATGTGTGTCCTGCATTTCCCTGCTCATTGCTTTCCTTTGTTCCTTTCAGTTGCGACGGAGACTGCCCAGGGGGATGGGGAGGAAGGAAAGAGAGGCCGCGAAAACGCAACACCGCCTTCAGTGTCGTGGCACAGGGCCCAGTGCCTCCACCCCCACCAGGCACAATTTAACATGGCCGTTACTTCCAAAGCAAGCATGGGGAGAGGACATATAGCAACGCCGGGGTAATAGGAAGCAGTCGATAAGGTAAACGTGAAGCAAAAAAGGGATTTTGTAAGGGTTATAAAGCTGATCACTGCAACAGTTAATATGCTTTCTACATTGCGAATTATGCTGCAGCAGCAAAGAGCTCTGTGCTTTATTTTATGTGTCATATACGGCAGCTTACTTTCTAAAACAAAAACTGAAATAGTACTTTTTGAAAGAAGATAACTTGATTCACGCAAATCCAAATTATGTGCCATCTTTTATTGCACAGGCACCTGCTGTAGAAAAAGCATACAACCCATTACCTTTATTTAGTTATTTGAAATTGTGACAAAGTGGTTTGCATATAGTGTAGATCTTCTGCTGGTTGCCATAAACCCGTAGATCCGAACTTGTGCTGTGCCCTTCTCACAAGCTCGAGTGTGCGGGTCTGTGTCGGCTTAGCTACGGCGTCATCACAAAGTTCCATGCCACCTGACCATGCTATTGGTTTCTCACTGAAGTTTCAAAAGTTGACAACATGAATATTTCATTAGGACTGTTTCATAAGATGACTAACTTGCATTAGCTGAATACAATGTTATTTTGTATATCCGAATACTTTTAAAATCACCGACCCATCCTTTCTTGGCATTCTCAGATCGGTGAACTCCGGGATGAGGTAGTAGGTTGTATAGTTGAGGATAACATCACAGGAGATAACTGTACAGCCTCCTATCTTTCCCTGGGGTTTTGCCATGACATCGAAGATGCAATATTTACAATGAACATGGAAGGCTACCAGCAAGTAAGCCACACTAATGTTTTAGATAAAATGGCTTAATAACTTACATATCTATAAAAGTTGTACATCATTTAACAAAAATTCCAAAATGCAAGATATATAGGAAAATCTGAAACGTTTGAGGTTTTATTTAGGGAAGCTGTGTTCTGTAATATATTGGGCTATGCCTAAAACATCAATAGGATAGAATGGGTGGGGGGCTATTTGACCTTTTCAAAATTGTGCCTTTTTATATTCCGTTCCAAGATATTTGTAGAGTGTGTTTCTGTGTTGTTCACATGGTTGTTGTATATAATCATAGGTCTTCATCTGGGGTTTGGGCTAACAACAAAAAAGACAAGGAAGTGTGACCATTTTGCTTTTTGCCAACCTTTTCAGAGCTGGCACGTTTTACCAAACATCATCCTCCATCAGATATCTATGACTATGACATATGCTTTTTTTCACACCAAATAAGCCAGTATTTGTTTGTATATAATAGCTGACAGCATTACCATCTGTAATTCTAAGTATACTTATCCTTTGACCTTTAGCACTTCCACCCCACAGGTCTTAAACTTAATACCCATTTTTGATTAGATTTTCACATTGGTTGAAAAGATATTGCATTAAGAGGCAATTCACCAGAAAGACCAATGCAGACATTCCAACATTAGTATGCAAATTTGATGCAGGATAAACCTGAGCCAATCATACTCTGCAGCTGTTGGGTATGATTTGCTCAGTTTTAGTCTGCATAAAATTAGCATGCTTATATCAAATTGTTCACATTTCATTGGTCAACTCTACAATGCACTATTGAGATGCATATTAGATGCTCTCTAGTAAGATAAATGGAAAACATTTATTTCTGCCAGTTGTACCATGTTAGCTATGCTAAATTGCATGGTGGTACTTTATGGTCAACAAGTATGTTACTTTTACTCCATCTATTACTGGTAACCTGGCAGATGTTGACTAGCCCTTGCAGTAAGCATATGTGAATGCAGGTCATTTAGGTGACTCCTAGTACTGTTCCTCCCAGTTAGAGTGCTGATGTAGAAGACAGAATATATTTTATATGAAATAATAACATGACAGGATTGTGAAACCAACCACCTCTCTATCATCTTCTTGACTGATACTCCACAAGAAAGGTTGTAAGAAGTTGTTATTTCTGGTTCAGATTGGATTCTATGTAGTTTTAATAGCTCCCTTTTTGTATTTTATTATAGTCAAAGACAGTCCAGTGTTCATAGAAGAGAGTGTTGGTTTAGAGATGTAGATAGTCCACACTCCTGTGATCAAATGATGGGAAGACAGCTTGTGGATCCACCAGGATAAATATGTAAATACATACAGAGCTTACCACACTAGCCAAGTCGGGTGCAGTAACTCAGTCTCGTGTCTCTCTGTCTCATCCCTCCATATAGAATCACTAATGGGTCAATCCCAGAGAAAACTGCACTCACAACCAGAGAATTGCAAAAAACGTCTTCTTTATTCAGATATAAAACCAGTGGTACACATCACATCCCGTCACCCCCAGACATGAGCCAAAGACCCCTCCTAACGCGTTTCACTCAAACATCAGCCTCCTCATGTTTGATTGAAACGCTTATCCTGTTGACCTTTATTGAGCAGTGGATTTGTCAGTCTAGATAGAAACAGGGGTACCTAGTGCAAAAAAAGTTAAGTAATGTTAAAAAATGCTATCACATTATTAGAGGTTACAATGTTGGTTTAGCAAGATAAATGGTGATCTTCAACCAGGATACAGGATTTGCAGTGCATGTGTGTCTTGCTTAAGTGTAATAGAGGACTGTTATCTGCTGTGTGTTCACCTGTGTTTTTAGATTTATGCTTGTCTAATGGCTTTTTTGCATTATAAGTGTTGCTTTTCAGCACTGCATGCATTGTACAATGTGTATGATACACATGGAAAAAGTTTTGGCTGCCAGGTTGATTTTTCAGCAATGCATGCATTGTACGATGCACATGGTACACATGGAAACATGTTACCATACACACTAATGCACTGAGTTGTGCAGTACGATTTAACCTTTTCTAAAACGTGCAGCTTTTGCTTTTAAGCTTTTTAAAACTTTAACTGGAGACATACAATGCAGTTGCAGTGCAAACACATACAAATGAAACCCAAGAGTATATCAAAATGCACCAAATGTGTTTCCCAATTTAGTGGTGACAGAGCCGCAGGCAAACCAGGTTAAACACAACTTTTTCTATTTGTTTACCATTGAAACACAAATTGACTAAATGAATTTCCTTTAGTGGGTAAACGACTCCTAAATAGCATAGGCATAAAAGCATTGATCATATGATCTTTGTAAAAGAGGAGGAACAGAATACATACTGATCCTCTCATTCAGCTTAGATTATATGACACACATAATAAAAGACATTTAATTACATTATATAGACATTACAAAGAAAGAACATAAATATTTGTTCAAAAAAGGAAATTATAAAAAGTTAAATAATTACAATATATGTGGAAGAATTCAGACAGGAACTGAGCATTATGGTTGCTGTTTCTTGCACTTAGAGAGGAAGCAAACTATAGATCCAAATGGCTGGTAATGACCTATAGCTATGGCTATGTCTCCATTGGCTTTGTCCAGTCTTCAAGCTTTAACATAAGAACAAAACCAGAATGTGTTTTCCTTACATTTGGGTGTACATCTTCGTATGCGTACAAGACATGTTTATCTTGCTTCCATAATGTAGCGTCAAAACAGTGGGAAAAGAAATTATGTCATGAATTACCTGTAACTGTAGTGATATGCACCAATTAAGGACTATTTTAATTGTGCAGCCAGGGGAATTATCTTTTGTAATATTTTCATGTTTAACAAACTTACATTTTTTCACTTACTTTACAAAAACACTATATTAAAATGCTATTTAATATGTAACAGAGTTCCCCTCAAAAATATAACTTTGCACAGGCCTCACTAAAAAAAAATAAATTACAATAATATTAGAATTAAATACTTAAAAGAAAGCAAATATGTGACAAATGCTCAACTGATGCATCAATAATGCAGGCACTCCAATAGGCACGCGCTCAAGCATTCTCTATTGACATGTTGGAATTCGTTAACACAGGGCAAGACAGCATGCTGCATTGAAACTTTTCTTCCATTCTCTAATATGAAAAGCTATGCTAGAGCAATTCAGAGGCTTTAAAGCACCTGCAATTGATGGATGTTTGAAGGCAGTGCAGATTAAACCTAAGGCTACATACTGCATTGCCTGGATGCAATGACGTGCAATCACCCCCTTTAGCTACGTTTAGGGCCACATTATCGGCCACACTATGTAGCTATGATAACGTGTCCCCCTTAAATCAATAGGCTGAGTTATAACTAACTGGCCCCTATGTCAAGCCATCATGATGTTTATGTCGAACTGATGGATAGGGGGCTATGATGGGCGGTGGAGACAGCCGTGTCATAGCTCAATGACTTCAGTGCACTGCATCAAAATCCCTGCAATTAATGCAGGGATTTTAGCCCAAGCCTTAATCAGGAAAAAGAAAGCCAACAATATTATACTCTATATGTAGTATTGGGTTGGGTCATAACTAGCCTTGCTTTTGGACACCAAATTAATTTGTGGTGTGTTATCTGGGTTCTCTCTATACAAGGTGCTCCTCACCATACTGACTGGCATGGTCTTAACACACACATTAAGACCATGCCAGTCAGTATGGTGAGGAGCACCTTGTATAGAGAGAACCCAGATAGCATTCTTGGTATTACAAAATGGCACATGCAAATTTTCTCATGGGCATTTCTTTCCTACATTGCTAAAAAAAAGCTTTGTGTGAGGGTACTTTAGGTATGGTAGTGTGCTTTTTCCATTTTTCCTATTGGCAAACGCTTTTACCGGCTGGGCTGGAACAAAGCTTTTGATAATGTTTCAGTTGGGACATGTATGTAAAACATAGGTCACTTCTTGATGTTTTAGGTTTTGAGGTTTACCTACTTCAGTCCAGTTGGCACAAAGATTCTGCCACTTACCCAGAAAGATGTACCCTTCAAAAGACAATGTACCTGGAGATTCCAGTCTCCATGGGCTTTATAACATAAACATTAGTTAAAGCTCTTAAGAAGAGAGAGCCCTGGTCCTAACATTTTAAAATAACAATGAAGAAGATGAACCAGATCGCTGAGTATGACACCCTCGATATTGCTGTCTTGTTGAGCAAATACTACATAAAATGTTTATTTTATTTTTACAGACCACACTAGATGCAAATTGAATTACAAGTCTACCAATTATTCACAAGTATCACAAGACATATATGTATTGTTCTGAACCACGTTTTTCTCCCCTCTACACCTGTGGTGGCAGTGTCTGTTCTCAGCTAACACTTATGGGGGTTTTGAGCGATGTTATGGTCGAATTAGAACATACATGTTCACCATTTTGATTAAGCCTACCTACTAAATAATTTTCTATGGTCCATAACTACCTATAATATATCTACGCCACAAAAGAACAGGGCAAAATGCTGCATTGTCTATGTGAAGTAAAATTCAGAGCGTATTTTCCGCCGCTCCTCGTGGCTTGCATTGAAAACCTCTGCTGTTTGTAGCCAGCTGTGATTTCGTGCCATCAGACATTTTAATTAGAAAGTTTTCTATAAACTGTCATTTATTTTGGGGGGCGCCCTTTGCTAGCTTGCGCTGTCACTGAACAGCCGAGTCCCAGACTGCAGAATCATTTTTAATCTTTTGTGTCTGTGCTGCCATGCAGTAGAAGGCAGATTTTTTTCTGAAGCCTCATGTAGGTCTATCACTAAGGGAGCTTGTTGGTGCTGCAGCGTCACCTGCTGCCCTACTACTGTCTTTGCACAGATCAGTAGACTTTATCCTGCTGGCGACCTCCGATGCACCTTTCTCAAACTTCACTTGTCTGACAAGCCCGGAGCGCCCCCTGGTGGATATGCATGGGAAAGCTGTAGGCAGCTAATTTTGTCACTAGGCTGTCGCTTCCAACAGGGGCAGACACAGATATTCATAGATACCCAGACACAAAAATAAAAATACTTATTCCTGGCTCTGCCTATAAAAATAGAAAAAGCTAATGCTTATAAACACAGCCATGAAAACAGGGGGAGACACATGAATGTCTGGTAGCTGGTGAACCACCCAAAATATGTCCGGCTATTTAATGAGTAAAATGATAAATGTATAACCAGAGCCAATGAGAAATCACCTGTCACCCATTTGGCTATGTCAAACTAATTGTGAACATTTGTATCTGTCTTTGTACTGCCTTATGCTGAAGAAGTTTAATGTTAATGCTGTACATTCATAAATGATTGATAAAAAAAAATTTACATTTAAAAATAAGAAAAAGGAGAGGAGGGAAGAATGGAGAAGAGTAGTAACGATCAAAGGGAAGACAGCAGAGAAAAAGAAGGGAAGAAAAAGTATGAAGCTCATAAAAAAGAAAAAAGAAAGCAAGGAGTCAAAATAAGATAAAGGATTGGAGAAAAATAAGATAGTATGAGACAAATATAGAAAAGACAAATAACAGATGCGCCCCCAAAAAAAAGCCGGAATGTCAAATATTTTCTGACCTGGTCTGCGAAAAAATGTACGATACACAAATAGCAACTCATTTGGATCAACAGACGTATTTGCAAACCTTCAGAAATAAACCAAAGGTCCGTCTAGACAGAGGATGAGGAGCAGCAGTAGAAAAAGAATTAAAAATATCAAGATTTATAGACAGATAAACACGCACATCCATGCAACACACACAGTTTCTTTTAAAAGCTCTCGAGACAGACACAGAACATAGGAGCCAGTTTTATTTGCAGCGACAAACAAATATACCACCGCCAAAAAGACGGCACAGGCGAGATTCTCATATAGCCAATGATGCAGCAGTCTACAGACTCTGCACGATGAAGGTGTAAGTGGGTACTCTGATTAAACTCTTATGCACTTGACCGTTAACCACCTGTAATGGGCATTGTATTATTTGGTGTGTTTGGGGAAAGTCGGACATCTTTTTAGGTTAAGGTGTTTTTTAAGCATGGCACGGTAACTCTTAAACGGATAAGGCTCTGCAATGCGCCATTGTTACCTGGCGGAGAAGAGTTAAAATATTTGGCCTTAGATCTGAAAGGATTTGGACTATCTCTCCACCTTTACTACTCTAACTACCTAGCCCCCCTTCTTTCATTGCTGTGTCTCCTATATCCTATCACCCCACACACAGAGACAGACCCTCCCTCTCTCTGTCTTGAGCCAGACAAGTTTAATAAATCCCCCCCATCCTGAGCAAAGCCGCATTGCGCTTTCTGCTTGTCTGGAATGGAAAGGCAGCCCAGGGGCGGGGAGAGAGAGAGCAGGGAGGGAGGGGAGAGATGGATGGAGCAAGAGAGAATCGAGAGAGACAGCGGGAGGGGTAACAGAATGGAGAAAGAGCAGTGAGGAAGACAGGATGGTCAGAGACAAGGAAATGAAAAAGCCTTACAGGTAAGAGGGATAACTGGGGAGAGCGGATACGCTCAATGCCACCATATATGGCATATATAAATACACAAATACATATACTTATATTTTTAGGCGACAATTTAAATAATTCATTGGAAAAAAACTAGAATGCCAACACGGCAGGTGTTTCAGTGGAATTGAACAAATGCATTTGCAGGAAAGACAAAGGAGCAAGAGAGCGTGGAATGGCAGACAGACGAGCTTAGGTGGCGAATGCAGAGAGCAGACAAAGAGGTAGCGGATGAGAGCGGCAGGTGACAGACAAAAGGTACAAAGGAATGCAAAACCACAAAGGCAAAAAGCCACTAGGGAACGGTGCACAGTAACAAAAAATTCTGCAAAAAAAATCTATAGAAGAAAAGAGGCGAATGCAAGAGGAGAAATGTGATGGGCGCACAAGGAACTAGGAAATATTGATTGCAAAGAGAGAGGGGGATCAATTGCTAGGGATGCAGAGAGCAGAGAAAGACTTACATGCTTACTTAATGAAGTAGTGCAATAACATATAGCAACCAATCTAATTTTACTGGACCAGAAAAAGGTGTGAGGTGGCTGCTCTGGGTAAAGGCACTTTGCGCACATTTTGCGCTGCTTTACTCAGACGCAGGGAGCGGTGTCTTTGGAGGCCTGTGGTGCGCGCTAACACAATGGGGGGTATGGATGCAGGCGGCTACCTGTTACAGCGGCAAGGCAGTGCACAGCAGGAGAAGTGCTTCTGGCTGTCAGGTTTTGCATGCAGAAGGGTAAGAGTGTATGTGAGGGCAGAGAAGGGGGGTGGGGGGTGGGATACACTCGCCTATGACGTGCTCGCTGCACAGACTGAGGATGGAGACAGAGAAAGAGAGAGAGACACAGCAGCTGAGAGTGTGGCACTGGGAACTGGAGGTCAGGTACTCAGTGTCAATGTCTCTGATCGATGCCAAGCGTGCTCTGTCTGTAACCGCTCTGCAGCCTATCTGGTCCGATTGTTCCGACTGCAATCCTACAAGGCAAGATCTGTAAGGTGTGTGTGGATAGACTTTTGCATACAGCTGCCTAGAAGCACCTATCGTTTTGCCTTTTTGATTAATTTGCTATTCTTGCGTCGTCACGTCTGCATGGAAATGTATAATCACTTGAGGGGTAGCTTTATTTTCTGTAACTAGTATATATGTATATCATGCTTGATTTATGTAACAATACTCTAACTTGCCTATTTGCAAATGCGCAACACGATAAAGTGATGCGTATATGTTAAATGCGCAATATGTCTACCAGTTGCAATTATTTTCATTTGCATATATATTTATGAAAACGGACAATTAGATTTATGTTTTGCTGTATCCTGTGTAAGACTTGTACATATATGCACAAACACGTATCACCCCCACAAGATGTTTTTCCTATTGTGACATTTTATGACACTTTTCATCCTCGAGACATGATGGTTGCTCTACAGCAAGCTGACTAGTTTTTGCCTTTGTGTTAACGGTAGTTATTAATATTCTGTGGAGGTCCACCACTGTTTTGCGCACTGACCGCACATCTGTCTGCTGTGCCATTCTCCATTAACCATTCTATACTTGTACACTTGCTCGTCTTTGTTACCTGTGTCTCCCCCTGCGCAGGTGTATGCCTGACGACCATAGGACAAGTGTCAGACAAGGTGTGTCAGGGTGTGAAACGCCCAGACTGTCCATTATTTCACACACGTCAACAATTTTTGAAATGGCTCCTTGCTCTTTTCATGTTTTACATCTAATTTCCTTTTTTTTTCATTGTTTTAAGCATTAAGTACGACAGTCTCAAACGTAATTATGTATGTAATTCAGCGTGTGTGACTGCATCTGTCTGTGCACAAATTCTCCTATTGCCTTCAGACGAAGAAAAGCCTGTTGATATTAATGTGTCTGTCTCCCACAAAGGGGCCAGCATCATGTTCCTGTTAAGGCCATTTTTTTTGTACAGATGCCACCTGGTTAAGATGAGACACCTGAACTATACTACAGGGGGGCGACATTGCATTAATGATATTTGCATCTAGATATTTCTAGAGCCCATTTTGAATTGATCCAGCTTTATTGAATAGAAGTCGCAGTTCCTGATCAGCAGAGGTGCTTGGTTATCATTAAGCCTGAATAAAAAGGGCACAGGTTGCCAAATTTCGCTACTAACTTCTGTCTGTTCAGATTGAAAACCGTCTGTACAAAGAGAAGAGGGATATATGGCACCAGGCCATCCAATTATGTCCTTTACTTCCTGCCACCACTCCCTAAATTGCAGACTAATATAGACAGGGCAAAATAAGGACACATTAGTGAAGTGAGTATAGAGCTTAGACAATCAAGCATCATTCAATAAATGGCTTCTTATGAATAATACAGATAAAGTCCTTGAATTTGTTGTTTCATGGCAAAGCCGGCTGATTACAAAATTTGAAACAATTGCTTCAGAGACTTCAGTCGTATGCTCTGGCTACAACTATTTGAATTTCATTTATTAACCCATTTTGCTATGCCGACAACTGTGCCAGCCAGCTTGATCTGTAATGAATTGCATCACTGTTGCTGTCTATTAACTGATTTCATCCTGTGTCTTAGTACAAGACTCCCAGGCTTGTGTTCCGCCAGCATTCCAAGGGGCAGCGCCAAGATGGAACAGGTAAGACAACGGAATTTCTTAAGGTGTGGACGTCTGTCTGTGTCTGCTGTCCTCAGAATGGAAGCGCAGGAATCCCGCGCCAGACAATAGCCAAGATGGCCGCTCTATTGTTGTCTGGCTCGCAATGTCCCTCTGCAATCCAGACTGCGCAGTCGTCATAGAGTTATCCATACGGAATAACTACACTAGAAGTTTTCATTATCTTCTTAAATGCTTTAACAGAAGGTCCATAGGTAGAAAGGTTTGCAAAACCAGCTAATGTTTAAACTTTTTTCTGTTCACCAAAAATAACTACGGTAATACTTCCATATCTTAGCCACTCGCCTTACTATGACTCGTACTCATACATGTTTTAGTTCATATCTAATTGGAAAGCATAATTTAGCAGGCTGAATACTGCGTTTTAACTACATTTAGAAAACGTTTAAAAACTTTTACCAAACCACTTCCATGATGCAACTGAACTGCACTTTATCAATAAAACATATCAAATGTATGCTAAAGTGCATTGGCAAATCATTTGTCCCTGTTGCTGCACTTTTGGAACATCACCTGGAGGTGCCCCACCCATAGTCCAGTGTCTCAGCACCACAAACCAATTAAAGTGACTCTTCTAGACTAATTACTGGTCTGTGACCGTGTACATGCCAGCAACTAGCAGACTGGATAAGAGTTATGTGTTTCGACTTGATGTTTGGAAATATGAAGAGAAAGGTCAAAGAAATGTACAGACATGGCTTGGGTAGAAGACCTTTGATTGGGGTAAAATCAGAAAAGTCAGAGCATCCTTATCCTTGATTTTGAGATTCACTGAACTACACAAGTGGTCCCTGGGGGTGCACATGCACTTTTCTGTTTTGCGCAGTGTGCACACCAACTGAATAGGCAAAGCAGACCTAAAAGGCCATTCAGTTGCCAACATACTACCATGTGGAAGTGAGAAAAAAAATAGAGTGGTCCTTGTCAATTCAAAATCCTGCAAAAATGGGACTTCAGCTAATAATCAAGACTTGGCAGATTGGTTGCTATGGATTACTATAAATTGCTCTACACTTTAACCCCTATAGAATTCGTCATATATTCCATACAAACATTTCTTTAGACTACCAAACATATTAACCCATGCATATCTAGAGCAGTCTTCATCCAACTAATTGACATCCCTCGGTAGGCCTCTGTGTTACCCGCGCCAGGATTCCACCTCTTCTTCTCATTAGTTGCCAAGTGCAGTAAAACAGTTATAGGAGCCTAATCCTACTAAATCTGAAGCCTAAATTCTAGGAAACTGCATTCCCGGTAACATATCCCCAGCGGCAATATATGGCAAAAGAACAACTGCTTTTATGCTGCTTTATTTCAATGAGCAGCTGAGCTGGTTTAAACATGTTTTAGTACAATAAAATAAAAAAGGACCCCTTACACATTTTTCTTGTATGTCTCAAAAATTATGACTTTTATGCTGGTCGCCATCAGCGAGTTATCTCCAGGAGGATATCACAATATTAGAGGGCTGCTATCAATCTAGGAATGGCGAATATAAGCAATATTTTGTAAACTCTGGAACTGTATTGGTATATGCAGGTAGCTTTTTGTAAACATTACAGTACTCTGTCCCTGCCTATGGTTTTGTATGAGCATTTGCAGGCAGGCTATTGTATCCAATGAAATCCCCAAACATGATACCGCAAATCTAGAATGAATTAAAAAACAGAAAGGCAATGAATGAAAGGGGTAGTCCTGGGACAATAAGGTCATCCTCCAGTCAGGAGATTCTTAACAGATTCCTAACATCCAGTACATTTGTTCTAAAATTAGCCATGACTAACCGTAGTAGCTGAAGGCATTGTGGGTTAATACCTCAACATTTGGGACAGGCAAACACAAAAGGTTGAGCTACTAATAGAGTAACTTGGACTTATTTAGTACTTCTGTTGTGAAGTGGTTATGAATTGCTCCACACTGCATGCTGATGCGGATGTGAGTGAAGGATTGATTAAAATGCATTTTATTGCTCGTAAAGGATATGCAAATAAAGGAATTGTCACATCACAGGTTTCTTTTAAAGAGACCATAATGTTCTGGAAGACAAGAATCAGAAAATCAAATCAAACATTAAAACGTTCTTTAATCTATGTCCTGATAATAATATCCAGGCACCAGATCGTCTATGTGGGGAGGTATATCAAAGAAGGAATCTTCTGCATCCCCCTAGGTGTACATGGGTTGTGGGCTAGCTTATAATTCTCAGGAAGGAGAAAAGATTATGGTCATTTAAAGGAAGGTCTTTTTCATAATACACTGAAAGAAAATGATTTCCTATTGACTTTAGCATATTTCTCTTTTGATGTGGTTCCAAGTTTTAGATTGGGGTATAAGCAATATAATATTTATTTTATCTTTGAAAAACTGTCTCAATTATTCAAAATACATGAAAACACTAAAGCTAATGTATGCAGCTTTACATAAAACAGCACACATATATGGTGTGCTGTCGGTGCCTTATACACATAGCCAACATCAAAACACGAAGACATCAGGGCTTTCAGAGACTTAACTGGCCTGCTTGTTTACCTCTAGTTTCGGAACTTTATGACCAGGAACACCAAGACTAGCAATTTTGCTTTAGGGCTCGTGCACACACGCTGCGCTTGCCGTTGCATTTTTTGACGGATGTGATAGTAGTAATGCTACCACATTCGTTAACCGTGTCCATTACCAGCAACAAAAAAATGCATTTTGCACTGCGCTTGCATCTCCCTTACAAGTGTTTCCCATAACAGAAATGCAAAAAAAGCGCAGGGCTAGGAACCCTGTGTACCTTTAGGTAACGCTAGCCGCACTGCGTTGTGGTACTGTAGTGCAGCTGTAGGACTACTAGTGAGAATGAGCCCTTAATGCACTTGCTCTGAGTCAGAGCTTCCAGAAGCCGTAAATGATAAATGGGCATTTTTCAAAAAAAAAAAGTATGATCTTAGTATATATTATTATTATTATTATACACTAATTAAAACAATTGTAAGCAGAAGGATAAAGACTGTAAAAGAAAAGCAGCATAGGACTACAGAAACAGAGGAGCAGAGACTACCAATCTGTGTAAAACAAGGTACTTTCACAGCGAAAAGCAGTCCTGGCAACGCATGCGTTATGCGCTGCACGCTGCCGATACATGATGAACTATTGGATGAACAGATGCATGCAGTTCTACAATGCTTGTATTGGAACCACATGCAACAGCTTTTCCAAAATACATGCAGTAGTGCATTATAACACAACACACAACATACCGGTATATCTAAAGTGCACACAACACAGAATGTTAAACACCTGAAGTGTAAAGGAGATGCTATTACATAGCATATACCCACAAAGGCCAAGGGTTAGAGACCTAGTGTCTCTTATTACCAAATACATTACACTCTAAATTAATATCAAATATTCACATCTTTACTAGTTTATATACCTCAAAGTATATGTACATTCATTAGTGTGGATGGCCCTTACAGTTTCCACTTAACAAAAAATGAACCTGAACCAACCACAAAAAAGCAAGGAATACACGGCTCAATTTTCCGATCAACGGTCACAATCACGGCTCGATCAACTTAATTCACAACCGATCAATTTCTTTCCTTAGTTTTGTTTACATGCTCCATAGCGCCATCGGATACAAATCGATCGAAATACAAAGGAAACCTGTCAGATACGATGGACTGAGTTTACCAACATGTACAATCACCGCTTTTGGTTCGATTTAAATTAATTTTGGTCGATCGATTCAGGTAAAAAGAAATGGTTTAAAAACAATAGTTTTTTTAAGTCGATCGAATGAAAAAATCATGTATGCCCACCTTAAGGATTGGGGTCTTTATTTTTAGGGCTTATGTCTACTGCGGATTCCCTGTGCTGGGCATAAGTCCATCACGAGGAACCAAGGTGCGTGCGACACATTTGTCAGGCAGATTCCCTGCTGCTCACAGACACAGAGAAGCAGGGGAGAGACGCAGAGAAGCTGTTCAGGCGCTGTTATCCTGTGTCTTGGAGACACCTCCATTGATCTTCAATGAAGGGGTCTCTGGCGGCACCTCATGGTGCTGCTTTGAAGATGTGGCAGCCCGCAGCTTCAAAACAGCACCGCAAACGTGCAGCTAAGAAATGGACACTGACCCATTCAGCAGAATGGGAAGTGTCCTGTCTGTGTCTTTTTCCACGCTGCAGACATGCATCCGCAGCAGGGAAAGAAACGTAGTGGACCCAAGTCCTTAATGAACTTTCAGTTAAATGTATGTGCTTTACCGACCCTAAATTTGACCTTGCATGACCCCTAATTTTACCTTGCATGACCTCTAATTTTACCTTGCATGACCCCTAATTTTACGTTGCATGACCCCAAATTTTTGGTTCAGGACATGGCTGCTCTAAAATATGCTTTCTCTTCAAAGTGGCCAGAAAAGTGTTGATGTTTTCCAGAATTGGGATTTCTTTTTCCCTTATTTGAAGCCAAGATGGTAATAAAACAAAATAACTGCTCATAATGTAAATAATTATTGGGCAATATTTTTAAAAAGTACCTTTAAAGAAAAATTTAAGAGAGACTCCTGGGGAATATGTACCCACAATCTTAGAAAAACACTGCAAAAATGTAATCTTACAGAGCACCTGTATTCCAAATGCTCTCACTGGAAGGAGTGTGATATAACCATTGCCTAGGTACTGCAAGCAGAAGATGAGAGTAAGTAGAAGATCAAACTTTCTTCTTACATTTAGAAATATTGTCAGCCATCTATAACAGCAGGTCATTATAAGCAGATAATGGATTTTACCCACCACTGTAATTTGTGGTATACAGTGCATCCAATTACTATGACAGCAAACGAATAGCATTCTCAAAAGTAGACATCATAGAAGACAGTCTACATTCTCTGTATAGGAACTCTATGTAAGGAGACATATTTCACAGCATGTGATCACTTAGGAAGTCTAAACCAGAGAAAAAAAAAGACTAAGCTCAGTGTGGGTCACACTTGATCTACATTAGTTTCTCTCTAAAGAAAGATAAGAGTCAGCTGGTTGTGTTTATGTGATATCAGCAGTGTATGTCCGCACCTCTGCTTGAAATCCCCCCCCCCCCCCCCCCCCCCCCCCCCCCCCCCCCCCCCCCCCCCCCCCGCCTCTGTCCACGTCACCTGCGATGTGGGCTGGGAGACCGACACCCCTCCATTAACATGGAGGTCTATGACGCGGCCCTGCCTATTCTGCGCCACCGTGATGCGTTTAGGGCAGTGCCAGCAACCTGGAAATGCTACGGCGATATAGAGAGTAGCCGCAGATTTACGTGGATGTGAGGCGGACGTGCGATCCCAGTTCGACTGGAGTTTGTTTATCAAACCAACCTCTGACAAACTGGGTTACAACATCTTTTAGTTAAGCTGACCACATTTGCAAAAAAATTTCATACGATGCATATTTAAAGTGTGCAATTGACCAAAAGTTGTAAAATTTTACGTAAAATTGGCACTGGCAATTGGGCATTAATCTGACATTTCCATTGTTTTTGGTCGATTTATTGAAAATCAAAAGACTTTATTGGAGACCTTAAGATCTGCCCTTTGGATCGACCAATGCTGGCCTTTCATCCCACTTTCATCATTTTTTTGTGTAGCTAATCTTTAATCACTGATCAATTGAGCGCATAAATCGTATACTTGCACATTTTGATCAATATATCTGCAAGCTGCAATTGCATGTCACGAACGTTTCACAAATCGATTTTGGGGAAATATAAGGCAGGGCAAAGACCTGCAGATATGGGCCAGATTGATGGACGCTTCGAGCGCCGTCCGCGCTTACGGCCATCTATCTGGCGCATATAATATGCGCCCATCACTGAAAACAGCCATATCGGAAATGACCTTAAATATGGCCGATGTCCAATGCTTTGCATAGAGACTGCTGGTCTCCATGCAAAACTTCGGCTGAGCTGGGGAGAGCAGAGCTGTCTCCCCAGCCCCGCTGATATCTGACAGCAGCGTGATGACATCCTCACGCTCCTGCAGGGTACATCGGACGGCTCAAATATCTGTACCCTGCTTAAGAGTCCATGGCCAGCTTTAGAGGTTACCACTGAAAAGTAAGGGAAGGCAGATTATGTCATGCAATTCTAAAATAGTCAAGCTACATGTTTTATTTTATTATTGAAATCAAGTTTATTTGGGTAGAATCACCATATAGGCCCTTTAAGGATACAGCATGTTCTAAAGATCTAAGACTATAGTTTACCCATTGTTGAAGCCATAATTTCCTTTATTGTAAATTCCCTAATACAGCTAATAATTACCGTAATTTTTACTCTTATCTTCACTCCAATCCCTTAAAACAGATGAGCTGTGGGGAGCAGCATGATGACGTCTTCACTTTGCTCTCCATCGCTCACAGCATTGGCGGTCCCCATTGAAACTGTTCTCTGGCCGACTGAGTTTTTGTGGGCTATGTGGGCATCAGCGATCGGCGGTTGTTTTTGCCGTCGGTTAGCTGCAAAATTGGCCGCTGCTTTTTGCGTGTGTGGAGACCTTTAATCTAATCCCAATCCCCTAAAACCCATCCTTACCCCTGCATAAGCTTACATTAGAAAGTTTTCTCTGATAAAAGGAGCACAAATAAATGTTTACTATGTCTTACCACAGTAATATTGTTCCTGAAAATCAAATATAACCCACAATGTAAACCTTAGCAAACCCTAATCACTCCCCCTTCATCCACCCTTATCCTGGATTTTACCCTAATGCTAACCCCAACCCTGAACTCTGACCCAAACTTATCCCAAAAAATACCCATATGACAATCATAAACCTTACACTATGACTTTCAAGCAAAACAGAGAGCCAAAGCAAACCTATGTTGTAATACATCAGCAACAACAGTTTTGGCACACAACAAACCGAGGAATCAGTGGCAAAAACCCAAAGAGAAAAATTTGTGCCAAACACAACTGATTAAACTGCTATCAACACAAACATTTGGAGTTGGATGTGATGCTCAAGAACATAATGTCATAAAAAATTACATAACTTTAGTTAAAATAGAGCACAAATTACATTGTTACTTTACAATACAGCTTCAGAGCGGTCATCCAAGGGCCAACTTTCCACTATCTCACTGTACGTCTGGTGGCAAATGCCATGAAAGTGCAATCTGGTTTGGTTACCTTGATGAGCTAAAAAGCTATCAAAGCTTTGAATATCTTGCTTTGCTTTCCCTGAAAGGCCTTGTGAGCAGAAACTTGCATCTAAAAAATATCTCTATCCCTAAAAAAAAAATTTTTGTTTAGTTTTAGGGTACCAAAATGTTAGAACCTCTGTATGTGTCCTGCCCTAGAAATTGTGTACAGTTGTGGGGCGGGGGGGGGGGGGGATTCCTATTTTCCAAATTATTTCTTTTCACTTTCTGTTGGGTTTGCAGGACTCAAAAATATGGAAAATCTCTTCAAATGGACACAGATGACTGTTTAATGCCTTTAGTATCCAAAATTAAAACCATTTTAGCTTTAGATATCATTTATTACCTGGCGCGGCCATATTCAGTATTCAAAGGTTTCCCCTTTAATAACATACCATTTAGAAAAAATAGCAAATTGTATTAAAGTTGAATAATATTGTAAAATACTTTTACTTTTAAAAATACTTTTAAGGGGCAAATTCAGTAGCATACTGTGAATACTTTTACCCCTATAAGAAGTTAAAAGCCATGCCCCTTTATAACCAGGGTCATGGTGAAAAAAAGATTCTTCCGTAAATGGTTTCCACAAGGGAACGAAAAATTGTCTACATTCGTACCATTTGCTGCTAAAAGTACTCAAAAGACTTAACTAAATGCAAGAGGTTATAACAATATAGTAAGATTTGATGTGCAGAAACAGTTGGCCATATATATTCATGATAATTGCCCACTATACCTGCTTATGGTTATTGACGCTGTGATATTGCTGAATAATATAACTACCGTATGTCATCTTACCTTGCAGACCTCTGACTTCTCTTGTTTGTCTCCTTTAGGTGGGTCAACAATGTCCAGGTAAGCAGTTTGTGTTCTTCTTATCAGCCAGTTATGCCAGCATGTCCCTCTGTCCCTGAGACCCTTAACCTGTGAGAAAAAATTTCACAGGTGAGGTTCTGAGGAGCCGAGTGGCCCGCATTTACTACAGTATTGGATGAAGATCAGAAATCACCACAAGATGCTTGAACTGCAGAGCATGAACTGTAAGCATACCCATAAAAATGTATATGTGAGAAGGACTAAAATAAAACTTCAGCTTGAGTATATAACTGAATAAAATGGTGTATAGAATAGTATATTCATAATATTTATAGGTGGAGTCTAAAGAGCTAAGAAGCTCTGGCGGTTTTACAGTTCAAAATATTTCACTCCTTTCCAGTTTTGGCTGTTCCTGGTCATTTTTGTGTCCCTTGGCTACTAGATATGACAGAGTGCTAAAATAATAAAGAAATCATTTTGACATGGCTCTATTTATGTGGTTGCTTTCCGGGTTGATCAGGAAAGGGCTAGGCACAAAATACCTTTAAAAGAAACTCTCAAGTACTGATCTACCAAGAACTTAGATATGAGGTTTGAGTAAACCCTAAAGCTGGGCATACACGCACCAATTCCTGCACGATCCGATCCCCGATCCGATGCCGTGCGCGCTCCCGCATCCCTTAAGGATCGGGTCGTGCAGGAATTGGATGCAGCAACTGACGAGGATTGGGCTAAAATCAGCCGTCCTGTCAGATCGCACAGAGATCTGACTGGGTGGTAAATTTTAGTCCGATCCCATTAGTTCAGCTGGGGGCGGCTGTCCCCAGCCAAAGTAATGAGCTGCAGATGCAGAGTGCCGTCCGATTCTCGGCACTAGCGGCCGGGCATGATGACGTCATCACGCTGCCTGCTACTGCATAGGATCGCATAAGGAATAGACGGTACATCGTACCGTCTATTCCTAGCTTAACTCATCAAATTTATCAGCTCTATTTACACTTGTGTGTATGGCTCCAGTGCTCTGATCTATTTCAGCCATTTTCACAGAGGAAGAAGGAATATACTATATATTAACATTTAATACAATCAATTTAGTTTATTAATGATACCCAGAGGAGAAAAGATCCAGCCATGTATTGTAAAATTTGCCAAAACGTATCCATTCTTTATCATTTTAGATTTTGTGACCTTAAGGCTAGGTTTCTACAGTGTTGAGGGCTGCGTCAATATACCCTTTAATGATCGCATACCTTGACAAGGATGTTGACGCAGCCTATCCATATACATGCTTACTGCACCGCCTGTTTCCATAGTGTTGAGTCTGTCTCTCAGGCGGAGAACTGGCTGAATACCGTGGAAACATGCAGTGCGGTAAGTCATGTATATGGATGGGCTGCATTGACATCCTCGTCAACGCATGCGATTAATGCAGGAGGTATCAGCGCAGCCCATAATGCTGTGGAGACCTAGACTATGTCCCCACCCAAAAGTCTGAACCTTATCTGCTAGAAGTCAATTAAATGTATACTTAGGACTCGTTAACATGGGCTTTTGCCCAATATACCTGTTGCAGGGTCATTATCAAAACGACCCACAAGTACCTGCACAAGTTTGCAGGCGCTCACAGATAGGAGCACCCATTTCTTTGAAAGGATCATGTAAATGTTGCCAAAATTCTTCAACTTGCCATTAAGTTTACTGTAACATTAACATTAACTGTAACATTAAAGTAAAAACATTGAATGTGAATATATAGTGTTATTGGTTGTCCAATAAAGAAATTGTTTGTCATTCATTGAGTGCTTGTGTGTGCTTTATTTTGTATTCTGTTCTTCTCCTATGACATAACATCAAAATAGCAAATAAAAGTTGTATGTGTATGTGAAATTGTCCTTGATGATCATTATTTTCAGTTCTGTGTGTGATTTGTTGATAAGCTAATAGAAAATGTGCTTTATGTCTTCACTTGTACAGTATGTATACAAAACCAGCAATCAATTTATCGTTTTACCTCCCTTTTGGACTGTTAAAGTGGATCTTAACCTTTAGCCATTAGCCTCATAAAAACCTATAAAAACCTTAAGCTAACATAAGGAGACCTGAGGTGATCCACTATGGTACCAACATACTATTGTTGTATGTGCTCAGTCAGCGCAAAAACAAAATCCTGACAAATTTTTGAGCACATAACCTTTGGTCCTGACACTTATTAGCTACATTTATACCAGTTATCACTAAAGCTGGGAATAGACAGTAAGATTTACCATCGACTCCCGACCCGATTTCAGCACTAGGGGCTTTGGTTAGATGACGTCATCACACCTGCCCGCTAGTACAGAGAATCGGCCGGCACCGTCCCCAGCCGAACTAATGGGATCGGATTAACATTAACCGTCATGTCGGATCAATGTGAAATTCGACAGGACGGCTGATTTTAGCACAATCCTGCTAGTTGCTGCACCTGATTCCTGCGCGACCCGATCCCTAACAGATGCGGGAGCGTGCACGGCATCTGATCGGCGGTCGGTCATGCAGGAATCGGAACGTCTATGCCCAGCTTAAGGGCTACAGAACACTGGGACTGCAGATCATTGGTAAAAATCACTAATTAGCCATAGAGTGGAAACAAACTGCCTTATATTGTATATGCCGTCCCCTGTAAAACTCTGATCCCTCAAGGTGTAGACCCCACGTGACATTTGAAGGTTCCCATGTATGTTCCCGTGGACTTTACGGATTTTATTTAGAAATTGGATTAAAGCTGAAATACTTAATTATTGGATACTGGACACATCACCGGAAATACAGATCCTGCTGACTCTGCATGCCAGTCTCCAAAAAGCTTGACTTAATATCTCTACAAGCCTACGCATCCTAAAAGGTTGTTGGCACTAGCGGTCCTCCAAAAATTGTAGCACAACTAACCAGCAACCAAAAAACATAAGTGTAACATCCCCCTATCTTTCTGCTTCTTGCTATTTATTCGCTTCTATGTGCTCCTAACCCCCACTACACTGGTCAGTGTATGGCAAACATCACATGTTTAACAATCCGGACACTTCTAATGTTCAGTTCACCTCCCATACATTTTAATGGAGACAAACTTTGACCCCCTCCCCCAACAGTCAGATGGGACAATACAGCCAAATATGTATCCCCCCGCCCCTTTATTAAAACAAGGAGAGCCTCTACCCCACAACATGGGCCAGGCATTGTGGGGGTGTGGTGGATCGTATTTAGTATCCAGGGTTCCCCTTTAACAAGAGATCCACCAGATCCCACTCCCCACCCCTTTTTAATTAGTACAAATGTAGCAATGAGACCCTTAGGTCCTGCTGATGAATGATGTTGGGTCTGGGCAGCGGCAAATGAGAGTTCTTTGAGACAAGTGTAGATGCTTTGAAACTTTATTAAACGTTGGCAAGTCTTCTAAAGGAGGGAGGGTAAGGGAGCAGGTATCGGTTGACCCAAAGTAGAAAACCGGACTGATAGCAAGACACCTCTATGGACACTTTTCTCTTGACCCTTTGACGCTTTGCCTTGCTCACTAACCTTTCCCTGGCAGTTCCCACCTTCACTCCAGGCGATCTGTGATATGGCCCCTTCTTGTGGCAGCACGATATCTCTTAGCAACCGGCAGATCCCTACCTCTAGAACCAGTGACAGGCGCTTCCAGAACCCCAGGCAGACAGGTTAGCCTGACTTAGCTGGACACTTGTGCCTTGATTTCTCACCTTCCCCTGGCAGTCCTCGAACCCCAGGCAGACAGGCACTTCCAAAAATCAATCCTTCAGCACGTCTCCGTTCTCAGCTCTCAGAAGGCAGAAGGCTTGCTGGGCCCTGTAGTGCGTCCCAATTGAAGAAGAGGTTCAGCTCTTTGCTCAGGGCAGACTTGACAAAGTTTCTACCCTAGGAGTCACAGAGGCCTCAGAAAGGTATCTCTGGCTCACAGGAGAATGCAAGAACACTTCAGACCAACAGGGCTCCAGGAGGGGGATCCCTGGGTCACACTGAACCCAGAGCTGAAGAGCTGAACCTTTTTATATCCTTTGACAACACCCAACATTCTAGAGGGATGACTAAGTTCCCTCCAAAATGTTGCAAGTAAAATGAGCAGGTGTTGTTGTCTCTAGCTTAAAGGTCATCTCCAGGCAGAACAGACTTGATACATTTCCCGCCAAAACTCTGGAGGGAAAAAGGTAAAGCCTGCAACTGCCAGAGAGAACCAAGTTAACCCTTACCTCACTTATCACTAGCTCCCCAGAGGGGTGCTACACAAAGATGTCTAGGACCTCTTATCCATTCAATGGTGATGGATTAAAGTAAAGTCCAAGAAATAAAAGAGAAGACATGGAAAAAGTATAACATTTTTACCTTTTCACATAGTTACGTGAAAAGTGCCTATCCAATGTTGTAATCCATCTTGTCACTTGAAGACTCAGTTGTCCCACGAAGAGGGTCTTTTCACTGGAGCTCCAGTGACTCATCCGTGTCCCACGAAGTCTGCGGATTGGATGAAACCTCTGGGTTGAGAACAATCAGCCGAGGTCTTTGAAGTTTCATTAGGACAGCGGGACATAGATGCGTCACTGGAGCTCCAGGGGGAAAAAAAACCCTTTGAGGGACAAGATGGACTTACATTCATACATTGCATAGGCACTTGTTAGGTAACTATGCGGAATGGTAGTATAGGTTCTGGGAGTGTCAATGATCTACTAGATAGTTGGAGTGCAGGTCTTGAGGGTGTTTCAGTTTGGCATTCAAGAGATTTAAGGAGCCCTAAAATACATCTAGCAAAGGGTTCACCACACAGTAAAGTACCTCCCAGGATTACAACGCCTTCCTGAAAGGCGAGAAAGAGACCTGTTCCATTAAGGAGACCTGAATCACATTGGGGAAAAAGGCATTAAGCAGGGTACAGACGGCTTGATATTTGAGCCGTCCAATGTATCCTGCAGCAGCGTGATGACGTCATCACACTGCTGTCAGATATCGGCGGAGCTGGGGAAACCGCTCTGCTCTCCCCGGCTCAGCCGAAGCTTTGCCTGGAGACCAGCGGTCCCTATGCAAAGCATCGGACATCGGGCATATTTACGGTCATGTCCGATATCCCTGTTTTTAAGCGGGATTGATTTTTCCTACCTGAAAACTGTGATGGGGGCATATTATATGTCCTGTGGCCACGTGAGGAGCGCGGGGAGGGGACATAGCTGCCAGACGGCTCCTCCTCATACGAGG
>CM070038.1:48199948-48210829 GCA_036250615.1 Ptychadena robeensis
CCCCCCCCCCCGCCCCCGGGGGGTCTATAGAGAGAGTCATATGTGTAGGCACTAATAGTCGGAATATTATCCACAGCAACAATGTGTACCCCATGCATAGTTTATTCAGCTATACTGGCAATAATAATAGTAAGACCTCTGATGCACGTATGGGGAAAATAGCTACAGATCTCTGAACGCATGTGACTGACCACATGCCATTGCGATGCCAATGTAGGGCTCAAAGCACATCTAACGCACCCAGTGTACACCTCAGTCGAGTGTCTGCATACTACACAGATGCTTGAAACATGTGCATTACTCCTTTCAGCTGCTCCGGAGACAGTTATGCAACAAGGAAGTGCCTCTAAGTTGTCTTTCGTGTGGGCATAAAGTTGCTCCATAGGCATGATATGATGACGATGATTCACCAGTTCCACCACCATCGAAAGTGAAACCTGAATCCACTTCGTTAGTATGACTTTCTTCATCCCTAAAATGCATATGTGTTCCCATTTGGTGACTGGGGTTTCCTCCTCATTCACATCCGAACCACAATATCCGCCTCGCAGCAAGCCTGCTATTAGTGACAAGGGGCGAGGTTGATCAGTGACTATTCATAAATTGCCATCCTGCTAGCCAAAACTGGGAATCCCCACATAAGGTGGAAAAAGTCCAGTTTATGGGAAGAGCATTTAGGGCAACACGAAGTGGCAGAGGGGCGATGTGGCAAAAAGCGTAAACCTACATAGGCCCTATGTAAAGTTTTAAAGTGAATTACTCTCCATGGCTCACTCATTATGGCTTTTCATACCCGCCTCCAACCATCTAGTGGAATTCCCTCCATTTTCTCGGTTGGCCATTGTAGTGCTGTGGACCAACTGCGCACTTGAGAGTCTACAAGTTCAGTCTGTTCCGCACTGAAGCCTATCTAAGGTAGAGATCCGACAATGAACAGGAAACATCTCGTGGATTGAGTAGGGAATTCACAGCTGTATGGGGGGAAGCCAAGAGAGGGACCCAGGACTGACCGCAAGAAGTGCTGAATTTGCGAGTAATAAAATATATGGGCGGACAGAATGCCGTATTTGGCCATCACTTGGGGGAAGTCAAGCAAGACACCCTGGGGGGAGAGACTCCCACATACGGAAGGCTCCCTGCATCACTCCAGGCATAATGCCTGGGAAAGATGTCAGAGGCATACCCGGCAACACCAACCCCCGACAGGCCCAACACCATTCTCACGTGTCCCTCATGTATAATGTGCCTCAAATTTCCTTTGGCGGCTGCGAGAACCGAGTATTTAAGAGACCTTTTAGGGACCACTGGGGAAACAGCTGTGAGTCCAATTGGAATAATGCAATATACCAGCTATGTTAAAAAGATGTAAATTGGGTAAATTGGTACCCAGCTCCGCTCAAAACTTTTGCTGCTTGCCAAGGTAAATTCTGGGCTTCATCTCCTTCAAAAAGGAAGGAGCCGAAGGCTGCATGGAGATGAAGCACATCCCGTGCAAAACGTATCATTTTAATAAGTGACACCTACCCTGGAGCCCTAAGGGTAGTTCCCACCAATGTTCCTGAGTTACCTTTTTAATCAGTTGCCTATAGTTCAGGCCATATAAATCAGGGATGTTCCTGGGAATCATGATTACCAGATATTTGATCACTGATAGCTGGCATTTCAAAGGGAATGCGCTTGCGTTGGACATAAATATTTGGGCCTTTGGTGAGGAGTACATTGATTGGATGTAACGCAGAAACTTCCCGTAAAAGCCCATTTTCTCCATCACCTGGTACAGCCAAGTTCAAGAGGCATTGTCGAACGCCTTCTCCGCGTCCAGGGAGACCAATGCCCAGGGTTCACGAGCCACTGTAGAGTGTTGGTGGTAGGAGATACCTGCCAAAACTTTCCTGATGTTGCCCATCCCACTGCTCCCTTGAACAAACCCAGCTTGTTCTGTGGCTATAAGACCAGGCAGCAAGGCCACAAGCCTATTAGTCATAATTTTTGACAGGATCTGTATGTCCTGATTTTACAACGAAATTGGGTGATAAGAGCTTGGTAATAGAACATCACAGCCAGGTTTGGGGAGGAGTCGGATAAAAGCACCATCAGGGAAGGATCCATCAGACAGGGTTCTATTAAATAAGTCCTCTAGGGGTTCTGCCACCTCGGGAGCTAGTAATTTATAGAAATTGGAGGAGAACCCATCTGGGCCTGGTGCCTTCCCACTCGCTGTGTTTAGACACCAAGGACCTTCTCCTTCGTAACTATACTAGTCAGCTAATCTAGTTGGTCAGACATTAAACAAGGTAAGTTAAGGATTATTATTAAAGACTCCTACAGCAATCATTGAGAGTCATTGGGGTAGCCCTCCCCAAAGTGCGGGGAGTTAGTGTGACCCTGAACTGAAATATCACCCATAGAATAAGCAAGACAAACTAGGTGGATAAATAAAAGACTTTTATGGTGGAACCTTTGACATGTGGACGTTTAATACTGTGTGATGATGATCAAATGGGCATGGTCTGGTCTGATTTGAGATCATTAGACCTCTAACTGGTTGGCAAACCAGTGATCAAGTTGCTTTTAGCCATACTGTATTATCATGGATGAATTAAAATTGTAACCCTTTTTTTCCACCTAGTTTGTCTTGCTTATTCTATGGGTGATATTTCAGTTCTGGGTCACGCTAACTCCCCGCACTTTGGGGGCAAGGCTACCCCAATGACTCTCAATGATTGCTGTCGGAGTCTTTAATAATAATATTTTTCTTAAATTCTTTTGAATTTATGGGGACAGTGACCATTCACCCTTATACTTTAGATCTCCACTTCTCATCTATATTTCCTTATAAGGTAAGTTAAGGCCCTCAATAAAGGTTTTGCCCGCCAAGGACTCTGGCTCCTGGGCAGCATATAAAGCTTCATAATACCAGCGGAATGTATCCGCTATCTGGTGCAGATCCCTTCGCATGACTCCATGACTGTCCTTAAGTGCTGTGATGTGTGACCTAAGCTGTCGCCCCCTAGCCAAGTTTGCCAATAGTCTGCCAGATTTATTTCCAAAAGGGAACAAAATCACCTCCCTGGACATTCTGACATGTTGGCGATACTGTTTGACCCACTGATCAATCACATGCTTCGCTTTCAGCCAAGCATCCCTCTTAGGTGCAGATTCATCAAGTTGATAGGCCGTATAGGCATCTCTCACGGTATGACTAGCGTCCATATAACGTTGTTTAATGCATTTCTTAACGGAGGACGCATAGGCCAATATGTAGCCTCTGAGCACCGCCTTCAAAGTTTCCCAGTATAAAATACTATCCGTTTTGTGCGCAGCATTGTCCCTTTGGTAGTTAAACCACCACCCCTGCAACATTGCTTTAAATGTGGTGTCTTTCACTAGATGTGTAGGGAAGTGCCAGACGTTTGGCGACTGAGGCAAGCCCAGCCCTTTAACCTCCATAAGCACCAGGGCATGATCTAAAATCACCAAGTCACCTATGTGAGCCTTCAAGGCAGGGTGAGGTTGTGAGAAAGGTGTCAATACGAGAGAAAGAATTCTGAGCATGGGGGGAAAAGGACTCCAGGTCTACCAAGTGCCAGTGCTGCAGTCCCCCCCCCCCCCCCAACCAGCAATGGGGTAGATGGGGAGCGGTCCAAGCACATTGCCAGTATGGTATGCAGAAAGTCTGAATTTTGGGCATTGGGCGCTTAAGGATTGAGTACATCCACAGGGGAAGAATGGATTACTAGCTAAATGAATGACCACCTACCCCTCCCCCCGTCTTGTCATGATGTTGGAATATTATTTTATAGGGTATTGATTTACGTATGCCCCCAGTACCTCCCCCACCCAGAACCGCTTCATAAACTTAAAACTGGATGTGTCCAGGTGAGTCTCTTGTAATAGCGCTATATCAACCTTAATTTTGCCCAGATGGTGAAGAATTCTGGTGCGTTTGTTCAGTGACCGTAGCCCCTTTACATTCCAAGTGACGACACGAAGAACCTCAGTCATCCCGCTCTCATTAGTAATGGAAATATAGCAGTAGTTTCAATACGTAAAAGATTGGGCGTCGGTAGGTGTCCAAGTGCTCCCACCTGACTTCCCATGTGTACTTTGCGAGCCCTCCCTGGATATGGGGGGCTGTGGTAGCCCAAATGGTGACCCCTTTTCCCTCCTTAGAGGTAACAAACAACCCCAAACAGAACATAAAACACAATAGAATACATAAAAAACACAAGATAAAAGCCTTCCCAACTTCACTAGTATGGATATAGTAGTGGAGCCACCGCCGTTTGAACAGCTCCCCTGATCCTATGACCGCTTCTCTGGTCTGTTGCCACCATCAACAAGAGCCTGACACGGCATAGTCCAACAGAATGAACTAATAATCAAGATTATAACCAGCAAAACATAGAAACAAATGCTTAATGGATCACATGGTGTAGTCTACTTACCTCACCTTCTCCCCCCTGGCTGGTGATGAGTTGAGATTCTGCAGAATAGTGTCCTCAGCCCGCTGTATCTCCTGTGCAGACCGTGGGGGATACCACCAATTGTGAGCCTTGAGCCTTGCGTCGAAGGGGAGGAATGGGAGCATTTGGTTTCACAGGGGTGTCTGAGGCTCCGCAGGTAAGAAATTCCTCCAAGTACTTCTTTGCGTCATGCAGGGTTAGAAATTCAATCATTTTGCCGCCTGGAATGTCAATCTTCACCTTAGCTGGGTACAGCAGAGCAAATCTCATAGCCTGGGAGATTAAGGTCTGACAAACTGGCGTAAAAGCCCTGAGTTTCTTCGTGACCTCTGCTGAGAAATATGCGAACATGAGCAATTTGTGGCCATCTACAATCAACTGCCTATACTGACGCAGCAATTGGGCTCTATCGATAAAATCGATATAGGGTGCAATCACCATCTCGTTGGGCCAACTCTGTGTGCCCGCTCCACTTTGCAGGGCTTCACGCCCAAGGCTTGTGGGATACCCACCGTGCACAGTTTGTGGACGTCTGCGGCTAAGATAGTTTCAGGGATGCCCACAAAATGAAGGATGTTTCGCCATCCACGATTTTCCAAATCATTGACCTTCTCAGAGAGCTGGCCTACCACTTTGTCCCAGGCCATGTCCTGGTCCTGCAGGGTGGAAATCTTAGGGCTATTGGGCCGCCACACAAGCCAGTTGGTCCGCCATTGTAGCTTGGAGTGGCTGTATATGCTGCTGGATGGATTCAGCAATGGTTGCTTGGAGGTCCTCTTTCAGAGGGGCTGCCATGTCCCGAGGAGGGGATGCACACATCACTTTCCTCAAGCTCCTCACCACCATCACCGGCGTCTGCCATTGCGAACGCAGCATACTTCCGCCCCTTGCAGAGGCTCTGCTGGGCGCCTGCGCTTGCCTTAGTAAGAAACCTGTCCATATTGCCCGCAGATTTGCCCCTAGGCATGGGATGAAGCAGTCTGCTATGGGTGTGAGGCTCTGATTTCTCTGGAGGAGCTTAGGGGAGATGGAGCCCTGAGCAAATGCAGCTACTCCATTCGATGCCAGAACCGGAAGTAGAGAGCCTTTCTTTTATCTGGGGAACCCCATTCCAAAGCACTTATCCAGACTGAGAAAGAGACACCATTTTTTTTCCATCGACCCCGGTAACCCATAGGCAGAAGAGAGCAAATACCAAAAAAACAGAAGGACACACCGAATAGAGACAGTGTCAGAAAAATTCTCTATAAGCCAAATATCATCACAAGAGTCCTACATGGGAAAACTCATGGGATGTCCCAGCAACCAAAATCGTGTGTAATACATTTTCTCCTACCAAGCCATATTGATTTATTTGACACTTCCATCCTCTTAGGTTAAGTCAGAAATAAATTTCTCTTTTTGTTTCTTTATCAAAACCCTTTTGAGTTACTACCTCATTGGGAATTTAAAGAGTAAGACAAATCCTCTCCTTGTCTTCTCCTCCAACTCAAATCCTATAAGAAAATAAAAGACAAAGCTATGAGCCATACCCCCTTTTGACTTAAAAATCAACACGGCCAAGAAATTGGGTGGGTAAAAAATTATATGAGGAGGTACATTGTACGCATATGAAAGTAGCAAAGTTTAAAGATAGACTTAAATCATATCTCGCTGAATGGGAAACAACTACCCTTTCTCCAGAGGACCTGGAAGTTTTAAACACCCCTATTACTTTGGGGGAGTAACATAAAGTAAAAAAGTACTTGCAAAGTGCAAGGGAAAGCTCCAGGCCCTAATGGTTTAACATATTGCTATTTTAAAATGTATGACTCAGTACTTGCCCCAATGATGTTAAAACTATTCAACTCATTTATGGAGGGAGACACTATACCAGAGACTATTTCTAATTCATTATTACAGTGATTCCCAAACAGGGTAAGGACCCAAATAGTTACAGGTCTATTTCATTGCTGAATTCAGATTTAAATATCTTTTAGAAGATACTAGCTGCACGATTGTACACAAATGGAGTGAAAAGCTGGCTATGCGGACCAATATTGATGTTACTGAGCGCCTACACGTAGCACGCTGTAAAATTTTAAATAAAAAATATAAAAGTAAAATTTTTAGTTTGTCAAAACTCTTTCAGTTTTATTGTTAAATGTATACAATTTATGTCACTTGGATAACCGCAGGGAAACATTAACTATGAAAGGTTGCAGTTAGGGGTGTGAAATTGGGAATATCGATTACTAACAAAAAGATTGTACTTTTAAGGTGGGGGCTCAATGGACATGTCTTCAGTGGCACCGCATGTTGCTGCAATAAAGGTGCTGCATCCCACAGCTTCATATAAGCACGTTTAAATATGCAGAGTGCACACTGTCCCATTTATTATGTCTCATTCAGAATAGGAAATGTGATCTCTGCGTCTTTTTACCAGCTGTGGAAGCATGGGATAAAAGAAGCAGTGGACCCAAAGAGTAAAATCTGACAACAGAAAAAGCACAGTTGGAGTTGTGACAATGGCAATATGACTATGAAAGGTTGACATTGGAATACAGGTAGTCTCAGGGGTTAGTTACTAAGCCAGGAAATTTCATCAGGAGTCAACAACCCAGCATCTGGGCAGCTATCTCCGCATTTGTGCAAGGAGGAACAGGAGGAGCACTACTAGAGCCCTGCAAAATAACCTCCAGTGGGCCACAAATGTGTCTGCTCAAATGATCAGAAACAGACTCCATGAGGGCCTGATGCCCACAGGTGGACCCCCAAGATCTGAGGGTTCAAACAATGCTGTACTGTGAGAGTTAGGGCTTGTTTCCATTGTACGCCGGGACCCGTACGCTAAGCGTATACGCTAGCAGGGGTCCCGACGTATCTCACAGACCTTTGCCTGCCGGCGGATGGTCTGTTTACACATCCGCCGGTGTAAAGGCTGAACGTACTCGACTACGTTCAGCCTGACACCGGCGGATGAGCTCAGCGCAATGAAGACAGACCGTCCGCCGGCAGGCAAAGGTCTGTGAGATACGTCGGAGATACGTCGGGACCCCTGCTAGCGTATACGCTTAGCGTACGGGTCCCGGTGTACAATGGAAACAAAGCCTTACATGTAACCCAAAGCCAGCTGGTGACCTGTGGATGGAGACAGCTAATCAGAGGATCAAACAAAAACAGGGAGGCCCTGTTGATGGAGAGGTCAGTGAGGGAGACCGAGAGGAAGACCACCCTACATATGGGGTGAGTACCAACCACCATCTCCTGGTACTCATCCGAGTAGCTCACTAAAAAAGTTATGTGCACCCCTGGATATAATGACAAAACTGATTCATAAAGGTCAGATAGGCTTTATAAAAGCATGTCAGGCGGGGGATAATACTAGGAGAGCTTTAGATATAATTGACATGCACGGTTAGGCTAGGCATACACAGTTCGATTTAAGCGTTCGATCGACCTAAAACATCGATCGGATTTAAATCTTATACTGCACACATGGTTCGATTGGTGAAAATCGATACCGATCAAAAAATCGATCGAAAAATGATCGGATATGTTGGAAAAGTTTTGTTGATTGTACAACGATCAAAGTAAAATTGTAGCATTGTGTTTGTTGTGTGATCTAAACTAATATCGGCGATCTTGGTCGTATTCTGATCTGATCTTTCATTTGGTACTACTTTGGATTCGCTTAGGATCAGTGTCCAATGAAAAGATCAAGATCTAAAGTTGAATCGGAAATTGATTGTACAAAAATCTAAAGCTGGGCATACACGGTTAGATTTTCGTACGATCAATTTTGATTCAATTTTAGATCTTGATCTTTTCATCGGGCACTGATCGTAAGCGAATCCAAAGTAGTGCCACAAAAAAGCAGTGTACAGACGTGTAGATTTTTAGGCCAAATCGATTAAAAAGATCGATATTTACATGGTTTTGAATTTTAATCAAATTTGTTTTAATAAATTAGATCGAGATAAATGATCGGTATCGTCATGTTTCTCGATTGGAATTTTATCGGACATGTCCGTAAATTTTATTCAATTGTATTATCATCAAGGCATTACATTTTCAAAATAGATTTTTTTAATCGAATACCTAATTTTAATGTTGTTACTTCCTGTCGATTTAAAACGTATCGATAATGTTTCAAAACATCGAGAGACTCGAGACTCGATTAGATTTAAAATGACTACTTCCGCTCGATTTTTTCGACATCAGTAAAATTTTAAAAAAAAGTACAAACCAATCGACCAGATTTGTAGTTCAACACTATTGGTCAACAATAATTGGGGACATGAATATTGATAAGCTTTGATTAGGTCTGGGCTCACCCAACCATGAAATGTTATAGCAAGTGTGTAGTTGCATGTTGGTTTCAATCAACAGATGAAATACATTTGTGTATATAGATATTTAAAAATTAAATATAATATACACAATGAGATATGATGCAGAGAGTAATGAGTTTAATGTTCCATTTGTTAAATTGAATCAGTGAAGTTGTTGATGATTTTTTTATTATTAGTAGTGTTTACAGGGACATGTATAATATCATAGATGACAAATTTTGATTTTCTTGTCTCCACATTTTTTTTATCATTATGTTTAAAGTGACCCTTAAATCCATCCACAACTGCTTCATCTACACCCACTGTACACTCCCATCAAATCGACCTGAATGCCATGATTCGATTATGTTTACAATTTAATATCGATTAATACGTCACTTCCTTTTGTAAATAATCGATTTGATACATACTTCGATCGAGATAGAATAAAAAATCACGCCCACACTACATCACTTCCGATCGAAGTAAAAAAATCGTAAGATTAATGCTATTCATCGTTTGCCTTATCGTCGTACACATTTTAAAAAAAATAATCGAGATAAAAAAATCGAGATACTATATTTTCATTGCACTAAAAAATCTAATCAAACATCGATTTTATTTAGCACTGCTTAAAGGTCTGATCGGAATACGACCAAGATCACCAATTTTTATTTAGATCACTAAAGCCTGGCATACACACGCCGATTAGTGGTCGATTTTGCCGCTGACCGACGGGCGTGCACGCTCACGCTGTCGGTCGGCTGTAAAATCGGCGGCCAATCGGCGTGTGCCCACATGGGGCGACAGATCCCAGCCGATGCCATTAACTTCAATGAAGACCGGCGTCTTCATTGAAGGTAATGGCCAGCACACAAAGGGTGCCCACCGATTAAGTCTGCCCGGGAATGCAGCGTGATAAAGTCATCACGCTGCATTCCAGAGCTCATCGGAGCTCGTCTGTCGGCACCCGTCTGTGGGTATATGGCTGGCTTTATTCTGTAACTTAAAATCTACCCAAATTTAGTTTTTTGGTCGCAAAGCCATGGTGAGCAATTTCTAGTTTGCCAATGTTCCTCCATCTATTTGAAACCCTTCCAATTGGTAGGAAGGAATTCAGGAAATAGCAAGCATTAAAATAAGCAACAGAAGCTGCCTAAAGCTGGGAATAGACGGTGATTCTATGCACTAGCAGGCAGCGTGATGACGTCATCACGCCCGCCCGCTAGTGCTGAGAATTGGCCAGCACTCTGCATCTGCAGCTCATTATTTCGGCTGGGGGCAGCCGTCCCCAGCTGAACTAAAGGGATTGGGCTAAAATTTACTGTCCTGTCAGATAACTGTGCGATCCAACAGGACGGCTGATTTTAGCCCAATCCTCGTCAGTTGCAGCCTCCAATTCCTGCACGACCAGATCCTTAAGGGGATCGGATCGTGCCGGAATTGTTACGTGTATGCCCAGCTTAAGACATTATTATGTATTTCTAAATAACGAAGTTCCTATCAGTTCCAGACCTATTGAAATACTACAATGCAGCTCAACTTAGAGCTACTTGGCCACTTGGTCCACCCATCACGCACATGGTGGACCAAGTCCGATGGGTCGAAGTGGAAATGGCGTGGATTGCCCCATTCATGTAAACCCACTCTTATGGGGGCCAGGTGGAAGTATTTGTGATAAGAGTTTATTGTCTCAGATGAAGCTTACAATGCAGATATGGCAGACATGCACCCTAATGCACTTTCTAATGAGAAATCAGTGTTAAGCTTTTTGTTGCAACATTTGCTTAAGAGATTATTTAAGTTTAAATATTTGCTGTATGTCCTATTGGAAGGGTCATCAGCTAAAGCGCTTTTCTCGGAGATCTATAAGATATTGGTGGCACTCCTAAGAGACCCATTTCCAAAACGTGCATATATGTTATATTAGGAAATGTTTTTGGGGAGACCCTTAACTATAGAATGTTGAGAAAAGGTATGGAGCCAAGCACATCAAAGTTCTATATGTACCCAGTATAAGGAGAATGCATTTTAGATCTTAATTTTTTGGTATTATATCCTAGAGAAGTTGCACTCAGAGCCGCCGTCGGGGGGGGGGGGGG
>CM070038.1:48210929-48232651 GCA_036250615.1 Ptychadena robeensis
CCCCCCCCCCCCCCCCAACCCCTAACCTTGACACCCGAAAATCGTAAGATTAACCCTGAAAAACCCAAAACGAGGGCTGTCTGCACATGCGCAGTTGTAAGTGTAGGAAAATATTTAAGGTAGGAAAATATCTCAGAACACTGGCTCTTTAAAGGGAGCCGATCCAAAACAGGAAGCTTTGAAGAGAGCAGGAATTCCTATCACTGGTAGAAGGAACCCAGGGCCAGCCGCACCAGATGCTGAGGGATCAGAATCCTTGCCAATTCCTTAAACTACTCGCCTCTCTCTGACCCGCCTACAACCCGCCTCCGATTGCCAGATGACATGTATTGGCCGACACCCATTAACTACTTAGGGGAGGTTCTCTGACGCCGTGTGAGATCATATGCCGGATTCTCAGCGTTCCATGCTCCCGGTGACAGGTTGTCAGAACACCGGCAGGATGAGTCTCAGGAAAGTTTTGCCGTAGACGAATCCGAGGAGGACATCTCTTAGTAAGAGCTTGCAGAGTCCTGTAAGTTTCTGTAAGCGGGGAGCTGTAAGAGGGGAGAGAGAGGTGGAGGGAGGGGATATGTGCGGGAACCCCACTTTCTGCTATTTATCATTTAGTATCCTGACAAAAGTCATTTCATGTAGCATGAGGACTCCTGCAGGTACATATGACCACCGGTATATTCCGGATTATGTGATCACACTCCTCTACTTCTCAAATACACATAACATCATTGTAGCTGCGAACTTTCCTGATTGTTTGCAACAGAAAGTACAAAGTATCGCTGTACACACACTGCTGCTTCTTCTGCACTATGGGGAGGACATGGACTCCTGCCAGGTGACGGTACATCCACCTCTGAAGAGGAGTGATGTCATTACTATGTCACAGTACAGGATCAGCACATCTGTCACAGTACAGGATCAGAAAATCGGTTCCCCATTCCTGGAAGTCGTGTTGTCCAGGGATTAGGACAGACAGCTATAGGTGAGCATAGCCTCTTATATAAGAAAATCAGCATGGATGGTTTAATGGTTTATCTTTCACTAGAGATGACCATTTTAGGATTAAATTGACCACCAGATAGATGATAGCAGCTTCTGTACAATGCTCAACCTCTGCCAGATTCAACCAAGACCAGTTACTATGAGCCCAGACCAGGGGTCAGCAACCTGTGGCTCTGGAATCTTATGTGGCTCATCTGAATCTTTCTTAGAGGCTTCCTGCTTAGCCTCCCCTCCACCATCAGCTCTAATGCTACATGTCCACATGGTACAACCGATAAAATACGATCGTAATTGCCTTTTTTTTATGGTCGTAATTTATTGGACATGTTGAAAAATTTTAATTGGTCTGGGAACATCGGGAAACTTCATACTGTTTTCATAGTGTTTACCGACCAATTACTGCTGAGGCTTCCCCTTTAAAAAAAAAAATACATCACAATTGATATAAACGGCGATTAATTTCGATGAAATTCTCGTAAAAAAAAAAAAATATGATCCTAAATTGTATTTTCAATGCGGTAGCTTTTTTGCCAAATATTACGATCCAAACCGATACCGCCGTCAGGATACATTGGTCTGTTTTAATGGATCGTAATTTTAATCTCGGAGTGTATGGCCAGCTTAACTGGAGGAAAGAGAACAAGCAGCGGCTCAACAACCACAACTGCTGGAACTCTCTTCCCCTAACACTGAAAGTGCTGAAAGTGTAGGGATCCACTGCAGGGGAGCGACAGACCAACTCTTGCTCATATTTTCTGAGTGACTCAGGAAACAAGTATTTGTTACCAGTAGTTCTAATTTTATCTTACAAAATGTTCATTGTACTCAGAAGGTACTCAAAAGATAGCCAGACAACTGTTAGAAAGGATATTAGTGTTAAGGTCTCCACACACGCATAGATATGCACTAGATTGACTAGATAGAATAGATTGATTGTCCACTTCAAGAGCCATGCGGGTTCAGGGACATCTATGCAGTGCCCATCATAATGCAGCCAACCCGGTCTTCAACTGATCCGAACCGAAGACAGGTCTGTCGAACCGATAACGGACATGTCCATAAATCCATTCCTTGATTCCAGTCCAATCGGGCACCCAAGAGCAGCGCTGTGATGTCATCCTCCACCAAGTCATCGATCGATCGCCCGTCGCTGAGTCTACACATTAAACCATGTCAGCAACACCAATCTCAAGTTGGGTCTTTGTGAAGAACACATCTACACATCCTGACACTGAGAATGATCTCCCATTATTAATACACTACCTAATGTTTCTTCTTTTACCAGAAATTCATCTATGGAGCTGAAGATGTTATCATCACCCATGTTGACAGGTGAGAAGAATACACTGACTTGTGCTGGCCATACACTGTGTAGTTAGAACACTTGTAGATGATGAGAATCATGCTATATTATATGTCCCATCTCTTCATCCAAGCACTGATCCTCTCAATTTTAAATCTCATTGAATTATCAATTTTGACACAAAAAATGTTTTTAGACTTGTGTAATAAGATTGTTAACCAGTAAGGGGAAACAACTTGTAAGCTGCTAGAAAATGAATAGTAAATATGACATCAGCAGTATAGATTCTTTATAACTAGCTTTAGAATATACAGGTAGGTTGTAGCGGCAGTAACCCCTAGTCCACTGTAAATGCTTACGTTTTGTTTAAATTTCCTGGCAGTCGGAGCATTCTTTGATCTCAACAAGAAGTGAGAGAAACTTCTACAAAGGCAGGGAAAACTACTCAGACAGATGCCACTTATGTTACCTTTTTTATGTTTTTTGTATATAAAATGGTATTATTATTACTATGTTTGACCTGATTGTTTTGTTTAGGATTGTCATTGACAACATTGATGGTTAATGTCCTCTTCGTGTCCTCTGCTACACAATGTAAGTACAGTCTCATGTTGTACATGACATAACCAATATTTAATATATATGTTAAATGAAAGTTCCTGTCGCTTCTTGTACACTTTTTGTATACTTGACCGCTGATATTATTCTTATCAGAGAAAGAGCACATATAACACATTAAGCATTACATAGTATAGATACAGGAAACAGGACAGTGTTCTAAACAGATGTCACAATAAAGAAAAAAGACATCTAAAGCAGACTCCAAAAAGCATTGATTTATCATTGATTTAGGAAATGATTCCTGGCAGTCCTTTGTGATAACATGATGGGGAGTCCTCTGTGATGAGATGATGGGGCCAAAAACAGCATAACCCACTTTTATTAAAGATATAGGTTGGGGGGTCCTAGGGGAATTGACAGTCAGATGAAAGGGGCTCTGGGATCAGCTTATGAGATTCCTTTTTTCCCTTTTCTCCCGCAAACACTTTGGTAAACCAAATCACCCCAAGAAATTCGATCCAGATTCAACATTATCTAAAATGTATGATTAGCTCTACGTCAATAATAACTGAATATATGAAGCACAAGGCCTCTTTTTAAAGTTTGCATACACATACCACTTGTCAGGATCTGAAACCAGGGACACTCCGGTGTCTGGCTACAGCTCTATCCCCTGAGCCACAGGAAAGTTTGCTTCAGTACCTGTCAGATATCTTGTACTTAGACACTTGTTACCTAGTTCTCGTGAACCCTGAACCCTTGGCCCCTCCCATGGACTTCCTATAAAAGCCAGGTCCCAACTGGGATTCAATGCCAGATTATTGTGCTTCCAGCCAGTGTCTTGCTTCCCTGCTTGTGACTTTATCATCTTTGTGTATCAACCCTTGGCTTTTGACAACCCGACTACTTTTCGTCTTGCTCCCTTTCGACCCACGTTTGTTTTGACCATGCTCCTGCTTGCTGTCTCTCGCTACCTGTTGATCCTGCCATTCCTTGAGTCGCTGTTTCAGCTACTGCACTACCCAATTTAGCTCCTAATTTTGGTGGTTTATCCCCCTGGTTGTCTGGTTTTCTGAGCCAAAAGCGCTACAAAAAATGTAGGCTGCCCATACACTAGTCAATTTGTGTACAACGATGCATATCTTCCTGAAATTGGTATTTTCTTTCTTTTATCATTTCTAACTGCATTACATATATCAACCAACAGGCATAGTGCCTGACTCTATATCACCACCAGTCTGTAGTAGATCACAGAGAAATTGGGGTAACACAAGTATAACAGGAGGCTGTACTCATATTATGAAGTGTAGATTTAATCTGCACCGTATTTTGTTTTTCAGCTTCAGATGTAATGTGGCAGCTTTACCGGTTCTGTGCAGAAGAAGGGCTGTGCGGAAAGAACCTGAAGCTCAAAATCAGCAGAGAGACTTGTGACATCTCATCAATCTGTTCTAATAATAATGTCACCTGCAAGGATGGACCTGAAGTCTTTCTGGTATCAGACAAGTGTATAGCACTGATCACACAATTCACAGAGAAAATGCTGTACTTAGAAAGGAGGGATAAAGATCCAGTCTGTCTAACTTCTAATGGTATGCTACTTACATGTAAAATGGTGGGATTGCTAAAATTATAGAGCAGAAGAATAACTAGAGCTGTGTCAGACAGCAGAATTTCATAATCGCTCTACCATTCATGCTTTTATGTCCTTGCCAGCTGCTGCATACAAAAAGTCCACCAGCCCTTATCGCAGCTGAGATATCATTTACAACTGTAAATCAGATAGTTGTATTTGTTTAAAATGGGATTCTGCTGCTGTACAGAGGTTCTGTAAGGACCCCAACAGCAGGTAGCTCCTTGCAAGCGTGGGCTGGATGGAGGACACACCTGCCTCGTTAGATTTAGAACTATATAGGTGTGCTCCAGGTCCCTTCCATCCATGACATGTATCCTGGGGGGACCTGTACCTCCAGAATGCCTGGGACTTCTTCTGCGGAGAATGGCATAGATTGGAGTGGGCAACTTTTTGACTCATGGGCCTTATTGGCTTCTTAAATTTGAAAAATGGGCCGGACCAAGAGCCTGTAATGGCCGACCGGCCATAGGTGTGCCTATTAGTGATGAGCAGCACAGGCAATATTCGAATTCGCCATATTTCGTGAATAATTCTACTAATATTCGATTATTTGTGAATAATCGCCTCGTTTTTACCTTTTAAATGAACGGTCACATGTGCTATTTATTTTTGCATTGCGAATATATCCATGCCCAAAAGCATCCCAATGCGAATATACAAAATTGTGAATATCCGCGGCCATATGCGCGAAATTTGCGCGAAATTTGCGAATTCTCAAATAGCCGCTATTTGCCTAATATATTCGAAATTCGAATATTCGAGCTCAACACTTGTGCCTATTCCATGCATCGGCAGCATCACTAATGATGATAGGTGATATAGACATTATCTTTAAATTTCCTGCAGAGATAATTCTGTCTGTTGCCATGAGGATGCACCCACAGGGTCATGATCACTCCACTGCATCGTCCGCAATGCTTGGACACCTTTAGGCATTAGGTGAACTCATTGCAGAGAACAAGAGGAGGGGATTTCTAAAACCAAATCTTTTTCTCTCTAAACCGATGACCTGTAAAAGATATGAAACAAGGTGAAGGCAGGTTATAGTAATGTAAATGAACATGAGTATATAACATCCAATATATATTTATATTATAAAGTATATGTAAACACTAATGATGAACTTTCTTCAGTGCTCCTCTTTGGGCTGTGAAATATACCGTACAACATTTTTAAAACTGTTCTGATATATTTGTTTTGATAAGTGTAAAAAACTTTAATCTTGCACTACAAATAACCGGTATCTATGATCTATGGCAGACATGGACAAAATATCTGGGCCTTTGTATAGTAGAGAAAATGCCTAGACCAGGATCCAGCCTGTTTATCTTTCTTTTCGGGGCCTTTGATGACTTGTTGAAAAGATGCTCCCCTCCACTTGTTCTCTGCAATAAGGACGATGCCTTGGGGACAATGCAGTGACATGATCATGATACTGTGGGCGCATCCTCATGGTGACAACGGAAGTCTCTAGGAATTATCTTTGTCCATAGCAATGAATTTGATTTTTTTATTATAATTTTTTTTCAAGTTCAGGACATTTAAAAAGATAACATCCCTGTTACACATCACAGCCATCTAAGCGATGCATAGAATTGGCCATTACAGGCTCCTGGTCCGGCTCCTTTATCAAATTGTGGCCCACAAGGATGATTGCAATAGTCTTCTTCTAGAGGCCATCTTTTGCCCATGTCTGCGACAGAATGTTTGTTTACTATTCAAAGCCTATTTTTTATATATTTATTCATTTTTATTTAAAATATTTTTTTCTTTTTTTAAGCAGCATGGGGGGAATTGGTACCAGTCGGCCATTACAGGTTGTTAAATTTAAAAACCCATTGTGGCCCACGAGTCAAAAAGTTTGCCCACCCCTGGTCTATGGTGTAGAGATGTGAGAGTGGGCTGAATAATTCAGCTAACGATAACTGGGCAAAGCTGACACCCCTCAGGTCCCCCCAACAGCTGAATGCATTTTTGGGAACCACGGGGGTCTTTCTGCACTTGTCTGTAGAGTGATAACCAGAACAGAGATGTTCAGTTATTAGGGTGATGTAATACATTTAGTTCCTTTCACCCTGACATTTGCTTTAATTCTTGCTTAGAGTGGTGCTGCCATCTAAGTATATAATGTAATGTGTTTGCTTTCTTGCAGAGACTTTCAGCTCAGGAGAAGAAGCAATCAAACACATCCGTAAAACTCTGAATACAACAAATGATACAACTGTGGTCTTTCTTGTGCGAGACACAGACAATGCTCACCACCGGTTCTATCTGTTTGTGATTCCATTTATATTTGTAATTGCACTTTCCTGCTTCATCTATTGGTGAGGACAAATCTTTATTAATTACAGACAATGGCCATGCTCCGTATGCAAAAAACAATGTTATCAGGGTGCACAGAGCGTACGTAGTATGCCCTGTCCTTTTGCCCAGTTCACCTAATATTGCTGTGTAAGCTAAACAAACTGTTGATAGAAAATTTAAAAAATTACATTCTGGCAAAGTTTATTTTCCAGCTGTTGAGAGAAAGATACAAAGTAACATTTTACTTTTGTATCAGCTGGTTCACTTGTCTGAAAAAAAGAGATGGTGGCCTTTTATCATCACATGATCTCATCTTAAAACAACCGGACAAGTAAAAAAAACCTTTTCTTCTCCACTACTATATAAAGCTTATTTAGTGAGGTGAAAGCAGAGAGCTGTGCCAGCACATACAGTAATTAGACACTTCCAAAAGTTCCAAATATATTTGCGCACTTCCAAAAGTGGAGCGAGTTGTGACGTGCGCGAATGTATTTGTTCGCAATGGAGTCAGATTTTGCTAGATGGTTTGAAGTCAAATTCCAAGTGTGTACTTTGGATTGCCTTTTGTTTTGATCCTTGTCCACACTCCAACTGGATCTTTTTCTATTTTTAGAATTGTTGTAAAATTTCTTTAATAAATAAACAGTTAAAAAAATTCCAAGTGTGTTATAATAACTTATAGAAAGAAAGAAGGAGCTAAAATGCTCCACTTTATGCATTCATCTGCATTCTAAGTTTCCCTTCTTTGGCTAGAATAATACATGCTGACAATTGGACACACTAACTACAAGGAGGAGTAAGGGTAGGGCTTTACTATCCGTTAAATCCATGTGTTAAACGCAGGGATTTTAACAGTGCACGAGCCGGCCATTGACGGCAATGGGGCTTTGACAGGGCTGTCTCCACAGCGCGTCACAGCTCCCGACGCAGCCCATCTGCTTCCATAGTAACATAGCAGAGGCTTGCATTGACATCAGCGGATACCAGAGCATAGTGGAGCCCTAGCCTTATGCAGAGGGAATAACAGTGGTCAATATAATGTGTACTTGATACTTTTACTAGAGGGGTCTTGACGTTTCTGTATGATATATGTTCTGCTATTTTTTATAACTACTGATGACACATTATTTTCTCTGTAGGTGTACAAAGGAGGAGAAAGGCCCGAAACTGAGCAATGGACATCTCATAAAGGATGGAGTGTAAAATACTTGATTTTAATATGAATTTCTTGGCTTCTTAAGGTGAAGCAATGTTTTTGGCCGATCAACCGCCATGTTCCTGCTGATCACTTGGTGGACACTTGGCCGCAAAATCGGGTTGGGCCCTGGACCGATCTACCAGGATTATACCGCAAGTCGGATCGCATGGTGATGTCAGTAAATTCCTGGCTGATCCCATTACTTTAGCTGGGGTGCCCCCATCCAAAGTAATGTGCGGCACACAAAGGGTCCTCTAAGCAACTGGCTGCAGCGTGATGATGTGATCATGCTGCAATCGGTCTCCCTAGAATTCTGCAGGCATCACTGCATGTATCACTGCATGTATAGGGGCCTTAAGACTTTAAAAAAGAATATGGCTGAAAATTCTGCACATGTATTTACTGCTTCTTCAAACATTACATTGCAATGTTTTAATGAACTGACTGTTTTTCGGTGTGACTAGTCAACACTCCGCCCTGGTGGAGTTTCCCCTAGTCCAAGATGGCTGATATGTTGTGTGTAAAGAGTTGCTATTATTTATAACATAGTTGATTAAAGTGCTTTATAGATCCCTTTCCAAATAAAATGTATTTTCTACCTTAAATCTCTCTTCTCCCCTTACAATGTTCTTCTACAGAGCATGGACGAGGTGAAAGGCTTTTACCTTGCCTTGTTCCTCTTTTCCTACTTTCATTCTACAGATGTGTGAAACTAAACTTCCAAAATTCTTGTGCAGATCATAATGATATCATTTGATTGCATATGATACAGCTAAAGCATGTTTACAAATAAAAATGTTTTTTTTTCTTTTCCTTATGCATATATCTTAGTTATCCCTAACTAACCCTAATTACCTCATTGTTTCCCTTTTCTGCTATTTGTATTTCTAAGAAAATAGAACAACTTTTCAATAAATATATTACTGGAGCTATTTTTTTCTAATGTAATTTTCCTAGGAGGAAATAGTTTTTATACATTTGTAACTAGAAACCTTAGGCTGAGTCTACATTATGCCTCCCCAGCAACTGCATAGGGCGTTATGGGCATGTCGGGGTGTGCGTGCCCATAGCACACGGCTGCTGTTTCGGTGATGTGCAGGGTGCGGTATTTTCATGCTGGCAATACCACATCCTAAACATATCTATTGTCAAACCGTGCCCCATGGGCACATGTCCCCGGTGCGGCCACGGGACTCCTCCAGATCCCCAACGCACAGGCTTTGTGAATCTGCTCCTGCTGTCATTCCCATAAGGTCTACGTGCGGCAAAACCGCACAGTTTTCCTTGGTGTAGATGCAGCTTTACTTGGATTATTATTGTTGTTTTTTTTGTAAAGTGAGGATATATTTCGAATACATTGTAACAGGAAACAAAAAGCCATAATCCACGGTTATAGTCAGGGGTGCACATAAATTTTTTAGTGAGCGCCTCAGATGAGTACCAGGAGATGGTGTTAAGTACTCACCCCATGTAGTAGGGTTCCTCCTCACTGTCCCCTGTGTCAGCTTCCTGCATGGTAGATTCTGCTGTAGATGGATCTCCCTGTTCCTGATTGATCCTGTTAGCTGTCTCCATCCACAGGTCACCAGCTGGCTTTGTCTCACAGTACAAAACGTTTGAACCCCCAGATCTCATACCTCTGTAGTGCAACCCTGAAATGTTCTGGGTTAGTGACTAATCTCTGAGACTGAAAATGAATCAGCCATAAGGCCGATTACGGGATTCGGGTTAACCAGACCCAGGGACGCTTCCAATACAATTACCTTGTTCTAGAAGTACGTTTAAAATACCATATTGCACTTTATTACACAATAGTGACCCAGTCATATAAGACTGAAGACTGCCAGAAAGCTAAATTATTCTTTGTGTCTCCTGTATGAATTGTCTCTAGTCTATAAATACAAAAGGTAGTACAGAATGCCAGGTAAGACAGACATATTAAAAGTTGCCAAAAGAGGATGAAGGAGCACAGATTAAGCGGTGAGCTTATTCTGTAAGGGGGTGGCTAGTCCACAGGGATTTTAGATGGGCCTAAGTAGTTGAACAGGTATGCACGCTATGGTTAAAAAAGTACACTTTATGTCATATAAAGTGTTAAAGAAAACCAGAACCCCATAAAAAAATACAGAGAACAAAGTTAAAAAATGTACAGCGACAAGATTAGCCTGGGTACAGCAGTAGTCCACAAAGGGCATACAGAACCAGAAACGGCTATGCATGGCACCTTGACGAAGGGCCTCATCATGAGGTGAAAGGATAAATGGTAACCCATACCTGTCAAGTTTGGCCATTTAAAAACCGGGGGACGTACAGGAAGTGACGTCACTTCCGGTATATGGATCCTGGTTCTTCCGCGTTCCACATACCGGAAGTGATGTCACTAACGTTACTCCCGGCGTCCGCCGGCCTCTTAGCTGATCTAGCAGGGAGAGGGCGTTACTCTCCCTGCTAATGTCCCACAGCACTTCTGCTGATAATGTGCGCGGCGGGACATTATCAGGGAGAATAACGCCCTCACCCTGCTAGATCAGCTCGATTTCAAGAACCCGGGAAAAATCAGGAGAAATCAGGATTTGGCCGGGAAACCCACATAAAAGCGTGACTTTCCCGAGGGAGACTTGACAGGTCTGGGTAACCCGGGTATTGTGAAAAGGTACTAAGAAAGAAAATAAATAGTTGCAGGATACTCAATAAGCCCCCACAACACCTGGACCATGTTGTGGGGAAGGGTCCCCTTTGTTAACATAATCTAGGCAATAAAAAAAATTGCCTGTTGTGCGGGTGACAGCCAATCAGAGGTCAGATTTTATTACCTAGTCATTACTTAAAAAATTATGGCAATTGCTATGAATATCATCATCTACAAAATATGGTCAAGGAAACTTCATTGTATTACATTGTACTGATTTACAGTACCTTAGCAAAAAAAAAATTGGAAACAAATCGTCAAGTCCTTTCGGACTACTGTCCTCTTTCCAGTCACCAAACACAGCACACACTTCAAACAAACATAGGTCCAAACAGCTGGTAGGGGCTATGTACAGTTTATAAGGAAATATTTACATACAGGCGCCAACTCCCAAGGGCAGAGATGGGGTCCAGACTTGGGATCAGAACGTTGCCAAGGCTGCTACCAGCTGCTGTACTGTGGACGGGACAACCTTAGTCAGGTCATGGTGACATTTCAGCTGTAAATATGCTAATTTAGCTAAGGAAGATAATTTCAGCACATATACAGCTTGAAACATGACTCTAGAACAGTTGTTACAAAACAAGATGGAGGGCAGGATACAAAATGGTGGCAGCTAATCCTTTTACCCACCATGGAATGGGATGTAGGATGCCTGGAACTCTCCATAACTCGCCATAATGGACACCCTTGACATCTCATTTACTATCCTGTTATTGGAGGACAAAAAGCTATATGGTTAGCACTCTGACCATGCAGCACTAGAGTCCTAGGTTCAAATCCCGGCCTGGGCACTATCTGCAAGAAGTTTGTATGTTCTCCCCGTGTCTGTGTGGCTTTCCTTTGGGTACTCTGGTTTCCTCCTACATTTCAAAGACAGTAGGTAAATTGACTTCCCTCAGATAAAGATTCTCCTATATTAGTTACATGTGACCTATGACTGTTAAGCTAGCCATACACGTGTCGGATTCCGTGGCCAATCGATTCATCATCCGATCGATTCCGGCGATTCTGCCGGGAATCGCAGGTGTGATCAATCGGCCAATTAAGAGTATCCATCGCTGCATACCACCTTGTCCAACGGATTCCGGCACGATTCCGGAACGATTCCGTGTCCGATTCCACCTCCGATTCCACCTCACAAATGGCAACTCCCCCTGATGTGTGCAGAATCGGATCAAAAAGACCAACATGTTGGTTCTCTGACGGATCCGATTCTGGGCCCCCGAACGATCGGACGTGATCGGACGGACAAGGTGGGCTGCACACGATTCCGGCACGATCGATTCACGTGCACGCGCCCGGAATCGATCGGCCCGGAATCCGGCCGGAATCCGACCCGTGTATGGGGGCCTTTAGTTACATATACATGACTATGGTAGGGACATTAGATTGTGAGCTCCCCTGAGAGACAGTGATATGACATATATGCTCTGTAAGCGCTGCGTAATATGTCGGTGCTATATAAGTACAAGATAATAATAATAACTTGTGGTACTGCATGGACACCCCTGAAGGGTGCTAATAAATTGACACTGCTGCCTGTGGATTCAGATGGACATATCATTGATCACCAAGGGGAGCCATAGCAACTTGAAAAATATGCCCATCCATCATACGCTCTGGATGTCTCATCACACCAACCTTCTCCTATGTACTCTACTCCTGTGCTGTGGCCTGGACCTCCACCAATGTTGTTACATGTGTTTGAGCACATTTGAGGAGCGGCAGAGTCTCTGTGAATACACGCAGATTATCGGCAAGATAAGGAGGCCCGAGGACTGCGAGGAAGCGTTCAGAAGAGGGTTTGAGGCGCTAGATCACAATGTTATACGTATGCCATTGCTTATTATTCCTTAATTGTTTTATAGCAGTTCAGTTCTGTATATCCTTTCTTAGAGGAAAGCTGGGAGATGTTTCCCCTGGCAACCAGTCATGTAATGTTTCCAAACATACATGGAAAGATTGGGACGTGATTTAATGCTGTGGCAATGCTGTTTTTTGTCCTGTAATGTTTACAAATAGCAATAGGAAATCTCAATGTTTAGGTTGTCACAGGGACAGGATTTAAAGAGATTACACAATGGGGACAAACTCCTTACTTCTTTCTTTCTGACAGGAAAATATCAACAGTAAATTAAATAAATCCTGGAGGGGTCTCTAACCAGATCCTACTGAATAACAAACACAGTTTCTGAGTAGATTTCCTTTTTAGCACTAAAACAAAAAATGACATTTGAAAATCATTGAACCCCATAAGGGCCCTTCCTGGCCAGTAATGGATGGGCTAGCAGTAATGCTAACAGTAAAATAACCATGACCGCTAGTGGCGTCCTTTATCCACAATAACCCCACAGTTTTCAGTGTGCTGTGCTTGCATCTACCATACAAGTATGTGGGAGATGTGCACGCTGCCCCAGAATAATGCATGCACCAGGGTGATTTCTGTACCATTACCAGAAACACAACAGGACGTTTTGGTAATGTACGCAATTGTGTGTTACCGGAAACACAAGCCAGTGTGAAAGGTACCCTGATTTCCTTAGGAAACCTGTATACCTTGTGTAAACACTAGCTGCTCTACACTGCCGTACTGTACTGCACCGCAGTTTCAGTGCGGCTAGTGTGAAGGACCTCTTGGGGAAATTCTTGACACAATTTGCAGGTGTTTTTTGAACACCCCAAGTTTCGTCGTTTAAAAACCTCCACTGACCTAAATGGAAACGCATTAGAACTTGCATGTGCAAAGTGGACTTTGTTATGTTGAATTGTGCTTCACCAGCACAGCCAGGCCTGATGCTGTATTTCAAACGTTTATGTGAATGTAACCTTAAGGTGGCCATCCATTGATATTTCTGTTCGATCGATCGTAAATCGTTTCCTGCACACCTGGTACGATCGACTAAATATTATCGAAATCGAACATAAATGATCAGACATGTTGGCAAATTTTGCTAGATGTTAAAATTTCTGACGTGTTTAGATCAGATTGTTTATGATCATACTACGCATGTGCTCCATAATGTGATTGTAAATCAAACTTGTTTAACTCGACCATTCTGTGTGGTTGTAAGATCAATCGTTATTAAAGTATCACAAATATCCTAACCTGACCAAACAGGTCGCCAAGTCTAATAGCAATTTTTAGGCGCTTATTTTAACACTATTCCAATCATGTATATTAGAATTACTCATAAAAGGTCTTTAATTACATGTGGACCATAATAATTACACACCAATTATATCACCGCATGTCTTTTTAACACCCCCCGACATTTTTCGCCCCTCAACGGGCTCCTCGGGGAGGGAAAGGCAATGAAGTCGGTGCTCATGTATGCTCACAGTATCACCTGGAATGTTTTCAAAATAAACTGTGCAGGAGACAATTAAATCCTGGACAGTGGAAGACATGCCAGTGGGAAGATATCAGAGAGCCACTCTAATGGTGTTGGTACCCCAGGACCCAACTTGTTGGGTTCCGAAAGCCCCCAACACCTTCACGGAGAACATGCTAGGTAAACCTGAATGCAGGAATATATCTCACTCTCTACCACTCCCTCTTACTAGATTGTGTAGCAGGCCTGTGCATGTTCTTCATGCCATTGCAGCCCCATAGTTTGGAGGACATGTTGAGGAACAAGTTGGGTACCGGGGTATCAACACCAATAGAGTGGCTCTCTGACATCTTCCCACTGGCGTCTCTTCCACATGCTGTGAGTGTACTGCTGTTAGTGACATCTAGTGGTTGATTTTGATATTGCATTAATTTAATTAATTGCATTAACCCAATTGATGTGAAAACTTCTATTAAACAACATTTTTCTGGTTTTCCTGCTCTAAAAACTGCGTGCGTCTTATGGTCCAGTGAGTCTTATAGTCCAAAAATACGGTACCCATTCTTTTTTTCTGTTGTGTTAAATCGTTATTAGACTGGTGCATGATCATGAAATCGCACAACACATGCTAATCTAAGTACAATTGTGCAAAAGTCGGCCCTTGAATGGCTAGCTTTAGTGATAGCGAAATCAAAATCATCTATTGGTAATAACTGTAACAGGATCACTCCACCATAGACGTGTTTATGGTGAAAGGGCATTAATACAATGACTGTGCCTGGAGGGTGGATCTGGGAATATAGGTTCAAAATTCTCTTATACAGACCTTGTAATATAAAGACATTACATTTCAATTATATATCCCAAAAATGGACCAGTAATAGCGATAAGATACATATATGTGTGTGTTTTATGAATCATTTCCTATTGTGTCTGTTTGACTAATGTTTACATTATACTTCCTCTGCAGCCTATTCTCAGCTAGAGCCAATAGAAACATATCTAAAAACATTTGAGAAGGAAGTCAGACAAATCGATATGCTGTGTAAGTTTTATTTTATAATATTATTTACATCATCTGGAATTCTGGTAAGGGGGTGAATTAACTTACAACATCTTGGGGCTCTTTCACACTATATGCATTGTATGATTTTCATGGTAAACAGGTTTTCAATAGGAACTGCACTGTGACTGCCCTGCATTTGTGGTTCCAATACACTTTGATTAGAATTATAAATATGCTGTCTATAATGACAACCACAGTCCACCTCTTCTTATCTACCTTAACACACACGCAAAACCTTATATAAAATAAATACACAAAATAAGCACACAAAATGTCAATTAATAACAAATAAACCAATTCGTTACTTTTTCAGTTACAGTGATTTGTATGTCAATATCAAATGTTCTGTATATCTTTATGATATGATACCTACTTTACAAGTATAAATAAAGAATATACCACTCGTCTATTATATTATAATAATCAGGGGTGGACATAACTTTTTTAGTGAGTACCGGGAGATGGTGTTTGGTACTCACCACATATGTAGGGTGGTCAAACTCACTGTCTCCCTCACTGTCCTCTGCGTCTGCTTCCTTCATGGTAGATTCTGCTGCAGATGGACCTCCCTGTTCCTGACTGATCCTGCTATTAGCTGTCTCCATCCACAGATCAACAGCTAGCTTTGGGTCAAATGTAACTCTCACAGTACAACACAATTTTAACCCCCAGATTTCAGTATATATCTCTAGGATGATATCTCAGTAGTGCAACTTTTCTCTTGTCAGATTTTACCCTACATGTGTCTACTCTGATTTTCGTCCCCCAGATCTCCAACACCCTTATAAGTCCAATTTTCTTTTAATTAGTAATTTACATTCCCAATTTGACACCCCTAACTGCAACCTTTTATGGTTATTAAGTTTCCTGCGGTTATCCAAATAACATAAATTGTTTACAATATAGCTGTAATCTCAACTCAATCTGCAATATCAGCTTTACCCACAGGGTGTCACTAGAGAGCATTTGCTGTCAGAGCACAGAGCTCCGTGAAGCTCTCCTCCTGTATGATACGCAGATGCGCTGAGGAAGTTAAAGAGAGGTACGCAGAGCTAGGTTTTAGAACATTTTGCATACCAGCGTACCATTTATGGGCACCCATGATTATAATATTATATACCTGTATAATATAATAGAAAATCACCAGGAGATTTTTTTTAGAAATGTAGGGGTTGCAGTGTCTGAGGAAACATTTAACAGTGATATTTAACAAATACAAATCTTTCTTGTAAACATTGGACATACCGTACCTTGTATGAAGGATTCTACCTATACCCGCTTACACTGGCTTGGAGTATTATACACTGGGGAATACCCTCCCTTTCATCCACTCCCACTATCTTCCATCCAACTTTTCTTCCCATTCTCCTTACAACCCTACCAACGATCTCTTTTCTGCTACAGCACACTCTATATATGTGAGTGGTAAGGACAGTCTATTCATTTCTCATCAGTATTTCATTCAGAAGATTTTGCTTTATTATCATTACAAGTCACCATCGCTGAATTTACATGATGAGGATGCTATATTTATAGTAAAGAAACTAACAAATGTTTTCTAGTGAGTCCCAGTTTGTGGCACAAGCAATTTGAGATGAAAATGTCAGAATTTGTGAAAGGCATACATGCCATTGCATCAAGTAAGTATAATGTACTGACCATGATGTTTTATAGAAATGACATTTTGTGTGATTTTTGTGCAATATCAATGTACTCGGTGCTCACATACAGCATGCTACACTGTTGTCTTGTGGCTAAGCATAGACTGTTGAAATATTTCTTAAGCTAGCCATACACGGCACGGATTCCCTGGCTGATCGATTCAGCACCCGATGGATTCCGGCGATTCCGCCGGCATCCACAGGTGAGAACGATTAGCCAATTAGGGAATCCGATCGTGGCAGCCCACCTTGTACGGCCGGATCCGGGAGGGATCCGTGTCCGATGGCTCGCCTCCCGGACCACAACGCCCCCTGATCAGAGCAGAATCGGACCGAAAAGACCAACAGGTTGGTTCTTCCTCGGATCCGATTCTGTGCCCCTGATCCATCGGATGCGATCGGACGGGCAAGGTGGGCTGCAGGGGATTCCAGCACGATGGATCCGCGTGCACGCGCCCGGAATCCATCGCGCCAGAATCCGGCACGAATCCGTGCCGTGTATGGCAGCCTTTAGGATTGTAGAGTAGTATGGGTATAATGACAGACCTAAACAGTGTAAAAGGCATTCATGGCAGGATAACCCACAAGTGATTTGTCATGATACATGGACATTAAATGGTCAGATGTAAAATATCAAGGGTTCAAACAAGCATGACTCCAGGACTACCGAGCCATGCCTTACTATAAACCCACTTAGAAATAATGACAGAGTCGAATGTTCTTTGGAAACTTTATGTTTATATAAAAGTAAGTGCGATAACAAAATGGCCACAGCCTGTAAACATTATAACTCAGTAAACAAACACATTAATAAATAGGGGGTCCCTGACAGTGCCACCAGTTCTCCATCTTGCTTCCAAACCACCGTACCAGCCACCAGCCCTAAAGTACCAGCACGGGGGGTACCTTAAAACTTATAATACAAAGCATGAACCGAGGCATAAGCCCCCACCAGTACTTTGTGACTGCCCTTAGAGTACCGACACGTCACAATGAGCCCCTTAAGGCTCCGCTTTCTCCATGCGGCACTGCAGAGCTTCCGCCATACTGTGACATAAGAAACAGAAAAGAAAAAACACACCACAATTGCAAACATGCCACATATGGGGAGGGTGGGTGATGTTCCCGTCCGAAAAGGACCTGCCTCCTTCCGGTCTTTCCCTATAAACTAGCTGCGCCTGACGTCACCACGTGGCCTCACCTACCCTATCTCCTCCCCTTCTGCCTGGCCGCTGCCTGTGCCAATGTGCCCTCCCACCTACCACCTCCATACAGTGCACAAACTGTGTAATCATGACAAAAATGGGCAGTCATCACAAATGGTCTATCATGGAAATTTTAAGAAACAAGCTGAAGCTGCAATGTTCTTATGATGGTCCAGAAACCTACAACTACACCATTGAGCTATAAACAAATAATGCAAATGGTCAGACTGGCACTGTAGTTAAAAGCCGAACTCTAGATATTCTTAGATGGAGTTAAGAAAAGTACAAAACTTTATTAAATTAGTTGCAGCACTCCTATTATGGAAATTTCTCTGCCTACCAGAGGCAGCCAGGCAACTAGCATTCACAATACAACTTTAAAGTCCCTTTTTTTTTTTCTCTAGGTAATCCCCCTGCAGCCTGTGAGCCCCCTTGTGGTAAGTAAATCATGGCCGACCAGATCATTGCTAAAGCTGGCCAAACACAACGTTTTGTTCCTGAACGATCAATTGCTGTGCACGTTCAAGGCGATCATTTGTTTATCGAACGCGGCCACCCAACATGGTGGTAAATCCCTGTTGAATTGAAATTACATTGGATGGGGTCCAGGGTCCCCATCCAAAGTATCACACAAGTGAAGTGATCCATTGCACAAAGTGGTGCACATGAATGCTGGAGCACAGCATGGTGACTATGATGTCCCGCTTGATCATTGTTTGAGCAGGTATTGACCAGCGTATAGCCACTTGCCAAATGCTGTTGAACCATGGAAAATTAAAGGGATCATGCACCTTTAGCCTTAGGGTATGTTTCGATGGCGCTATCAGCTCTGATCCACATTACCTGCCTGCAGCAGCGGCTGTTCTCACTGTGTTCTGTCGTTATGTTAGCCAGACGTTGATGTACTGTACTACCTTGACCTTCCGGCCAGCAGATTGGGCGGGGCAGGGCGCCATGGGAACAGCTGGTGGATCCAATAAACACAACATCAGGATAGGGATACATCAGGATAGGGATACATCAGGAATGCGTTCGGAGATGCATTTGGAACATATCCGTGTTTTGGTGTTTGTTTATTTTACCATGAATGGATTGATCATTGCATTGAACAACGTATACCACGTGTTTTAACTGACTAATTTTCTATGGGTGCATCAACGCACCAATACTTGCGTTGGCTTGCATTGTGTTATTGTCAACGCAGTGCCCTGCGTTTATTTTACTGCTATACAAGCTGAAGGATCACACCAGTGGATGTGTAGGCACATCCACTCACTTTCAATGGATGCGTCAACATTTTAAGGCATAGTGAAGCCTAAGCCTTACACATTCAATATGTCTATTATTGCATATAGGGCACTGTCTTATATTATTAAAACATGATTATGCCCCTGATTTAATATTTTCATGTATTGTTTGACTAGGTAGAAACCTTAGAGGCTTCTATTTACATAATGGCCACTCAATTTTTTATTATGGGATATTTATGGCAAAAATAGCTGGATGTATTGTGATTAGTATCGTTCTTTTGTTTGTAGGTGTTCAAAAAGAGGCACGTAGGTTTAGCTGCAGAGAATGCATAGAAGAGGATTGCGACTTGCCTGTGGCTTGTGAACGTAAGAACCACTATCTCGTTACACATTTACATTGAATTGTCATTATTATTATTAGGGTTTTTGGATATTTACATACAAATTCAGCATATTATTCCACCCCAGACAAAAAGCGCTATGCCTTGATTCCCGTTCAATAAACGGGCGCCCAAGCATAGCGTGGTGACGTCATTGGGACCCCACAGTGCTCAAATGGGTCATCTGTTGAGCGACTGTCGTTGAGTGTATGGGCACCTTTACACATGATGGTAGAACCAACCCTTTGCAAAAATAAAATAGCTTGAGTGCAGACATTCTTGGTCTTGCCACGTCACTATATCTTACTTTTTTATTCTCTAAGTTGAAGACATACATATTAAGGAGAAACAGAGGACCGACATGTCATGCAACGTGACTTACACTTTACCAGAGTTCTACACAGTTACCTGGAAGTTTGCTAAAAATGTAAGTTTTGTTTTTAAAGTAAGCCTATCTATAGTGCATTATGGTGTATTAAAGGTGCTATTCATAGCCCAACTCCTAACTCCTCCTTCCCACCTTGCCTGTATTCTTGATGAATTGTTATGTTTTCCAGATGTCTTAAGTTGGGTTCTATAACAATCAAGATCCTTTTTTTTGTGGATCTTTCACTGACGTAGGTGGTCTTCAGTGATGCAAAGAGCAACACTTATATGACAATGTAAACACCATGTTCTTTATCGATTTATCTCAATGCAAGGCACCATGTGACTCCTCAGCACCCTTAGGGGCCAGGACCATGTACCTTTACACTAATAGGATGACTTGGAATCATTGAACCTGGAGGACTGAAGGTGTCCAGTTCTGGAGAGGAAGTGCTGTGAGATACCGTGCCACAGAGAAGGTGACACAGTGAGGAAGACTATAGAAAAACTAGTCTTCAATATTCTCCTCCACCTTTTCTAACTTTTTCCTAAACACACAATGGCAAGGTCCAAGGAACTTGGAATTGATATTGCCATGAAGATTCGTATGGATGCCCTCTGCCCTTTATCACATTTTTATAGACATCAGGACACCTCTTCGCAGTGCCAAACACATATTGGTACTTTGCTATTCAAGCAAACAATTCTGGTCTCTTGCGTCATAGACCACACAGTCCTCAATAAGCCCCAGTCCACCTTGCTATCCATTCTTCTTGGTAATTGAAAATTCATACAATTAAAGCAGGGTACAAACGGCTTGATATTCGAGCTGTCCAATGCTGTCAGATATCGGAGGAGCTGAGGAGAGACAGCTCTGCTCTCCCCAGCTCAGCTATAGCTTTGCCTGGAGACCAGCGGTCTCTAGGCAAAGCATCGGACTTCAGCTGTATTTACAATCATGTCCGATATGGCTGTTTTTGAGCGGGATTGATTTGTCCCACTTGAAAACAGCGATGAGGGCATATTATATGGGCCAGATAAATGGCTGTGAGCGCGCACGGCACTCGAAGCGGCCATCGATTTGGCCCATATCTTAGCGTCTGTACCCTGCTTAATTCTTTTAGCTACCAGGACATTTTTTTATCCTTATTTTGGAGATACACCATAATTAATAGACTGGATAATTTGGCTTAACTATATAATGTGCATGGAATGCAGATTTGTGTTTTGTATATATATATATATATATATATATATCAGCTTTAAATATTATATCTAAGAAACCTAATCATATGCTTCATTTTTTGACAGCTTCGAATGACTGATTTAAGCTATTTCACATTCCAAAAACGTTTATACAATGACTTAGACCTTGTAATCAGTCCTACTCTCTATTACCATCAAGGGACCTACGTCTGTGAGATCCGGGACTATGAAGATGACATCCTCATTGAGAAATTTTTCTTTGTCAATGGTAATCGAGTGAGCAGAGTTTTCGAAGTCATCCAGAAAGTGATTGAATAATAAACCAGTGTATTTGTATTTTTTGGTTACATTTAAAGTGTGTACCACCTGGCCAAAAGTTTTGAGAATGACGCAAATATAAGTTTTCACAAAGTTTGCTGCTAAACTGCTTTTAGATCTTTGTTGCAGTTGTTTCTGTGATGTACTGAAATATAATTATTTGCACTTCATACGTTTCAAAGGCATTAATTGACAATTACATGAGATTTAAGCAAAGAGTCAGTATTTGCAGTGTTGGCCCTTCT
>CM070038.1:48239967-48283212 GCA_036250615.1 Ptychadena robeensis
AGGTGGTGCTGGGTTTGGTACTAACGGATCTTCTGAAAGTCATCCCTGCCCAGGTCATGTAGAGTGTATGGCTACCTTAAACAACATCTTTTGTTGTGTGCAGCAGGCATTTTGTGTCAAAAACACCTACACTGATTTGAATGGAAACTCTAAAGGGCTAATTTATGTGGTAATTGTTTAGCAACCAGTAAACACCGGATTAGAGAAACTACCGGCGTCTGCCCATTAAAGCGCCCGGTTTCTCTCTGTCTGTCTGTCTGACGGCATGGAAAGCAACAGTATAAGGACTCATTTACATGGACGGTTTCTAACCAGCCGCGAACGGCCCGGCCTTCTGAAAACAGCCATGTAGTGTCATGTAACATGCCATGTCTAGAGGGGTCTGGTATGACCTAGATAGGGGCCATGCTCATTCATTGCTCCCTTTTTGTCTTGTCTTTCTTTTTAAACTATACAATAAAAATGAATATATAACAGTCCCTTTTGCATTATGGGGGATTTTGTCCAAATTATCGAGCACGGAGCACCATGCCTTGAGGAGAGTTCAATTATCCAGTAAAATGAATGAATGAGCCATAATAGCAACCCATAGTATACACAGACGGTTCTTACAGAATTTGTTGGATGACAAACCTGCCAACCTTCTGCATTAACTTAAACTAGATATAAAGGCCCCCATACACCTTACAATCTTACCATACAATATTTATACAATCCACTTTTCTTCTACAAAAACCATGTAATAGGAGGACCTTTCTAAACCTTCCAATCACTATGTATTCTATCAGAGAGGCCACTATACTACATAGTTATTGGTAGATCTAATGGAAATTGTATGGAGTGATCTAAAGGCCACCATAGACGTATTGATATTTCCATGCAATCGATCTAAAACTACCGATTTTGAAGTCGAAGAAAAATCAGTCAATGTCATCTTGAAGCGGTCGCTCAAAACTGGTCAAATTCGACCAACTTAACAATCAAATTGTTATCCATAATTTTTACTGCAAGTAAAATTTTTTAGGCTTTACTACAAGTGTTAACCCAACTCAGGAAGAGCATGAACTCCTTAAAGCCCCCCATACACCTTAAGATCGATCCATACAATCTCCATCAGATCTACCAACAACTGTGTAGTATAGTGGCCTCCCTGATAGAATACATAGTGATTGGAAGGTTTAGAAAGGTCCTCATATTACATGGTTTTGGTAGAACAAAATTTGATTGTACAGAAATTGTATGGAAAGATTGTAAGGTGTATGGGGGCCTTAATGAATAGCATAACTCCCTTTCCTTAGCACTAACTAGTCCTAGCTGCAAACTTGCTTAGCTTGCAGATAGGACTAGTTAGTGCTAAGGAAAGGTTGGCGGGTGTTTTGCCAATTTGTACCTGTTGAAGAAACTAAGAACTAAAAGTAAATCTGTCTCACTGTCAGTGCTATTGAATGCTGATTTGCCTTACCACAGAATTGATAAATATCCCCCAAGACAAGAGTTGTAAAGGTTTAACAACCTCATGGTAGTAGGTCTTAATGACTTCCAGGTGTTCTACAGCCTCTGATTGGTAATTAGCAAATTACAATCAATGGGACCACATCATTTCCCTATATAACCCCTGAGAGGGGTGTGCAAATGAATAATATTCTTTTAGCACTTGTTTTAGTAGCAGTTGAGAAGGTTGCTGGACTTGAGCTGCAGAAACAAGGTGATTTCATGTTTGGCCCTGAGTTTGTTTTGTATAGTTGATTTGCTTCATTTGTTGTGTTGGGCTTTTGTGTAAAATTGCACTCTGCTTGAGTGTCTATAACAAATTCACAATTGTAACTGTGTGAGGAGGTCTCTGGTCTGGGCCATTAAAAATGTTTTTTTTTTTTTCCTATGACACATTACATTTTAATGGGTTTTTCCTTTTTGACAAATCCTATATCTGAACAGTAACCTGTCCGTACTCTTTCTTTGCAGTAGTGTCATTATGAATGCTTAACCAAAAGATGTGTGTAATCTCCCAAATCAATGCTCTGTAGACATATGGTTTTAAAATGGTTGGCTTGAATTTCCTAGGTTAAAACCTTAGGTTGACTGATGTGCATTGCATTAGTTATTTACTGCATTTAAGCAGCGTTTAGCTAACATGTTTCCCCTTTCAAATAAAGCCCCCCATACACCTTACATTTCTTGTACAATCACCTTTTTTCTTTTAACAAAACTATGTAATATAAGGACCTTTCTAAACCTTCCAATCACTATGTATATTTTATCAAGGATGACCCGGCACTACATAGGTGTTGGTACATCTAGACTTTAGACTGACTTTTTCGAAGATGTTCATTGTCTTGGTTTTCCAGCTTATGAATATTTAAATTTAATGCCTATATAAATGTTCATGCATGAACATTAATGGAAAGGATTCTCTTTAAATGATCCCCACCTTGCCTGCATACAGAAGCCTGTCTTCAGTTCACATTACTGCAGCAAGAAATCATGTAGTGCTTCCCCTTTGTAAGCAGGTCTGATGGGGGCATGGTGCTCTTGGATCACAAAGCCCTGCAGTCAGTAGGCCTCAGTGTTTTCACATAGGTTAGTTATTAGTTTAATGAATATATAAAAGATGTATGCACAAAATAAATATTTTATTTTTATAATTATGTAGTCCAGACAAATGGATTGGCCCATCTCCCCAACTAAATATTGTGCAAAAAATTAAGTTATAATGGTTACGGTAACCATTCACTTTGGTAAGTGTGGATCATTAGAGTCCGCTCTGGTTGTCCCTGTGTAAGATGTGCAGCACTTTACAACAAAGATTCTAGATCAAAGTGACCTACTTGAATTAAAATTTGAACCCTATTGTGCTGTCTGTTTTCTCATTGGATCCTTTTTAAAGTAGATATAACATGAGTTTAGACTTGTGGTGTAGTCCATAGGTATAGATCTCCTTTTGGTGATGACTTAAAAAGGATTTATACAATCCCCACTATAACACATTAGGTTGTAAAATGTTTGAATGCTATTCTCCCTAACAGACCACAAATTTTCTGTCTAGGTATTTTCAAACTAAAGATGCATCTAGAAATTGAGGCTGCTGTTGACTTTCTTCTGAAGATTTTAAGCCTGAAGAACACTTTGAGGCCAGACCAGCTGGACTCCCTAGGACAGAACCTGGCATGTCTTCTGAGTGACCGCTATCGGGGACATTGGTACCCTGACATGCCTGCCCGAGGCCAGGCTTATAGGTAATGGTTGTGCTGGCTTTTTTGGGGGGAGGGCATATAGGGGCCAAGGTGTCTTTTGCAACAAATCAGTGAGGGTAATATGTATTTTGTGGTATTGGCCTACAGAGTTTGATCTATCAGATACTTGCTGGCCTAGATCGCTAGATGAAGTATATAAAAATATTGCATCTTTTTAAGATCTGTAGGGAAGGGCATGCTCCCCTTTCTTTAAAGGTAATAGTTGAGGTTCTAAAAGTCCTGGTGCTCCTCTGTCAACCTGATATCTGTTGCATGGAGTCTGACACTAAAGCTAGCCACACACGGTTTAATTTTGGTTCAATCAATGCTCGATTAGATCGAGGAATTCAATCGTCTAATCGAAAATCGATCTTAATCGCATCAACATACACCCCACATTGAGTTTGCGATTGTGGTGAGATTTCGATTCCAAAATATTACTAAAATTGTCTTTTTGGTATGGTAACAATTGCAGTTCAGATTGAAGTGGTCTATGTTATATCGAATCTAATCCATCCAGGAGAAACACCACAAACATCGACAATTATAAAACAATTTTGGCACAATCAACATGTCTGATCAAAATTCGATAAATTTTTCTGCCTTCTTCAAACAATTATAGTCGATCGTACCATGTGGGTATTTCTCGATTTTCGTTCAATCGATGCGAATTTATCTAATAGAGCATCAATTGAACCAAAATCAAACTGTGTGTGGCTAGCTTAAGTAGTCCAATAACAATCATGTTTACCTTTTTTCGATTGCTTGTCATGTCTTGGGTTGTGCAGGAAGAGCTTTGTATTTTAAGCAGGTTTCCTTTCAATGAGTGTTGTAATCAGAATTTTATCTTAAAGTCCTGCAAGTTGTCGCATGTCTTTGGCTCAAAAGCATGTTCTCTAAACTGTGAGAAAATGTTTCCTACAGGTGCATGCGCATTAATCCCTGGCAATATGTAGATGAGTCCCTCCTTCAGGCTTGCGCACGCTGTGGTATAGAGTATTCAAGGCTTCCCCTGCCAGAAGAAATCACTCTCTGGATTGACCCATTTGAAGTCTGTGGAAGGTGAGGTCACATACTTGACAGGCATTGTCGTAGAAGTTACTAGCATTGTGATACGTAATGGGGACAAATGTCTTAACTGCAAGTGCATTATTCTGCCTTGGTCAAAATTGTTTATGGGAAGATGCCGATGTTCTGAAGGGAGATGGACTACATAGCAGCAGGTTACCATAAATTGTGGTGGAAGGAACTGATCAAGTTTCAGTTGCCAGCTTGGTTCTGCAGCCTTGCTATTTCAAATGTAAGCTTGTTAACCTATAGCAGCCTTTCTGGTGTTCAGTTTTGTGCAGTGTATATAATATAGAACCTCTTGTCTATCACTTGAACATTTGCAGGATTGGAGAGCACACGGACTACTTCACAATAGCTACATTTCAGCCAATTATGCATGAAGAACCAATTCCTGTCTATACAGAACGTGAAACCTCAGACTATTCCTCAGATGGGCCATCCTCCGAGTCAGTCTCTGAGCACTCTTCAGATGATGAAATCATGGAAGAAAAACGTGATATGATTGAACAGAAAATAGTAATACCACCAACCTGCACCTCTCCTGATGAAGCTATTGACTCCAAAACCTCTAAGGCTACTATACCTGTATGCGAGATGTTGGCTTTAAACGAGAAGGAAAATGGTATGAGTTGCCTAAAACAAGTGTGAATTCTGAAGCTGAGGAGGCATCTGAGTTTTACAGAAATCGAGAAACTGCATGCTCTTCAGAGGACTTTAACGCTGGCACTTCTACTGCTATTCGCTTTTACCTTATTTTATTCACGGCTTTGTCCTAGTTTTAGGAGATTGTGGCCCATTAGGGTAGCAACCTTTTTATTGGGTAAAAGACTCTGCTAACTTAAGGTGGAACTTGTTTATACTTGCACTATATTTTGGCCAAATGTGGTCTATTCACTGTTTTGTGGTCTCATCTGTGAAGATATTCAGACCCAAGATCACAATTTACCAGATCCTGTAAACAATGCTTGGACAAGACCTAATATCTGCTAGATTGCCTTCTGCATGGTGGCAGAATGATCACTTAAACTCCAGTTAATGCTAATTATATTTAGATCTTACTGTTACTGGCACAAAGTTAAGAGGAACTTGTGGGCCTCTTCAGTACTCACTAGTCCTATTCTGGTGTACTCATCTGTAACCGTGTGAAGTAGGCATGTTAACATTGGGGGTGGCTACTTTTGGCCATCAGTGATTTTATAAACATTGAAGGTACTTGATGAAACAGGCAGGTAACTTTATCTTTTAGTAACACCCTAAGATTTTTTTAAAAATGTACTCCAACAAAGGGTTATCCCCTATGAGATCTCTATAATCTTTTATGTTGCATCAAGCTCTAGAGTATTTGGTTGAGACAGATGAGTTATAATTGTAAAATGGGTCGGATTCTGAAAAAGATCCAGACTGGGGGAGGGATGGTAGTATTGGGTGGAACATTTTACTCTGCTTGTGCAAGGACTAGCAATTGGTTACATTGGCAAGCACAACTTGCATTTGGGCATTGTTTTCTACCCTACCAGTTGAGTTGCCAAATGGATCCTTAGTCTTACCCCCCCCCCCCTTCCCTGCTTCCATGCTTCCAATTTCCATCGATCTCCCAGCAGATAGGTTGGTCATGACTAGAACTGTTCATGCACCCTTTGTGTGCCAGCATTTACTTTGGATGGGGACACTGCTCTCCAAGTAAGGCAATCTATCTACATTAGACATGTATTGGATCAATTTTATGGCCAGATTTATAGTTTGAGCATTCAATTTGAGGCCTACTTCACAGCAGATTGGCAGAAAAATAGGGTGCAAATTGAAGCATGTACGGGAGGGGCTTAAAGATGGCATTAGGGAAATTGCAAGGCACTAAAAGGGAGTCCACTGATTTGCTTTACATGGTCAAAGATTTGCTTGATCTGTTCTTTCTAATAGGTTTTAAGTAGAGTATCTTAAAATGGGCTTTTAGGACTTTTATCTCAATTTTATTCAGGAAGTGTGGAGGCTGGGTTTGGCTTTTTTCAGACTAGAAGGGTGCAAATGAAAGTTATGATGCATAGCCTCTTTGCCCCCTTTTAACCAACCTAACATGTCCTAGAGACGATGGCTTGACTTTTTGTTCTGTGGCAAGTCAGTCTCTTTATAACTGACTGTAGCGCTCCCAGACTTGTAGGTTGGTTTGTTTCTAGAGAAGATTAATGAGGCATACAACATATGGTACTTGTATTTGAACCAAGCAGTTAGGCTTCACTTTTTAGTTTGTATGCCAATCTAAATTTTTATGATCTCTACTTGTTAGGATGTATAGTGTATTCTGGTCTCTACTATCTCAGATATTTAAATTTCTTATAGTATCTGCAGTAACTTTACTTTTTATAGATCTAATAATGTGTCCGGTTTCCTAGACCTGTCATGTGTTACTAGCTGCTATATTGCTTATCCTAAACAGAGTGCCTTTTATGCATGGCTATAGTAACATGGTGCTGATTTAGTAAGTATGCAACTTTTTGTGTACCAGGCCATCAACTATCCAAAGAGTATGGGCAGCACTGATTTCTATCTTGCCTAGAATCTGCTAAAAGTATTTCTTGTCCAAAGTATTGAATCCTGCATTTGGATATTTTACATTGGGGGTGTGGCTATAGCTGTACAACAGAAATGGATACACACTTATATTGGATGGGTAATGCAGTAAGTACTTGCCATGACATTGGCTTACAAATCTGCTGCAGATTAGGGAATATTTTTGTACTTGTTACAGATAAATCTTGCTGTACATAAACTGACTTGGACACTGTAAATCTACTGCAGAATAAATGTTTTTTAAAAGCCTGCTGGTGTTGTGATTTAAGATGAACTAAGCTAAAGGGCTGCTTTGCTTTAACTTGTGAAGTCTTCCCCTCCATGGGTTACTTCTATAATGTGGAAGAATTTACCAAGGGGAAGAGAGCTCTGTGGGGAGTTCCATAATGTGCATACCTTAATTTTGATTACTGTTGGTAATGGTTTCAATCAATTTGTATCCAATATTGCTTTGGAGCCTGTGCACAAGGTAATGAGTTGGCCTAGGTGCTCATGGGTTTCATTCTAACACACCATTAAGGGTAGTTTCAACATGCTGTTTTTCAATAGTCTGTTTTCAGGTAGTTACCCACCTGCATGAACAGAACATTGCACACAGCCATGCAGTTGTTATCACAGAACTGGCCAGTGTACATTCTGTATGCAGCCATGTGCTTATGTCTTCAGTTTACCTGCCCTAAAATTTCAATTTGTAAAGTCACCTTTTGACCCAATTCAGCAAGTTTGTGACTGGACATGTCTTTTTGTGATCACCATGGCAGTGCCTTTGTTTTAGGAAAGGGTTTTTTTTTTCCCAATCACCCAGGGTGCAAAGGCCACATTCATGCATTCCTTTACCAGCCCCCACCACTTTACTTGCAGCATAGTTTGCATACTCCCTCCCACTAATTTGGTCAAATTACACTTTCACATTAGTTTAGCCAGAACTGAACATCTGGATTTAATTAGATATAGACTTTATTGGGCTCACAGGTATGTTTTTGGAACAACACCAAGAAAGGGCTGATAAGGGGCTTTTGTTAGGGTATCATTTAAGTTGCCATAAGCCCATAACATAAGTTATGGTTAAGAGTTGTTTGTGCGTTTGGGTGTTGTGTGTGTGTGGGGGGGGGGGGGGGGGGGGGGGGGCAGGGGGTTTGGTTTTTAATAAGGTGCTTTGGGGAAACATTTCCTTGTGTATGTTTACGGTATCACACTCTCTGATAAACTTGCCAAAGAGAAGCCCACACCTTTCCCTCATTCAGTGTTCACATGGCGAAGATATGAATACTTATTTAGGAAGCCATTTAGCCTGGAAGTGCTTCCTCTTTTTGGACCAGGATTGTCACCAACCCTCCCTGTTTTTGGATTTATTGCATTTGTCTTTTCTTGATTTGCTGTATTCTGTTTCTTTTGTCACAGGGTGGAAGTTTGGCAGTGCCACAGGAGGATGTTGGAGATTTCCATGTGGTGTGTTGGTATTGAAAGGGCAGCCAAATACATGGTTAGTCTTGGGGCTTATGCCCCAGTTGTGCCACTCTCTGGAGTTGAAATTAAAATGTACCCATCAAGCTGGTATTGAATAACTGGTGGCTGCTACGGTTGGGGATGAAGGTCAAATGGGTGGCACGGTCGACACATTTCCTGTATTTGAATATTTGGTAATTGGCTGTGGCATTTTGGCTGTGGCATTTTTGTACTTTTGGACATTCTTATATAAAGATTATTTTCCAAAGATAATCCCGCCTCTGTTATGTTGTGGTTATGTGCAAGGGACAGGGTCTCGATTATCCATGGGTCATGAAGACACTGATCTTAATGTAAATTTGACATCCGTTATAAGAGACAATACACTGGTGGTAGTTGCAAACCATTGCTATGCTCCTATTACAACAGCAGAAGCTCTGGTGGGGTGTTTTTTTGTTTTTTTTTGGAAGTGAAGAGTATGTGCATTGTTATAGGGGCTGTCAGTAGGTAAATGGTAGCTCTAAACAATAGACTGTCTTTTAGAAAGTTATGCTGGCCATACACATACCGATAAACGGCCGGATTTTAATCTGACCGACGGGCGTGCGCGCTCTCGCCGTCGGTCAGGTTAAAATCCGGCCGTTTATCGGCATGTCCCCACATGGGGCGACAGATGCCTGTCGCCCCACTTCTCGGCCGGCCAGAGATCCGACATGTCGGAAAATCTGAGCCGATGGGAGCCGATTGCCATAAGCAGCAATGAAGACGGCGTCTCCATCGCTGCTTATGGCCGGCACACAAAGGATGCCTGGCCGATTGTGGGGCCCCAGAATGCAATGGGAGGCTAACGCGATGACGTCATCACGTTAGCCTCCCGGCGCGACATCGGGGGAAGTCTGCCTGCACACATCGCGTGTGTATGGCAGGCATTAATGTTCTTCTGCAAAAAGCCTCAAAATTGGGCAGTGTCAGTTCTCTTCAGTAATACTACACTGCGTGGAAAGCAATGTATAGAAAATGCAAACACAACCCTTCCTGAACGCAAGATAACCTCACATGATGGTAAACCAAGGCTGGGGGATGTTAAGATTATCTGCAGCTGCTGCATTCACACCTGGACAAGAAATCCCACTTCCCCTCTGATCGCCCGTGTTAACGTTTTGATGGCCTTGTACTTTTGATGTGTAAAATTTAATCTACAACTCTGTCAGCATAAACACCCCTAACTACATATTGCTTGGCCTTGTAACTCAATGTTATGTCTCCTATGCCTAAAACAGAGTACACACATGATGTAGATTTTTGTTGTCTAAAGCTGGGGGCACACATGGGTAGATTCCATTGAACGGAAATTTAAGCCGCCTGTCTGCACAACTGTAGTGAGGTGAATAATGCAATAAAAGTTACCCCCGTAATGGTACTTCGTATTGATGTGTTCCCCAAGGGGCTATATAGGACTCGATAAGAGGAACCAAGAGTCATCTTGTTCCCACTTCTGGATTCTACAAAGTGGAATCCCTGTGGGAGACCATCCTGACACTACAACCTGTGGGACAACGAGCACCAACTGAGTGCTTGAGAATCCCCAACCCGGGGTTGGGAAAGGGACAGCCCCAGAGGAAGTTGGCTTTTGGGCCTGTCACATTGCACACCCAGGCAGCCATTTTAATGGGTTAAGACTGAGCTGTTTTGTATCCAAACTATAAAATACACCCTGCCTACTGGGAATAGTGACCGGACTGTATATGTATTTCCTGCCATTTCATTGTTTTTACTCTTACAACCCTAACCCTTAGGCTAATGTATGAAGGTGGTCATACATGGTTTAATTTTTCTATTAAGCTCAAAGTATAAGACTATTTATTTGATTGTATTAAATAATGATTTTTACCACGATTCATAACAGATTCCTTTCCTGAGCAGCCAAAGCAAGTACAATGAACAATCAAGATGGTGGTTCTATATATCTCCCATGCATCTGAGGTATACATACTGGGCAGAAAAGCCTGTCAAAGTCCAGGTCCAAGTTCGGTTCTGATGCACCTGTGTGCACTGCCACATTATAGCCCTATTATTTTAAATGGGCAGAGTGGCTGTGGTTTTGTTTCCCTGAAATTGGTAATGCTCCGAACGTGTGGAAAAGACGTAGTGGAGCACTAGCCAAAGGAGCACATTCTAATCTAGAAGTATAAGATATGATCAAAATAACCCTGACCATTGAGGGCAGACCAATCTGATCAATTAGAGATGATTCTTTATGAGTTCTCTGAGGAAACCTTGCCATCTCTAATGACATCTGGATAGAGGGTGATGGAAATTCCCAAAAGGTTATGGGATTTGCAGGTAGAGAGGCAATCATCGAATGGGGAGACTTGTTCTTGATGCAATGACATTTCCCCACAATTTACTTGGAGTTCAATGATAATTTGTTGAGTGGGAAAAACCAATAAAAAAAACATTAAAGTTCCTACTTAGATACACTTAAGAATTGGTACCAAATCTGCCTCAATATGCCTGATGGTGCAATCATATTGTAATATATGTGGCCAGTGTAGCTGAACACGTATGAGTCTGTATTAGCTCAGTAGATACCGGTATGACTCACAGACTGTTGCTGTGTGATACATGTGCAGCCAGTGTTGTGCAACAAGGACGTAACTTGTTGTGAGGTCACACGTATATATGATGTGCGGGAACAGGATGGCCCAAGGTGGAGAGTTCTAAAACACTCACGCCTCTCCTGTGAGATCATGACCACCAGGGAGAACATAAACACGTTTACTTTCATAATACACTAATGGAATTTACTGTGCTTCGAAATTCCTCAGGGCTGGCTGGCTTCGGCTAGCGGGAATGTCTCTTTACAATCCCAGAAGCCTTCAGCAATAAAGACGGCCTTATTTAAAGACCCGCTCTGAAACCTGGCATTGGTCTGCTACCGAGACATTGTAAAAAGTTTTATTGTATGTATTTTGAAAATTACATTTCATATATAGATTGTCAGATTATTTATTTACTTCAACTAGCTGACTTTGCAAGTTAATTGCAAATCACCTGAACATTATATCATCACTTTTGCCAAATAACAATTTCAACTTGACTTTGAACTACATGTGCTAACTAGAGCAATACTTTTTTTTTAACTTTCCAACAACAATTTATTACATCCAGCAATTTTATAATTGATGATGATCTTAAGCCCACCATACACCTTTCAATTTCTGTACAATTTCCTTTAGCTCTACTGATAACTATGTAGTATAAGGACCTCCTTACATGGGCATGAGTAACTGGGTAGTGTAGAAAGCCCTTATATAATAATGTTTTGGTAAATCTATATGTACAAAAATTGTACAGCCAAATTGTAAAGTGTATGGTGACCTTAAGGCCATGTGTCCACTGCTGTTTATGCACACGTCCAGCACAGGGGGAAAAGACACGTGCTGGCACATTAGCTGGCGGATTTCCCATGACTTGCGGGCAGTTTGTCCACGGCTTAGGGTGCCTATAAATTTAGCATACCAATATGCATGCGGTATGCGGCAATGAAGAAGCGAGAAATCCGCAACTTAAACAGCGCCATGGGCGCACTGCTCAGCAGAACAGGAAATGCCCTTTCTGCATCTTTTTCTCAACTGCATGGGCGCATCCTCTGTGGAATGTGGACACAAGACCTTAGGCCCATTTCACACTATATGCGTTGCAGTGCGTATATTACCGCACATGTTTTTTTACTGTGCGCGTTTTTACATAGACAACCAATGTTACCATTCATACTGTATGCGTTGCGTTTTCGCATCCGTTTTTAAAAACTCACTGCTGTATGCATTTTTGATACATTTTTCCTGCATTTTTCATTCATTTGTTCAAAAACGCAAATGCAAAACGCAGATGTAATGCCAAAAATGCATGCGTTTTTGTACATATGCAGAAACGCATGCCTATAAAAAAGCATGCCTTTAAAAAACGCATATAGTGTGAAAGGGCACTTAGGCCTTATTCGGGGGGCTTTGCAATTAACACCCACAAAAAACAACGCCTAATTTTGCTCCTATCCTTATTCACATAATAAAAAAGCCCCTGGTGTTCTTGTAGAGGAAAATTTCACAATGGTTCTATTTATGAATAAAACTTGCTTAGTGGTTAGGACCCTGCGAGGATTGTATTGCTGTGTCCCCCATTTATTTCCTCCCTCCTTATGGGGAATCCAAATGTTGAGCTGTGCCCAGGACAGGGATCCTGGTGGATTTTTCTTGGGGGTATATTTGTTCCCATGAAAATTGTCTAAGAAGGGATTTTCCTCACTTCTTGTTAAGTCTTCAGAACAAACATTTAAAAAAATTCCCCAATAAAGAGACACCTGCCAGAAAACTGACAGCTATTTACCATTCCCTATTCTTTCCAAACTGAAAGTAAACTTTTGAGGGAGAGAGCGATGATTTCTATCCATTTCGTCTGAGATTTACACAGTCCGGCCAAAAAGGTAAATTACACAATTTAACCCCTTCAGAGGGTCCCCAGTCCCCACTCTAAGGTATTATTGCTCATTTTGGATCTAGAGGGTTTAACTTTATTTTCATTGTAACCAGTCCACCTTTTTGAATCTGGCAGAAGAGACTTCCATAGCAGGAGCTGGAGGGCAAACTAAAGGTGGGAATACATGGGTCCATTTTTTCATTCAATAGATTCATAGATAGATAGATCTAATAAATTTGAATGAAGCTATTTCTTGTTCAAAGATCGATAAAAATTTAGTTCCAGTACAGTCGAATGAAATTTCATTCTGTCGAATAAAAATACAGTGTATACATTCGATATAGGCACAATCAATATTCGATCAACATATCAAACATCCTGATTGAATCTATCACTGTGCAAAAATCTATATGTGTATTCCTACCTTAAGACAAGTGAAAAGTATTTTGTAAGCCACCTAGACATAAATGAGTAGTTAACCCTTGCAGTGTGGTTGAAGACCTACTGTAAAGGTACCAATACACGGGTCGATACCTGTTTGATAGACGAAGGATTGATGGCGGCATGGTGACGCAATGGACCGGAGAATCGATGTGCATTACTTTGCGCAAACGATTCCCGGTTGATAATTTGGATGGGGTCATGTCGGTTCCCTGTTCAATCCACATTTCTTTGAGCAGGATTGATCGAACAAGCAATTTCACAGTCAATTTTAAAATGATTGTTTGCCAAACGATAACCGCAAATGCACGCAGTTGTTCGGGAATTGAATGAAAAATTGACCCGTGTATGGGTATCTTAAGGGTTAACAATGTTTTGGGTGAGTTCTACTTTATGGCAGCACTACAATTTCCATTCCGTGTAATTATTCTACTTCTAGCTATTATATGTATTTGACTGTTTTACTCATTTCTTATGAATTTAATAAAATGGATAACCCTGATCAGTCCTGAGAGGAGGTGGGAGCTTTACTCAATCTCATATCACGTTATATGTGTACACACTGCATTTTTGGACACAATGCAGTATGCCCCTTTCACACTAGCGGTGTTTGCGTTGCAGTACCTTGCGCGGCTTGTGTAAAAAACCTGTTGTACCATTCACACTGGCCCCGCTGTAATGCGAAACGCAGTGCCTTACCGCAAACACCCTGCAGCACACATTTTTGGGGACCCAGCACAAGTGTCTCCCATACACTTAAAGAATGGGGTTTTATTACCAGTAACGGACTGAAATAGTGTTACTGCTAACGCGTCTGTTATTGGTGAAAAAAAGGCTGGTCGTGCACAGGTCAATGCCCGTCCAATCAACGGACCCTTGCATGCAGCGTGATGACGCCACCATGCTGTGCTCGAGCTTCGTCAATTGAACAGAGAATTGATGCGCAACACTACTGCGCAGACAATCCCGTTCAATACTTTGGATGGGGACCCTGGTTGCCAAAAGAAAAGGGATTTACCAATATGTTTCTGGATTGCTGGATGAAATCTATTTGAGCACAATCAATTACAGTCAACACGCACGGCAATCAATTGTGCTCGAATTGATAAAACCACTGAGCCGTGTATGCCTAGCTGTAGTAATGTATTTGCCTAGCATATGAGCCAACATAACAACTAACTACTGTTGTATATTGAAGCACCTTTTGACCATTTCAGGTGCTCAGAAATCCCTGAACAATTTTGTTATCAAACTATATAATTGAAGAATTGGTGTGTAGATTCAGTAAAGTGTAAGAAGTGTGTGCAATTTGTTATACAATGGAATAATACTCATGCTTGACAATTTATAAACATCAAAACAAGTACGGTACTTTCTCTTATGCAACTTTGCTTATTCCTGTCACATAGACTAAATTACTGAGTCACATCCATTCAAGCTAGACAGGAATGTAATGAATGACCTTAATCACAATGCTTCTAATCTGCTGAGTTGGTTGGGTATGTGTTTAGTGTCGGGTCTGTGCCGAAAGTCACCATTGTCCTGCCGACATAAAATCACTTGGAAGGTATATGTCTATTACTTCTAGGCTGCTCACAAACTCCACTTTCCCACTTTCTGAGATGAGGAAAGCGACACCTTTAACCTTCCTGGCAGCAATCCAGAGTGTGGCTCAGGGTAGATTTTAATGACCAAAATGTACCTTATCCAGATGAGCCTGGGGTATCCTCCAGCGATGTCCGCCAGGCTTCTCCCTTCTGAATGCATGCATGCATGTGAGGCTAGAATATTTCTGTTCAATCAAGCAGTAATATAATAGATTGTTAAATTGGATTGTCAATTCCTTTCTTCTGAATTCCATCAACCACAAGTAGTGGTGATCAAACATAAAATCAAAAGGGTCATGATAGGTCAGGTTGAAGATTTCAGGGGATTGTACCTGTATCTGATTTTTTAGGTGTTTCACTCGATGTGTATACAAACAGCGTGCACAAAGATTTGTCATAACTGGAAAGGAATGGAATTTGAGATCTGATTCACACAAAAAAAGATTAAAAAGAATTTGTGTAAATGGTCCAAAATATTGGTTCCACTTTAACACTCCCAGGAGATTTATTATGCAGTGGATATCCTTCAAGGCAGTTAGGGCTCATTTATACAAGTGGTTTTCTGGTAAACAAACAATGATCGCAACAGCTCGACGAATGTGGCAAGAAGCATTCACCGTGTGTTTGTTCCATAGGGCTAAACAGGGGTAATGTATTACCCTATAGAGCCTGCACAGAGTGTGCAGACTCCCACCCCCAGGAGGGCTTGTTTGTACTAGAGCGATCAGCCTTGGATGGACGCATTTTTAATCGCTTCGCCACGTCAGCAGCCGATTGCTCCCATTTGATACTTATATGACAGCTTCCATTTAGGGATTGCATGCAGATGGGCACGATCATGATTTAGGGGGTGGTTTTTAATGCCACCCTACCAGGTTTTTAACCACGTCCAATCACGCCCCCTAACAAAAAATGTCGCCTGATCCCCAGTGAATAGGGACGGGGTTTGTTTGACCAGGTCCATAATCACTCTTAATCAGGGGCAATCACGAAAACGTTTTCTATAGCTGGGAAATGCGCGTGAAAATGCAGGGGACATTGATCAGCCACGGATGTGGCAAATCAATTAAAAGTGTGTCCATCCACGGCTGATCGGTCTAGTGGAAACAAGCCCTTAATCAAGCCTTGCGCTTTTATATGACAATTTAATGGCAGTTGATTTTTCTGTTGCAAATATAAACAGAAGGATGTTAATGAAGGTCTTTTCTGATGTCTGGGTCCAACCTTCCTGCACTTTACAACAAACAAGTGGGTGTTGACGGTATGCATCTCCCTCCATTGTCTCCATCTGACAATGGACAAAGCCTTTTACCTACTTGTTTAGAACAGTTACCCTAATTATCCTGCTCCTATCTAATTTACATATAGACAGCACCAATGTCAGAAAGTGTGGGATAATTTTAACTGGTAAACTAATGCCCCCCATACATACACAGATTTTAGCATCCAACAGACTAAAAACAATCAATTTTTTTCAATCGTACAATTGGAGATTGATTGATGGAAAATAGAATATACTCTACATGGAATAACCAATTTTTGATCGATTTTTTTAAAAAAATTTTTTTGATCGATTTTTTTTTAATCGTAATTTGTACTAAACCGATCAAAATTTTCCGACATGTCCGATCATGTTTTGATCAATTGTTTATACAATTACGATCAAATTTAGTTGATCGGACCATATGTCGACCGATCTAAAAATTGATAGTTTTTAATCGGTCGGTCGCTAATATCTGTGCATGCATGGGGGCCATTAATCTTCTTTTCACTTTAAGGCCTAGTACACATGAGCAGTCCCAATGCCAATTTCAACATTACTTAACCAAATAAATAATCCACAAAAGCCAAAGATCTGCACTCTTTATTTAAGAACTCTAAACTTGATCCTTTATTTTGAACGTTGAAAACACAGCATAAATTAAGTCACCCCCACATGGGGTCACCCCTATTATATGTTTCGCTCTAATGGAGCCTATTCATAGGGATATCTCTATGACTTCATGTATGCTGTGTTGTGTTTTCAACGTTCAAAATAAAGGATCAAGTTTGGAGTTCTTAAACCAAGAGTGCGGATATTTCTCTTGTGTGGATGTGCTGTGGAGAAGGTACGAGACGGACCTGATTTTGTGATCCAGCACCTGTGGCTTTTCAACATGTAGCTGCAGTACAAGGAAGAATACAGGGCCCATTCACACTATATGCATTTTTTAAAGGCATGCATTTTTTATAGACATGTGTTTCTGGATATATACAAAAACGCATGCGTTTTTCACATTATATCTGCATTTGCGTTTTTTAACAAATGAATGAAAAATGCAGGAACAACAAATTAAAAATGCATACAGCAGTGAGTTTTTAAAATTGCAGCATTTCCGCAACGCAATGCATACAGTGTGAATGGAAACATTGGTTATCTATGTAAAATGCATGCAGTAAAAAAATGTATGCGTAAAAAAAAATTGGCGTTTTCAAAACATGACGCAATGCACATAGTGTGAAATGGCCCTAAGTGGCTAAAGCCTGCCATATACGCACCAAGCGGCGGACGATTTTGCCGCCAACCGCTGGGCGTGCACGCTCGCGGCCGTCGGCAAAATCAGCCGCTGCTCGGGGGGGCCCACATGGGACGACAGATTCGGCAGGCCAGAGAACGGACATGTCCGATATTCTCTGGCCGATGCTGGCATCACGCTGCACACCAGAACTGATCTGACTTGCTCTGTCGGCCCCCGCCTGGTACGTGTGTGGGGGCCTTAACTCGATCCTACCATCTGTGTGAACTCAGCATAACTACAACAATGCTGCTCTGTGTAGCAAATGCTAATATGGTTCTGGTGGCCGGCAGGCGGCTGTCTTCTACCTGCCCCATGTTCTCATTATCACTATTGACATCTCCTGTCTACTTATCAGTTGAGTTTCTTGGACAGTCCAGAGTGGAACAATGGTGATTCTAATATTCTGATCATTTTGTCATATAGAACAATCATCATAAAGGAAGAATATAGTACCTAGAAGCTTCTTATTGGTTACTGATTAGCCAATTGATTTATTTGGTTATCTCACATTGGAATGCCAGTGCTCTCCAAGGTTGTCTCACTCAGAAATAATCACTCTAGACTGACTGCTGAGCCACAACCATTCGGTGGAGACATGTTGCGTTTGCCAGGCAGTTATTCATAGGGAAAATAGGGGCAGTTGGTGGGAGACTGACCGCCAGCACTAGTATCCACCAACCAGTACAATTGCTCCCTGCCCTACAATGTCAGTCTATTTCCATGTTTTCCACACTATATTTAATACCTGTGTTCTCTGGCATGTTCTGTGGTTAATATATGTTATTCTGGGACCTAGTAAAGACTGGTGTGAAGAACAACAACGTGGCAGGGGGTTCTGGCATCTGATAAATTCATAGCAGAGGGACAGTTGTCACTGGGACAGGTGTCCTCATTGGTCCCTGAACTTCTGTTTTGGTAACAGCTGTAAATGGGATTTCTCATTCACTTCAGTGAATATTCGAATATTCGAATCATAAGTTTTGAATATCAGCACTTCAAGAATTTGCGAAGATCTCAAATATAGTGCTACATTTGTAATATTCAAGATGTTTGTATTAGAAGTGTTGACCACGAAAATATGTGAATATCTGTATTTTTTATTGTGAAAATCTTTTTTGCAATAAAGGTAACAATGACTGGAGATCATGAATTGTTGAATTTACAAATTTGTTGTGAACATTGGAAGATAAGTTTGCAATATTTTACAAATGAATATTGCCTATACTGCTCATCACTACAAATAGAGAGGAACTAGCATTGTAACATGGTAAGCCTGACCCTAATGCTAACCCTTCCCCATACTATGCAAAGGAAACACAAATAAATGACATGATGATGATATTAACACATACAAGATTTCCTATCCGTTATGCAATTGATTATATGAAATTGTCCAATTATTCAAAAAAAAAATATTTTTTTTAAGTCTCTTATGAATCTATTTAACATTAAAATACATTTTTATGTGGAAGTAAATATTTAAATTACATATAACAGTGAAAACAATAAAAATCACCCTTGTACAAATGACTGTTATATGAAAAGAGTATAAATGTTCTGGTCATGACATGGATCGAAAATGTTGATCTCTTTCTGACACTGTGTTGTGATTTACAGTAGCCAGTATCAAATCATATTGGAAGCACAAAGTGCATACTGCCAGGCATATCAAAATGTACTACACAACATATTAGCGTGAATGGTACACAGATTGGGGGAAATATGCGCATCACACACCGCGTCCGTTATCCAAACTGCACAGTTGTGTAAAAAGCCCTTAAGTGTTTATTTTTTCATGTACTTTTGAAAAGTTATTTAATTGAAAAAGACCCTTGCGGTTGTACAGGGAGCTTTGTGTTACATGTGTTTGTATGCGTCCTTGTAAAAAATTATACACAACGTGCATAACACATAAAGGTTTGCATATATGTTCTGTACAGAGCACATATGTGTTTTTCTAACACATACGCTTGTGATTTTCTACAATATCGCACAATATAGCTTCATATTTAGCAAAAATTAGGTGGCAATTTTTTGGCAACCCCTTATAGTAATCTCTGTGTGTAGCTGCCAGATAATCCCAATGTGTAAACACTCAAAAACAGGCGGTGGTGTTTTTTAGGTAATTGGGTAGTGTAAATGATGCCTTTCCTATCTACTGGGTGAATTTTATTCCCCTTTATATATAGATAAAATAAAAATGTAAGAAAATTTTTTAAAACCACACAGTGCATCAGGACATTCCTGCAGCAGAACATTATGAAAAACAGTTATATAGACAGGTTGGCGTGACTTGTCTATGGCACCTGCTTGCCCGCTATTCATGTGCTCTTTGCCATGTTGGCAATTCTGTGCCCTATTAATTTTAATAAACAAACTGTGCCCTAAAAAATGTTGGGCCTATTTTGTACACGTTTGTTCACTTAACGCACCCATAGTTTATCAATAAACGAACCCACAATGCCCCACCATGACGCTTTGGGGGCGACATGCCATGAGTATAAACTCATTTACGCATTTACATATTAAATATGAGTTGTAGAATGGTAATAGATGTATATAATGTAAGAAAAAAGGACAAATTTGTTGGCAAAAACGTAAAAGGTTGGTGTCCTGTGTCTATGGTGCCTGCCTGGGGTTTGCCCACTATTTGGGTGCTATTTGCCATGTTGGTACCATGCCCTATTAATTTTAGTAAACAAACTGTGCCCTAAAAGACATTGGGCATGTTTTGTTCACGTCACAATACCCACCGATATTTAATCAATGGCCACTTTAGATGATGCTGACGCACCTACTGGGGTGCTTTAGGGGCAACGTGTCATGATGCACTAGTACTAGCACTTCATTTCCCATTGGGGAAAGTATAGACTTAGCCTAAATGATAACGCATTAATGTGAGTGGTAGAATGGTTTTCTGTTATTGTATTAACCCATGCGTTTTTGAAAATGTAACACAGCGTGCATAGTGTAAAAGAGCCCTAAAGCTAGCCATACACGCCACGGATTCCCTGGCTGATCGATTCACCATCCGATCGATTCCGGCGATTCCGCCGGGATCCTCAGGTGTGATCGATCGGCCAATTAAGGAATCCGATCGCTGCCTACCACCTTGTCCTGCCGGATCCGTGTCCGATTGATCACCTCCCGGAATGCAACTCCCGCTGATCTGGGCAGAATCGGACCCGAAAGACCAACATGTTGGTTCTCTGGCGGATCCAATTCTGAGCCCCCGATCGGTCGGACCCGATCGGACGGACAAGGTGGGCTGCACGGGATTCCGGCCCGATCGTTTCGCGTGCACGCGCCCGGAATCGATCGGGCCGGAATCCGGTGCAAATCCGACCCGTGTATGGCAGCCTTAAGGGAAAAAAGGTTGTCAGATCTGATCATTCCTTCAATCTCTAAATATCTCAGCTCTAGAACACATGCAGGGGGTGTTAGTGGGGGTCTCACCACCTGTGGATATTTCCCCTAGCTCCATCCTTTAAGCTCTTTCTAAACATTAGAAGCAAACTAAAAGACAAAACGACTGAGGGGGACCTATTGAGCAGAGCTGACAATTTAATTTACACCTTGATTCTCCGGCTCCTCCTGATGACCCCCCAGGAGCCCCTGTGCCTCGCCATTGCCACGATTCTCCTTCCACTATCTCCTTATGAGAAGTGACAGCTGTGCCTTTCCTCAGGATGTCCATATATGGAGTGTGACGTAGACTCGGGGATTCCCACCCCCTGACTGTGACTCATAAGCTGTACTGGGAAGTCCGAGCACACCATGCTGAGTGTTAGACACAAAGAACACGCGGGCAGAGAGGACATCCAGGCGGGTAAGTGCACAGCCGTCCTTGTGCTGGCAGATCTGGGGGGTACAAGTCTTTCCTAACACCTTACACTATCGTCTATATTCCCTAACAAAGTTTTATATGGAACTTTTTCTAGTTAAAGAACTTTAGTTGGGTTATGCCACCTAAGCCCATGTGTGAATTACTTTGCCCTTGAGTAGTGATATGGTCAATGTGGTGGCCATGGTCTGTCATATTATGGTAGCCATCATCACTTGAATGTAATGTAATTAGAAGACCTGGAAGCATGTGACCCCGCAGGTGATCTTTAAGCTGTGGCAGAACTACATGTCCCATGACACTTAGGATACTTTACTTGTATCAGTGACCTGGGGTGATTACACATTTCTTTTTCCTTGAATAAATAATTGGTCTCTATAGCTGTATGATGTCATAAGATGTGTAATGCTACCGAATTTAGAAATAAGTGACATGAGTCCATTAGTAATCGATAATGGCAAAAAGTTGGGTTCAAGTAATAACTTTTATTGGGTACTGGTGTCAAGGGAGGAAAATGTTACAAAAGTAATCTGTATAGAGAATGAGAGAGGCTATGTGTGAACATGTGTTGGTCAGTAGTGATCTGTAAATGATCGACCTGCCATCACCCACTGTTTCCTGTAAAGAAGGAAGCTGCTGGCTATGCACATTGCACAGTGCTCTTCCTTTTGTTGCTGGAAATTAGCACGAATAATCTTTTCTGGCAACACATATCTATTGTATATACTTTGGACCAACTTGTAAAAGGTTTCTTTGTATTAAACATTACAATTGTATTGGTAAACAGCCAAACAGGTCTGGACAGCCAACCTTCAACACTTTAATTTATTGGCTATCCATCTGGGGTATGAAGCCATAATTCCAAGGTCAGTGGACAATATGGCAGGTGTACTGCCCCCAGGCAGTTACCGCAATTGGTTAGGTGTCCTTAGGATACTTTGTACCCCTTATACACCTGGCCCCTGCATTCAGAGTTGAACATATTCCTGACCCCTTTAGTGTTTATGTTACATACATCTGACCCTTGCATTTTAATCCTTGACCAAAACCACACCTGCTTTTAGAACACAGCTCTCTGGGGTCACATGGTCTTTGGAAAGAAATACGTTTATGACCATTAGTGGTGACCACTTGTTCGAAAGCTGACCTCACATTCTTATGCCTGATTTTACAATCTTCTACCAAAATGTATTAGAAGGACCCTAACAATGAAATCAAACCTAAATGAAATATGAAAGTAGAGCCATTGGTAAATTTAAAATGTATGGCAATGTGAAATCAGATTATTTGGCCATTTTTAGAGGGGCTAATTTTTGTTAGCAGCGTTCTAAGGACTTGAGCTATACATACATGTTGTATATTCCACTAATCGGCTGCGGATTGCAGCTGCCCATCTTGAGCGATTGACCCAAAAGGATTGAAATCGTTCAGGGAACGGATCTCACAGGGATCCACCAGGATGGTAAATTCCTGTGCGATCCGCTTACTTTGGATGGGGACCTTCAATCTCCATCCAAAGAATCAAACAGGAATTGCTGAGTTGATGGTGAGTCCCGCAATTCCTGTTTGTTTTGCCAGTGACCGCAAGCAGCGTAGGAATGTCACCACGTTGTGAAGGATCGCCAGCAAAACAAACAGATCTAAACGTACAAGAGAAGCTTTAAGCTAGCCACACACGGTTTGATTTTGGTTCAATCGATGCTCGATTAAATACATTTTTTCACCGATTGAACGAAAATCGAGAAATGCCCACATGGTACGATCGACGATAATTGTTCGATGAAAGGACATTTTGGAAAATCATCGTAGATTGTGCCAAAATCGTTTTATAATCGTCGATGTTTGTGGTGTTTCTCCTGGATCGATTAGATTCGATATAATAACATAGACCACTTCAATCTGAACTTCAATCGTTTCCATACCAAAATCGAGGATTTTAGTAATATTTTGGAATCAAAATCTCACCACAATCGCAAACTCAATGTGGGGTGTATGTTGATGCGATTAAGATCGATTTTCGATTAGACGATTGAATTCCTTGATCTAATCGAGCATTGATTGAACCAAAATTGAACCATGTGTGGCTAGCTTTAGACATCATCCAATCATGCTTGATCTCAGGTCCTGAGAAAACCAACACAACACTGGTGTTACTCATGATTGTTCATGCCACTCGGCCATTTGTTAACACTCCTTTGAGTTGGGTACTTCACTTCTAGTAATGGCCCTGTACAACAAGGTCAATGATCAGGCTATATTTTATGTTTTAGTGGTCAGGACTGACCTCTTGTTTACGGTCAAGCTGTAACGTTTAGTTTCTCACAGATTATAGCTGTCTAACTTGACCTGAATTTGTGTTCCATCTTCTATACATATAATATTCAGTTTCCTGTAAGTACCTTGACGAGCTAACTAAGGAATAGTGAAAGTCTAGGGAATTTTGAAAGCTGTCTGAAGCTCATTCTGGGAAATCCCAAACAAGTTGTGCTATGGATGTTTTTTTTCAGTAGAGGGTAAACACACGAAGCTCAGGTCCATTTCACGGAAACAGATATGCAGATTATTCCTGGTATTAACCCTCCCCAGACTTCATTTACATAACCTGCTTAGCTAACTTCAAATGTTATTTCCTTCATGTTGTAAATATTTGGGTGAAAGTTATGCGGGTCAGGTAACATTTGCATAATATAGCAACATGTAATAATAAAGTTAAGCACCTTCCGTTTCTGCTTCTTTAAAGGCAAGACATTAACCCTAGAGAATGAGCCAGTGTAAATGAGTGCTTATAGCTCTTAGTTTTCTATCGCTGTCTATGTCTATGTTGGGGGAACCTATACCTTCTATTTTTGTCCTGAGGACTGTTGTCAATGGGAAAAAAGGTAAAAGGAAAAACTTTTCAGTTGTCGCTAGAAAAGGAATAGAAGGGTATGTGGGAACATAGCCTTTGGATTTTTGTTTCTGAAACCATCAAAAGTGGGATGTCCTTCCATTTTATAGAATGCAGAAAAATATACACCCCAGTAAAAATGTTACTGAGGTTTACATTAGAACACTTATGCTGCTCAACGGAAGATATCAACAATACCCCCTGTGGTCCCACAACAGTCAACATTGTGACTCAAGATCCAATTGGTATTCCATGAAGTCCTTGTGATCTTTGGTTTAGCAGAGTATGACCCAACACCTATGGCAAATGGTAATATGTCTGGCCTTTGGGGTAACCTAGAGTAGTACCATCTGCAGCTAAAATAAGTACCATACCATATTTGTGATCAGTCCTTATGTTCCGTTTCGCACTACAGTTGTCACTGTTGGGAAATCATTAACATTTCTTGATTGGGGGGGCCATTATACATAATAATGAGCATGGGGGTCAGCATAAAGTTGTCCAGCATTTTGTAGCATATTTGTAGCAGTTTACCTACATGAAAAGGAGCAAGCAGTTAAGGTAACAAGACCATTATTTACAATGTAGATAATGTCTATTGCCTATATGTTACAACAACACCAGCTGACTCTTGTGAAATGGCCTCAGCTGAGGTATTCAGTGATACACTGTGTTTACTGGGAAGCCGGCGTGATCCAGACTTCCTGAAATGTTTTGCTTCTAGAACAAGATTAACTTGTCTCAACTTTTGCAATAATTTCCTTGTTAAATCATTTTCAAAATAACAGTAGCCTAGTAAGGCAGGAGGAACTTGATATAATTATTCTTATGCTTTAAAGCTAAACTATTGAGAAATATATTTTACTTTTGGAACTTTCTATACACACATTCTATAAGGGATTACCATCTCTCTTCTGCTACAGGATCTCTTTGGAACCCCCTCCACCCCTTATTCTAGTTAAGTGGCTGAATTTCTTCCCCACTTTCTGTCCAGGTTAGTGTAGTCACTTGGTCAAATAGTGAGAAAACCCTTACCGGTCAACAATCTAAACTTTTTGGTGTTTTGGATAATCCAATACACCACACAGATTGGTCTAGTGCTGTTTAGAGAACCTGTGTTGACTATTGACTGGCACATTGCTCCTCGCTGTAGTTGTTATTGCTCTTTAGTATGTACTAACACAGTACAGTCAGTTCTGGTTGGCACATCAGCCAACCTTGACTTACTCTGCACATGGCACGTTCTGTCTTAGTCTCTTATTAACACTACATTCTTTGTATTCTTAGCTGATGAAACGGGCAGTAAATGTTAGGCTGAGGGAAATTTGCAGGCTGTGTTGCTGTTACAGGGTGGTGTCATCACCTGATCTCCGTCGGTCATCCTTTTACACCTACTAGTGATTGGGTTGGGGGCAGGCAATGACTGAAAGACCTTTTGTGTGTTTTCAGGAAGTGGTTTAGTCATTAAATGTTTGCCGAGTAGTGTATCAGTTATAAACTCAGTGTTTATTGTTCTGGGCTTGGTCATCTAAGTGGTGGCACATTAAAAGTGAACTTTAGACAGATGACCCATTTCTACAACGTGTATGAAATATATATATCTATGAATATGCATACAACAATTAAGTAATCTGTTTGTCTTGCGTAATAAAGTCCTTATTTTATCAGTTTTCATTCCCTAGTAATCCAGCCATAACGTTCTGTAGTTAAGCTATTCTCTGTTGTCATACTGTCACACACTCTCTTTCTGGAGGTTTCACACAGTTATGCCAACACCTATTCCAGATACATGGGCCTTTGAAGTCACTATGTGTGAGTTTGTTCTGGAAAATATAAAGTAATTAAACAGCATCTGCCAAATTGACCAATGTCCATTAATGGTTTATAAATGTTTATTTCAGGAGTGTGATACAAATAGCACTAGGAAAATGCATGAGGAGGTGAAGCTCGGGGCGTCTTACATCGTAAGGTTGCTGAATCGTCATCAAAAGCTGGACAGTAAGCAAGTGGAAAGGTTCACTGAGACTCTGACCTCCATCCTCTGCGACAAATTTGAAGGACATTGGTACCCAGATAGCCCACAGAAAGGCCAGGCCTACAGGTAAGAGGAGTCAGTAATTAAGAAAAGAAACACACTCTATGTAGAATCCTGCTATACATTCCCTTTAAATACTGTCTAATAAAGAATTTTTAAAGTACTCAGTTCCCATTTTGTATAAAATGTTCTTGGCAACTATCATTAGGATTACTGGAAGTGTAAAATCTTTTGGAACAACATGAGCTGGCTACACCAATGTACTGTCATACTGTGAAAGAGTACATGGTATTTACTCAGAACCCCCTTTCAATGGATTGTTCTCCATTTTATGCAGTGCTCTTCCTCTTTTTGGCTTCTTTTTTATTTACATAGTTAATAAAAAATCCTCCTAAACGAAACGTCAACAAAATATCATATTTAAAGGTCATTCCACAAACAGTTGAAATGTAAATTCTTAGTAAATTCTGGGGAGGTAAACCATCTCTTTTAGAGTTCCCACTATCAATAATTATTTTATATTTATAATAAATTGAATGTAACAAAAGGAGTTTGAAACACACAAAACTAGACACAGAGGTGGGATTTATGGAAGAAAGATCTCCCTATGATGAAAATATGTAAGAAGTCATGCATTGACTCAGCCCACCATGTTTCATGTACAACTTAATATTAGTTTAAGGTGGTAGTCGCTGTTGATGTACTTGAACTTTCATGTAGGCAATGGGCCTAATCCTCCCTATTTGACAGGACTAGTGAGCTTAAATGAAACATCTCAGTATAGAAAATGGAGTCTACCAATTTAGCCAGTTTCCTAAACAATGTAGTTTGTATGTATTTGCTAACCTAGCAACTGTCTTTTTATTCCAGGTGTATACGGATCGAGCAAAATCTCCTGGTGGATGACTCTGTACTAAAGGCCTGTGTCAGGAGTGGTCTGCGCTGCTCGCAGCTTGCTCTTCCCAAAAACATGTCCATCTGGATTGATCCCAAAGAGGTCAGCTGTAGGTAAGTCATACTCTAGAGGCTGTAGTGTGCATTAAGAATATCACAGTTAACCTTTGTTTGCAAAGTAAGCCAGGTAGGTGGTGACACACTCTTGGCCATCTTGGGTTCCACGGATGTATATTTTGTGGCTGGACAAAATTAGAATTTTGATTTAATACATATTAATTTATCTCTTATCTATATTTGGCTGTGTGCCTGCAGTTTTGGGTATCCTCTATCTTTTTAAAAAAATAGACGCTTAAATCGATTCATTAATAATCACCCATATGTGTTTTTTAAGCCCATGTATACAGGTTACATTGACCCTACTGTTCTCTTTCCCCAGACTTGGAGAGAGCTGTAGGCCCTTTACTGTGAAGCCTCCAGAGCCTGAAGAGCCTAAGAAGGATCAAAGCTCAGAAAAGTCAGACTTGGAGACCTCAGACTATCACTCAGACACCACTGGTTCACCATCCGAGTGCTCCAGTGAGGATGAGGAAAGTGTTGGTGGCAAGGAAAAGAAGACGACTCCAAAGATAGACACCACAAAGCTCGTAAGTGTTTTCATGTATACCTTTTATAAAAAATCCAAAGCTGCCTTTTCTGGCCTTATTTTGCATTTTTTTATGAATAGTCACACAAGTGAAGGATTGAAACTCCACGCAAAGTGGGTTTTCACTTATCTTTAATGCGTGGTTTAATAACTACTTCTATGGTCTGAAACAGCTTTTATATGAATCATGGTTTATTCATTCAACAGTCGGGAACTGTAGGAAGTGAAATTGGAAAATCTCTGAGCTGCACGTGTCATAGTTGTCCTATGGACTTACTTAATTATTGTTTTGTTTTTTTTAACAGAAGTTATGAGTCACCAAAGAGTCATCCTTCTGTAAAGTGACTATGGTCTTTCAGTCATCTGACATCTAGACATCTAGGTTCTTATCAACCCTTCTATTATAGAGAATGAATACCATAATATATTAGTATATATTAAAAGGAAACAATATTTTTTGTGGCAACCAAAAAAAAGCACTTTTGCTACCAAAAACACATTGTTCCTACATATATAGTGTAGTGAGCAACCTAAAGAGGCCTGAAATCAACTTACATCTGTACCCAACTTCAAATATGCTTGATGACTGAACAATGACAGTGTGGCAAAAAATCGAGATTTCTGCAAATAAACATACTATATTATTTTAAATGCCTTTGTAACAAATAATTAAATAAAAAAAGTTTGAATGCATGCATAAACTAACAGTTGGCTATCTTTTGGCAGGGTGCGCAATTTTACTACAGCCCAGCTCCAGCGTCCACAGTCTATTATCACTACCCCAGAAATACCATGAGCTTCATTCCAGCATATCAACCGATGACAGTGTATTATCTGGTCCCAAAGTATTATCAAAACCCACGAACAAAGGGAGGCTACCGCAAATGGAAGTCCAAGAAGTCCCCGACTGCCACTGAAATCTAAACTGTGAATTGTTTGGACTCAACTGCTAGACCTCTACTGTTCACCTCTTGGAATCAGATTCTGAGCTAATGGAGATCATCTCACGGGTCAACCTATTCAAAAGCTGCATGAGCTCTTGTAGGTCTAAACCTGACATAACTCAGGAATAATGTACTGAGAAACTTTTTGCTTTTAATTTATTAGCACAACATGGCTGATTAACGCACATGGAGTGATTTAGGAGGCCGTTGTATGTAGCTTGATGGGTGATAGAACCTGATTGTTATTTCCCGCTACTGGGTGATGAGAAAATTGGAGAACTAAGATATATTATCTTCTATTTCTTGTCATTTCTCTGTATCCTCTTCCTCTTTTTGTGTTTCAATTGGACATTAATGATTTGGGGGCTGAAAGCCTCAATTAGAGCTAGTTATGCTTATCTTTGGGTCAGTTAATGGTTGGAGTTAGGGACCATTTTACATAATATTAGACAAAAAAAATCCATACAGCTTAATATATTTTTTTAGTGCTATGAATTTTTAAACTATGTTTTAAACTTTTTGCTTGCTGTGGGCACCTACTATTTTACATATGTGCTTAAAGCCTCTGGAGATGCAGGACATCCCTATGGTTGTTTAGAGCATTCTACAATACATGCTTTGCTTGGTTTAAGCATGGAACAGTTAGCAGTGACCGATTTGTAATATTCTGCTTGCAACAAGGTACAGTTACTGTGCGAATGCATTTGTAAACATGTACAACCAAAACTATAATCAGTAGAAATTTTCTTTCACTTTTTGTGGTGAGTGGGATAGAAAGAGAAAGGAAATCTACTGAATAAGTATCCCCTACAGCAGTGATGGCGAACCTTTTAGAGACACAGAGTGCCCAAATGGAAACTCTTACAACTGTGAATGTCCATGCCCAGATAACCGTACTTTTGAGTTACAGGGTTAAGGTTAGGCGTGGGGGGGGGGGATTAGGGGGCATTGCTAGGGGAGGGTATGGGGCAATGTGTGCAATCAAAATAGAGGGGAAGGGAACTGATAGCATTAAGAGTCAGTTCTTTCCTTCTTGCTCAGTTTGCGTGTCCACAGAGAGGGCTCTGAGTGCCACCCCTGGGGCGCGTGCCATAGGTTCGCCATCACTGCCCTACTGTATCCTAAACGGAGTCAAAAAGTCTATACATACATATAAGATGGTGGAAATGCACCATGCCTCTGCTTTGGTACCTATTGCAAATGCATATCACACATTACACTATAATACGTTCTGCTTTGGCTTGCTTTCTTCAGACATGCATAGTGGAAAAAATCCTGTGTGTTTGACAGCAAGTAAGAACCGAGTTCCTACTTAGAATAAATTATGTAATTATATTACAAACTCCTTTACTGTTACATACAAATATTGCAGACTTTTAGATTCCTAACAAAGATGATTAAGTTCCTCAGTGCTAACTCACTTTAAATATACCTCAGAATTTGTGGAGTAGTGTGAAGGGTTACACGTTCTTCTGCGCAAGGCTTTCAGTCCAGATGTTATTGCTGCCTGAGATTGGTTATATGGTGTCAGCATCCATTAACAACCTTGATTTGTAGTATGGTATCTGGATTAGTATGCTGCTGTTGTATACTCCAGACAAAACAAAATAGAAACAGACCAATATAAAATGCTGCTACATAATATTTGGTGTAGCATTGTGCCACCTATTGATATATATTTATAATACAATACCCGATAAGGAGTATCTAAACCTATATTGTGGGTTTATAAAATGCTTATGACTGTCTGTATCCCCATTTAGGACATTACCCCTTTTGGGTAAGAAGTATCAGACATAACAAGAATAGAAGGACAATCCTCCGACATCTTATTGATTTAGAAAATGCTAGAGAAGAACGCACAAAAAAAAATTCTATTATCAAGAGATATCAGAGAAATAAAAGGAAGAATCTCTTCCAAGCCCGTCTATGTGATAGACTTTTACATAAGATGTAAAAGTAATTCCCACCATCACACAGACAAGATTAAAAAAACTTTTGGGAGATTTAGAACCTCATATTATGTGTGTCCGCATAAAGAGTCTACTAACATTCTGCCCAGGTATTTGACAGAACAAATAGAAAAGTCTAAATTAACACTTGGTGGTGGTTCTAACTTTTCCTCAATTGTAATAAACAATTTTAGCTGAAAGTTAAGTTAGCAATTTTGGGGTTACCTCTGCTATGCCATAACACCTCATGTTTTGTTTTTTGGATGAGCCGCACTTGTATGTGTATGTTTTACCGTGTTTTGTAAAATGGTCACCAATGCCAAGACTTACAACAGCTGTATGGATCGAAATTTTCCTGATTTTAAGAACATTTCATACTAAATGTACAATTAATCCTTGTAAAAGGTTCCAGGTAAACAAAACTGCATTTTTATTCCTGAAATTTCAGAATGTTTTATACGTTGCTGCTTAATTTAAACAATTATATATTGAATTTAAATTCCCAGAGGACCATGCTGAGAGTGGCTGAGGCTGGACCCAAGCTCCCATGATCCTGGTGGAAGAATTGGCAGGGTGTTCAGGTTTCTCACAGCACATATCCTGGCCGGTTGGGGTCTTGTTCGGTGTTTTTCTACCTGTATGTTGCTCGGGGCTCTTTTGTTTCTGTAAAATATTTAGTAATTTAACTAACAGGTTCAGTGTAGGCACAGAAAACCTTTTATTTAACAGACTTCTATTTAATGTATATAGAAAATTTTTTGGATGTCACCCTGTTGTGTATGTCTAAGAATAAGCTTTTTTTTTTTTGTGTTGCACTGTACATGTGGTTATCATACTTTTATATGTTTAAATATGTTTTGTAAGCCCTTGTAACATATTTTGTATGGAATATTTATAATATAAAAAGCAAAACTACTAACAAAATGGAGTTTAAGTTATGATTTTAGTACCCATGCTGCTAAAAAAAGATCAGTTGTGGGATGTTCTTGATTCAGTCTATAGGTTCTGGTGTCATTTTGACTCTCAGGCTGCCTGTCTGCCACTGTTCTAAAATGGCCATCATTCATTATAGGCATGCATCATGTTAAGTCATACACGCTGATCTGTAGTTGTGCTCCACATTTGTAAACTATCCAAGAACTATCATTCAATTAACATGACAGCCATAGAAATTGAATATTTGTGATTTTTTTTGCTTCAAGATTCTGTTGCAGAAACCCGCTGCCTTTTCTGAAAATGCTATTTATCTGTCATGTTGATTATCTGCTTATGGTATTTCCTAAGCAAGTGACATAAAGCAAATATGCCGTATGGGTCTGATCAGAAATGATGTCTGCAGACGGCCTGCTGTAGACTTCCAAAAGGTCTGTTACGAGTGCGGCATCTACTGGCAGATGCTGGTACTGCATTCTCACATTCCAAACATCTGAACTGAATTTCCAAACCTTGCAGAGCACTGCATATCCCAGCATCACCCTTTTGTTTTAATAATTTAACAAATTTCAAGTGGTGCCCTTTGTTCTTTATGAGGTTCAAGAGTAATAAATGCTCAGCAAGTCATCTGTGTTGGATAATGTTGAAGGGCCCTTTCACAATAGCTGCATGTGCGTTGTAGTACCACAACGCAGCCCTGCAGTCTACCGCAGGGATGCGGTAGAGTAGAGCACGTCTGTAACGGGTCAAAAACGCTCTGCATCAGCTAATTAATACCAATGATCATCAGGCTGCTGCATTGTTCCATGGAACAAAGGTGGAGAGTAGTGTAGCATAGGAAGCTCACCACAGGGGAGTCAGGGTAACCACACAAACCAGTTCACATAGGTGGCATTCTGCTGTATTACTCCACTAGTCTCTACTAGTGATCGCTGAACTGTCTGCCATGCAATGAATGTTCGCTTTTCTTCTCACCGAACAGTTCGACCCGTCCCTTTCTCTGCCATATAATTCTTTCTCCGGCCGGCGCAGAAAGGTCTGGCCGGAGGAAGAATTATTTTCACTAGAGACCAGGTAGAGATACCCGATCTCTAGTGCTATACCGGGCACGGGCCGGAAGTGACGTCTGACCGACGTAATTTCCAGTATAGTTCCGATTCAAATTTTAAGTTCTCCACGAACAGGCGGATGGACATGGAGGATGTTCGGCCATCACTAGTCTCTACTAGTGTCAAGCATCTGCGATTGACCTTCGATGCTATTTTCGATGCTCCAAAAACATTTTCATTGATAATCAATAGCACAATACACACTTAAGTTTCAGTGCCACTTTGCATTTGAAGGTGGCTCGCTGCATAGCCCCGTGTTAAAAATGTTCAAATGCATGATTTCTGTTCTTGTCCTGGCCCCTCTGTCAATTTTAAGAACCCATTGTGGCCCACGCGTCAAAAAGTCTGCCCACCCATGGATTAGGGCACAGGTTTGCATAAAGGATGATCCTGGTATAGTTGAAGCAGGAGAAGGACATTTTGGTAACACCTCCTAGATTCCCTGAATCATTCATTCTGCTTCGTCTAAAGCCAGCCATACACAGTCGGATTCCATGGCCGCTCGATCACCTATCCGATCGATTCTGGCGGGAATCGCAGGTGTGATCGATCGGCCAATTAAGAGAATCCGATCGCTGCATACCACCTTGTCCAACGGATTCCGGGACAAGGTGGGCTGCACACGATTCCGGCACGATCGTTTCGCGTGCACGCGCCCGGAATCGATCGGCCCGGAATCCGGCCGGAATCCGACCCGTGTATGGGGGCCTTAAATCGACAAGCAAGACTTGAATTGTGGGTTTGATCATATTATGTACTGACTAAAGAAAGAGGGAAAATCTGGCAGCCCCCTACCCAAGCAACTATCCAGTGCTTGCCCCTCACACAAAGTAATGTTGAACACTTGCATTTAGAGACTATGGTTGGTGGTAGCCTGTATTGGATAATATTTATAACAAGCATTGCAGGGCTCCATTTACTAAAGCAGCTTGATGTAACTGGTGGACTTTCAGTGGAATTTAACCTTAAAGCCCCCCATAGACAGGCAGACTCCTCCATACAACTTTCATGAGACCTACCAACAACTATGTAGTATAGTGACCTCCCTGATAGAATACATAGTGATTGGAAGGTGTAGAAAGGTCCTCCTATTACATGGTTTTGGTAGAAGAAAAGTTGGTTGTACAGAAGTTGCATGGAGGAGTCTGCCTGTCTATGGGGGGCTTTAAGGCCCCCAACTAGGAAAACTACTTAATGTTGTTGGCATTCCTATTGTTAAAATCAACTTTGGGTCTTATTTAAAGATAAGAATGAAAACAACTTGCATTATAGGTTGTGTAGATGGAGTTTTGGTCAAGTCAAATGAGTTGTATCTCTTTATAAGCCTATCAAAATTGAATTAAAACTTTATTATGGTGTGACCCAACATATACATCTTTCTGTTTGATCTTCCATTTACACACAGTACACACCTTGTTCTATGATGAGGGGAGGGGTGAACACGGAGCACTGCTATTGCAATGTCCCCTATGGAATACATTGGGCGTGGGGCAGGAAGCCAAGGGAAAGTCCTGGTGGGTAACTAAATGACCTCGCCCGACAGCCCTACACACAATAGATATTCAGCCTAATGTGTATATGAGGCTTAAGTCAAATACACATGCATACATTTTGAACCATCTCTCATTCTCCAAACTGATTTCTACAGAGAGCAATAAACCTTATCTAGAATATGGTTAATTAGCCAAGATCCTAATTTACAGTACATATGAAACAAGGAAGAACATTTTTTTCTCAAGATTTCCCCAATCAGGGGACAAGTATTCAAAGTTTGGAATAAAGTGTCCTCTCACAATTGGGACACAGGTCCGTGAGTAGCTGCATGTGTGGACAGCACTGACCTGCGTTGGTCCAATACCTTGCTGACATAATGGACACTTATTAATCTGAATTACACAAAGCAGTACTAACTCCACATACATCATCGGTCATGATATATTTGGACCTTTGATAACCCTCCTTCTAGAGCCTCAATCATGACGATTATTGTCGTATATGTGCCAAGTCCATAAGAACATTTTATGCGTAACATTTTTCATCCACAAAATTGTTAATATTTACTTAAAGCATCCCCTGATGATGTGGGAACTGCAAACACATTGGATCATGCTGTGATTTAATTGTAACAAATGTGGGATTTATGTAAATCTATGACCAAGTGGATTTAAGTTTAAACGCTCGTGTCCTGATCGTGCGATCGTCAATCTAAAGCCCCCCATAGACAGGCAGACTCCTCCATGCAACTTCTGTACAACCAACTTTTCTTCTACCAAAACCATGTAATAGGAGGACCTTTCTACACCTTCCAATCACTATGTATTCTATCAGGGAGGCCACTATACTACATAGTTGTTGGTAAGTCTCATGAAAGTTGTATGGAGGAGTCTGCCTGTCTATGGGGGGCTTAACGCCCATCAGCTTAATTGATATGTATTTTAAGAATGTTTTTTTTTTAAATTAAATTTGTATTTATTAGATTATCAAAAACAGAATAACAAATACATATCACACAAGAGTAAAAAAGAGGGGTACTTTAAAAATAGAAAGGGGTCAAAGGGGTTATTTAGAATGACCAGTTAAGCCCGCCATACACCTTCAGATTCCTCCATACAACTTTCATGAGACCTACCAACAACTATGTAGTATGGTGACCTCCCTGATAGAATACATAATGATTGGAAGGTGTAGAAAGGTCCTCCTATTACATGGTTTTGGTAGAAGAAAAGTTGGTTGTACAGAAGTTGCATGGTAATTGTATGTGGTGTATGGGGGGCTTAAAGAACACTCCCATTAGCAAGCACAATCATAGTCTCAGTACACAAATCAGCAATTGTAAATAACCCCCCACCCCGCGGCGAGCCCTGAGTCCTGGTATTCGGGCCAGAAGGAGAAAACAGTTTCAGCATGAGGGGGACTCCCTGGGGGGCCACTGGAGTCAAGGGCCATCATGCATCACATTGGCGTATTTAATTATGTTTAAATACAATAGATTACACTTTATTTAATACTTTTTAGCCCCTTGTTCCCTCATTGGGGAGATCTTGAGAAAAATATTTTTTTTTCCCTTTAATCCAAATTGATTTCATCAACACAAGATCAAAACAACAGCTAAAAGTTTCTACTTAAAATAATAGAATTGTTATTGTTAATATCGGCACTTTGAGAATTCGCGAATATCTTGAATATAGTGCTATACCTTGGTAATCTCGAATATTCAAAATTTTTTTTACAGCAGTACATAACTACTGCATAAGCAATATGCACATGTACAAGTGCTGCAATGAAGGTAATAATGACTGGAGATCACAAATTCTTAAATTTAATTTTTTTTTGCGAATATTATACAAATACGAATATAAGCTATGCTGCTCATCACTACTGGCAAATCATTGTATGATTGTATGCCTACATCAGGTACCTTCAATAAAGTGTATGGGAACATGGACTTCTCTGGAGGAGAGATAGGAGAGACAGACAGGACTGTTTACTGTTATATGAAAGAAGGCGACTCCTTCATCCCTATAGATGTGAATGTTCTGTACTCATTGCTGCAGGCTAATGGCTACCAAGCCTAGGATGCATGCACATCTCAAAGGATGCAAGAAATGTTTTCTTTCACATGTTTCGGTATGCGGACAGCCCTGTATTCTTAGGCAACCTTGTTTTGGAAACAGAAGAAACTAGGGTTGACAAGATGAATAACGTGTATTTAAAGCCTCACAGTGTACTTTTTCAAATTTGCTAGCTTTTTGTCCGTTAAATATACAATTGGAAGTGTTTTCTTGTATCTGTTTGAACCTACCAGAAAGCCAATGAATTCTTACATTCATAGGCTCACTGTTGCCAGTTCTCTCTGTTAACTACAATATATTGCCCCCTTATGTTAATTATGTAGATAAAAGGTAGAGGTGTTCTGTACACCTGACACACTTTCTATCCTTGAGTGATAGCATTGCCCTTTTGCAGATAGAGTACAATCAATGGGTAATGGAAATGTTTTGCTTGCAGGAAACCAGGTGAAAAAAAGGAATGTGTGCACTTACATATAATGTCTAGTAAACTTAAATATATTTCAATTTGGTCATCTGTGTTATTCTAAAAGTAAAATATGTAATTTTATAATGGTTTATCCTAGCTTTCCTAGTTATGGTGGGTTAAGTGCAACAGTACTTAAATATACAAAGCACATGTCTACTTGTACTTTATTTCTGATTAAACCATAAAAAGATATTGTCATTATACTGAAATATGACTGTAAAGCCCCCCATACACCTTTAGATTCCTCCATACAATTTCCATCAGATCTACCAACAACTATAGTATAGTGACCTCCCTGATAGAATGCATAGTGATTGGAAGGCGCAGAAAGGTCCTCATATTACATGGTTTTGGTAGAAGAAAAGTTGATTGTACAGAAATTGCATGGCAATTGTATGTGGTGTATGGGGGGCTTTAGGTTATATTTTGATGATGTCAACATCCCTCAGTTTGCCGTATGCCAATCAACGTAGATTGCTATGTCAATCTTAAGGGAAAGGAGGCCAACGTAAGTGTAACACACCCACAGAGAATGCATTGAATCAATTAGCAGTGGATGGGTAACGGACTGTTTTACCTTTAAAAAAAAGAGGTCTCTCTGTCTGCAACGCATGCCTTAAGCCCCCCATAGACAGGCAGACTCCTCCATGCAACTTCTGTACAACCAACTTTTCTTCTACCAAAACCATGTAATAGGAGGACCTTTCTACACCTTCCAATCACTATGTATTCTATCAGGGAGGTCACTATACTCCATAGTTGTTGGTAGGTCTCATGAAAGTTGTATGGAGGAGTCTGCCTGTCTATGGGGGGCTTTACAGGATGTTCACAGATGTCCTAAAGCCCCCCATACACCTTCAGATTCCTCCATACAACTTTCATGAGACCTACCAACAACTATGTAGTATAGTGACCTCCCTGATAGAACACATAGTGATTGGAAGGTGTAGAAAGGTCCTCCTATTACATGGTTTTGGTAGAAGAAAAGTTGGTTGTACAGAAGTTGCATGGTAATTGTATATGGTGTATGGGGGGCTTAAGTCATACATAAGTCTGAGGCTTCCATTAACTGTTATTGGACATGCCATACGTCAAGCCTACATTACGTTTATGGAGGCTCAAGCCAGTGGGTTGGTGGATATGACTGGCTGTGTAAACATCTCTGTCAAAGCCCATGGCCTTCAGTGGTGGGCTTGTGCACTGAGGTAAAATCTCTGCTTTCAGTGCAGGGATTTTAGAGCAAGTGTAGCCATATTCCTTATACATACCAATTAAAGGAGAACTGTACATATGAGCCTCTAATCCATACTGATAGTTATAAACAATTGTAGTATCTGCTTTTGCCTACCCAAGGTGCAGCTTCTGATTACATATTCTTAGATACTGATGTAGTAGTAGAAATTGCTGTGAATAATTGTTTTACTAATCCACCAGACAGAATATATAAAGCATTGTATTTCAACTGTTAACATGTTTGTTAATTCTAATTTTCAAGTGAATTAGGCTGAGATGGGTGTTTTGCCAGTTTTGTATATGTCTATTCATAAACTGATATGCTGAGAGTTGGCAGAGCTTGTTAAATGTTAATGGAGGGCTTAGGAGAGGTGACGAATGATTTAAGCTACAGACCTGAGGTGTGAATAGGGGCTGCAGGAAGCTGCCCACCAGTGTGGTTGTCCAGGTCTGCCTTGCATTGTCAAGTTTTAATGCAAAGAAAGTAGTAAACTGAGATGTGATTATCCTGACTGTCTGTTACTGCCAGGAGGTTGGTCAGACAACTCATAGGGCAACACTGTGCTGGAGTTTAACAGTGGGAAAAGGGTAGGAAGTATCTAAAACCTTGGCAAATGGAAGAAGGGATACCAATGCAAAATACTCCATCTATGGATGGAGACAAATGTATATATATATATATATATATATATATATATATGTATACATACATTCATGAATTTAATATCCAACTGTGGATTAAATATATATTTACATTTATGTAACATATACATAATTCATTTACATAACATATTATATTGACAGATTAAATGGGATGGGTAGATAGATAGGTAGATAGATAGATAGAATAAAAAAAAAACCACTGTTGAATACAATAGTTGGGATTATACTGCAGTTTAGAATTTTAGGAGGGAGCTCTTCTTGGAGAGACAGTGCCAGGCGTGGCCATTGTCTGACAGCGGACCTCTATAATGCAAATCGGCCAATCACTTTCTTAATATGTAATACAGAAAGGGGTATTCAAAATCAATCAGGTGACTCCTCCCTCTTGTGTTGCAGGTCCTATATAATCCTGGATTTTCCACCAAACACAGTACAACATCTGTGAACACAGAGGGATCAGTATCTCCAGGACAAGAGGACAGATCATCACAACAGTATCTACTCCAGGTATGGGTATCATAAATATTGATTTCTCTATGTAGGGTATACTGCTGTATGTGTTATGTCAATACTGGATCATTTATTACATACGTAAATAAAATATGTATGTTATGTTAGATACTGTACTATATGTGTATACTATTGATAAATAGCACATACCACTTTATCTACATGTTTTGCTTGTATTTGGATTTATTGCCAGGGATGTGTTTTTTTGTAAACTAATACAAGAGAGCAATTTGTATTTGATTTTTCCTTAAACATTTTATTATATGTGGGTTGTTTATGTTAATGTTTTCCCAATCAATGTTTTATTATACATTTAGCTGTACTTAACAGTGCTTTAACTATATGCAAAACAACTTTATTAAGTGTAGGGTTAGAAGCCCTTTGTGTTGTTTATTTTGGCATGTGACCACGTTATGGATTTTCATTTTGTCCTGATGTTCAATGTTCAATGTTTCTCCGTGTTTCATCCGTGTTTTTGCCTGTCTAGATACAATGACTGCGTTTGCTGGTATCCCGCTAGAAATGAGAGATGAGCTGGTTGCTGGAGTGGAGTACATAAAGACATTGGCAAACAGATACCACAAGGTGAATCCGGTGATCATTGAGGCATTTGGAGAAAAGTTGGCAGAGCTTTTATGTAGTAAATACACTGGACATTGGTACCCAGAGAAGCCTATAAAGGGTCAGGCATACAGGTAGGTCTTTTGTTAATATTTTACAGCCTTAGTTGAGAATTAAATATCTTGTCAATAGATTCCTCTACATAAATAAGGAATTTCCAAATTATTTAACTTTCAGAAGGTAAAGAAATGACAGACCCCTTCTGCCAACATATCTAAATCTGACTTTTTTCTTTTTCAGATGTATCAGGATCAATAGACACAGTACGGATCAAAGCATTCTAGAGGCATGTGCTCACTGTGGCCTAAGTTACAAGGAGTTAGCTTTGCCCCGAGAGATGACACTCTGGATTGACCCATATGAAGTTTCCTGTCGGTAAGTTGACAATATCTTCAATAATAGTCTTAAACATTTTCAGCATAGTAGAATGAATCCGGGGCTGTATCTTAAAAGGACCAACACTAAGTGTATGTGTTTTTACTGACTGTTTACCATTTTTAACTTTCATTTAATAACAAATATAATCTTAAAAACTTACACAATGGGGAACAAGTATCCCTTTTTGAATATATACCCATAACAACTGTATTATTGGGCAAGTCCAAAGTTTTGTATTACATCAGTAGTAATCTTTACAAAGATGTGAATATGACTCGCACATCATCTGCACAAGCGGGGTGGGAAAACTTTGCAATGTCACTTCCTGGGTCACGGTCAAGGTCAAGAACCACTACTGTATCTGCTCTTCCAGAATTGGACTTGCACACTCTTGGCCTAAAGATACAGTTTTATATTCCACAACTAGCTATCTTCACTATGATTGGTGGAAACACCCCTCATGGCCATAACTGTTTCACAACTAGGCCACATGTCCAATTTATTCTACAAGCTTACTTGTTACTTATTTTTTAATCAACTGTATAGGCTTGACGTCCTTATGTTTATTACCAGGCTAAGGGAAGAAAGCTACCCATACACAGTAGCCACCTTTGACTCCAAGACCGTCCGTGTTCCAGCAGATACCAACATCATCAAAGGACAGGAAGAAACCTATACAGCTATTAAATGCTTAACTCCTACCCCAGAAGAAGACAACTCCATCTTAGGTTCCTCACTCCCATCATCCCCCAGTGTTATGGGTGAAGACAGTGATAGTGGGATTGATGGTAGCTGTGAAGATTCAAGTACTCTACCAATCTCATGTAGTCCGACAGAAGAAAACATCTGGTGGAGTTCTACAGAAGAATTATCACCTCGGGTAAGATAATGTTAATCTGTCACTTATTAGTAAGAATCCACTGTATTAAATACAAGTGGCCTGAATTGGATGAGGTTTTATAACAAAACTGGTCTAAATATTTTTTAACAGTTAAAAAAAATGATAAAATAGGACATTTCAATACTGTTGCTAAAACACCGCTTATGAAATAGTGAAAGAGTTTATCCGTGCAATACTCTATGCTTTTAAAGCCCCTGTAAAATTGGTCCCAGCCACTGATGACCTGGTTCTTGTTCCAGGCCCATCTTACTTTTAACATGTAAAAAGAGCACTCTGGGGTAGCTGAAGAGACAATGCGGCTTGTGGAAGGATTTATCTAAAACCTTGTACTGACAGATAGAGGCAAAGTATAATGCAGAAATCTAAAATGGTTATTTGATTGTTCTTGCCCTGTGCATAACCTTTTTAATAACCTTATAAATACTTTTTTTATTGATTTTCTTTAGGCCTCCGCCACTGTCTTCAGAACATCAAGTCCACTTTGGATCCCTGCTTGGAGAGCAACACAGTTTTATCAACACATCAGTAAAGACCCACAACAACCATATTGGTTTTAGGCGTTAATGGGAAGATTTATGCAATTTTCAACTCTGTATATACTGTACTTTTAAAGATATATTTATTATTTACATTATTTTTCATCTTTAAACACATGTCATTTTTTTATTATTTAATAAATCCCATTAGTGTTTTAAATCATTTATCGTTTATGAATATTTTTTAACTATAAATTGAATACAGGTAATATAACAAATTGTTAAAAAAACATAATTGTTGAATACAAAATAGCAGGTATAGTGTTTCAGTAGACGAGAGTCTGTATGTCCCTTTCTACGGATTAACATGTTTTTCCAAGAGGGCACCAATTTCTCCTTCTTGCATCTAGCCTATGTTTTACTGTCTTTTCAGTAAGGGATATTGCAGCGATGGTATCTCTGTAATATTTCTATCATGACACCTTTGTTTGCAAACTGAGCTGTGGCCCCCATTATAGTGGTAATTGTTTAATGTTGTCACCTAGAATTACTAAAACTATTTGTATCAGTATGGTGCTCATGTTGCAGATGTGTCATGTTTCTGTAAACTCTAAGTACTACAGTGCATTGCACAATATTTTCCAATGTGTCTGTAAGAAATGTTGCGCATACATCCAGATCAGCCCTTGTGGAGTCAGGCCTTGATGTTGAACAAGAAGGCCTGGCACAGGTACTTTTAATGCACGCTGTGAGAAATCTGCATGAACATTTTTAATAAAGGAGCATTGCCTGTGCAACTCTGTAAGGCTGTGATTAGTCTGCAATTAAGCTTTAAGTGTTATCCATCATGGTCTCTCTCAGGGTAGGGGTATGTTTTCATGGCATGATGGGCTTTTTCTACACCTCCTGGATGGTGATGTTGACATAGCCCATCTATATACATGCCCGTATCCCATATACAGGCATGTATATGGATGGGCTACGTTGACATCCCCATCAAGGAATGTGCTTAAAACAGTGGGTGTCGACGGAGCCCATAACGCAGTGGAAATATACCCTAACAAGAATTTTAGTCATTGCAGCCTTTGGTCTGGCCCCTATGTCACATTTACACAAGTCAAAAAGTTTGCCCGCCCCTGGTCTAAAATAAAGTGGTAGATTCTTTGACTCTCCAAACGAGGAAGGACATTCTGGGCTTTTGAAGAAAGGCAAACATGTATTTTATTGCCCTGAAGATCAGCTTGCATTTAAAACCCCACATATTAAATAAAATGATAGATAGATTGGAGGATAAATTTCAACATTGTTCCCATCCCTGAATTGTATAGTACAGACAGGAGATAGGGTTCCCTCTTGGGACTTTACATGGAACAATGTTGCACATATATAAACAGGGGGCAGATCAATACTATAATACAGAGTTTCAAATAGAGTTATATAGCGAACTTTATTGATTATCAGATACCAATACCAACAGCATCTTCCTGCATACACTAACTGCACACTAATTATAGAGATCTTTGACCAGATCCTGGATGCATGGTAATACCTGTTTATGAAATGGGATCACCTAGACTGCTTACTTAGACCGGAATACTTAGACTATTGAACGTAAGGACTTGCAAGACAGGTGAGCTACACCCCGGGTCTGTTATGATGTGTGATGGGACCACTGAAGTGACTTGTGTATGTGGGGCTTGCTGGGCCACAACGAATGCGTCTATCAATTGTAACCTGGGTGCTCACTCTTTAGTGTGGTTAACATTCCCTTCTTGGGAGGACACAGG
>CM070038.1:48285583-48317284 GCA_036250615.1 Ptychadena robeensis
CTGCTCGCCGCGGAGGACTTGTGTGCCGAGCGGGGACTAAAATCTCCCGGGCGGGCCGCCTGCCCAATCTGCTCTGGGGAGAACACTGCCCTAACCTTGACACCCGAAAATCGGAAGAATAACCCTGAAAACCCCAAAAGACTATCTGCACATGCGCAGTTGTAAAAATAGGAAAAATTTTCAAATAGGAATATATCGCACAACAAGGAAAGTGTTGGGTGGGTTCCTTGGTCCATATCCAGGTTTTGTTGGTAGAAAAGTGCGCACGGTGGAACAGGTTTCATATTTACCTTTGTGGGGCTGGGAAATGAGGTGTTGTAGTTCCTGTGAGCCAGCAATAAGCGCTCTGTGTATGAGCTATGACTATTGAACACAATGGAAGATTTTATTAGATTTCTGCTTGGACTGAATGAAAGAAAAGGCAGAGAACTGACTTGTGAGTGCTTCTTTTTGCCAGATTGTGAGGGCACTTACAATATATATAAATGTTTCTGTTGCCAAAATTGTTATTTTTCCCCCCTGAATCCTAAGTTTACTAGGAGAAAATAGTTTATTGATTTTCATCTCTTTCATTTCTGACGCCAGTGCTGAGAAACGGAAGGAATATTCATAAACATATCCATCCACATGTAACTTTCTAGCCCCCTTCTCAAAGGACCAAAGTTATTTCAGTTTAAAGAGAAAATTGCAACCCTGATCTACAAATACACAGTCAGATACATAATGTGCATTGTGCTATCTGCCAAAGGATTTGAAATTCTCTTTTGGGATCAAAACATCTCTCCTGGGGAGTGCAAGTCAAGAGGGTGATACCACTTTAACTGTAAAGGCTCCCATACACCTTTCAATCTTACCATACAATTTCTGTACAATTAACTTTTCTTCTACTAAAACCTTGTAATAGGAGGACCTTTCTTATCCTTCCAATCACTATATATTATATATATCAGGGAGGACCCGGCACTACATAGCAATGATATATACCTTCCAATCACTATGTATTCTATCAGGGATGTCCCGGCACTACATAGTAGTGATATATACCTTCCAATCACTATGTATTCTATCAGGGAGGACCTGGCACTGCATAGCAGTGATATATACCTTCCAATCACTATGTATTCTATGAGGGAGGACCCGGCACTACATAGCAGTGATATATACCTTCCAATCACTATGAATTCTATCAGGGAGGACACTATACTGCATAGTTGTTGGTAGATTTAATGAAAATGGTATGGCATGATCTTAAGGTGTATGGGGGGCTTTACCTACAGCTGACCTCTTGTGTTGCTAAGAGGCTTCAGGACTGCAGCAAAGAAAGACAAAATGAATAAATAAATAGTAATTGCTTACAATGCAGATTGTCAGTTAGTTGAGGCTGAGGTAGAGCATTCGAAGTACTCTGACAATACAGTAACACGTCTGCGCTCTGACAAGCCATGCCCCTGTCTGAGGTCCGAGACGCCCTGCTAGACAGAGAAGTGAAACCAAATTCCTAACCTGAGCAGAAGACCAAAGAACGAGAAGAGACCGCAGAGCAGATCTGTAGGTATGAGTTCTAAAATACAGCTTTTCTTTTATAATAACATGATTGCCACCTGTAAGCTTTCATGGGATTCATCGGACTTTGTGTATCCGCTCAGTTACCAACTGGTGTTTGACGTAAGAAAACAAACGCTTCCTAGTTAGAGAGATACGAAAGACGCTTTCTTGGACAAAATGGGAGCAAACATTTCCACAATGTTGACCGTTAGCCCTTGTGTACATTGGAAAAGCGTGGGTCCTTTTGAACAAATCCTACAACCAAAGATTGAGGTATGTTTGTTGAGAGGCTCATTCGTGATATAGAGAGGAAGATGCTGGGACAAGCCTGCTGCTAATGGAAGATAAGATGCTTTGTGTCCTCATCTTGTTATTGAAGGAAGTGCTGCTTAAAGAATCGGATGGATACTGCTTTTGATTGGAAGTAACAAGATGGTAATTGTTAACATTGAATCGAAAATGATGGATTTTCCAAGAGCTGATTAGATTTGTGTACGATCTATAAAAAATTTCCGTCATGTCCAATAACCCTTCGATCGGCGTGTTGTTCGCCTTCGACCATTTTTATGTAAATCGATTCAAGTGGACATTGATCACTTTTTCTTTGTTCGACTTCAAAGTGGGACGTTTGAGATCGATCGCATTGAAATATTGATACGTGTATGATGGCCTTAAGAAAACTGTTTACAAAAAAGAATGCTATGCTGTAAAAAAGTCTTTGGGTTCACCTATCCACTGAAGGGATTTGCACCCAAATGGTCATACTTTAATCCTAGATTAAAGGACAGACAGGTTTTCATATTTCGACTGATATCGTATAGCCCATGGTACTATAGAACACACACACAGGACTTTGGAAAGGAACTAATCGGATTTGAATCGATCAGAAGGTATGCTGAGACTATTGATGAAGCTAGCCATATACGTTGCAATTTCCCCTGTACATTCGATCGTAACACGATCGATCGCAAAATCAATGATCTACCGTACAATAATAGCAGTGCGTACCATCTTGGGGAATTGATTTCTGCTCGATGATGGGGGTCAAGGGTCCCCATCCAAAGTAACAGCAATGGAACAGAAAATGCAGGCATGTTGGAAATCTGTTTGATCGATTTGTTGTTAGATTCTGGTCAATTGGTCAAGATGGGCAGCCATTGATTTCCAAACTGTCAATCGCCACAAACCTGCGCTGTGGTTGATTGTTTGGAAATCAACCTGTTAAACTGGCCATACACCTTTAGATTTCTCTGTCAGAGTTCCTTTAAGCCCCCCATAGACAGGCAGACTCCTCCATACAACTTTCATGAGACTTACCAACAACTATGTAGTATAGTGACCTCCCTGATAGAATACATAGTGATTGGAAGGTGTAGAAATGTCCTCCTATTACATGGTTTTGGTAGAAGAAAAGTTGGTTGTACAGAAGTTGCATGGAGGAGTCTGCCTGTCTATGGGGGGCTTTTAGATCTTCTTTTGTTTTACCAAAACCATGTAATATGAGTAACTTTCTAAACCATCAAGTCTACCTGTGTTCAATCACAGAGGACCCGACACTACATAGTTGTTGGTAGATCTAAAGGATATCTGACAGAGAGATCTGAAGGTGTATGGCCAGGTTAAGGCTTTAGACTGACACTATATTACACACAGTCAGAAATCTAAGTAATGTTCTGATCATGTACTTCTCAGCTGCTGCAGGTCTATGATTGCATTTGTTTAGTAACGATGAAGCAGGTTGATAATATCCATATTTTTTTCCTGAAAACCTATTCTGTGTGTGCTATTTATCCTAAAAGAAATAAGTGAAGCCATATGGCTAAGGGCCTTTTCCTACTATACCCTATACAGTAAATGCAGCGGGTGTGGGGTTATGCAGGATGTCTGTGTACCATTTGCACTGTGTTAGTTATCCTTAACATGCTAATGTAGCTGGTAAATACAAACACCCTGAAACACATTCTCACATATTTGTAGTGCAGTGAAAGCATCTCCATCCATGGCCGGCTTGTAAGAGACTCCTTACAGCGTGGTGATGTCATCATGAGTCAGCTAAAGAACTGACGGGAGGTTCCCAGCAGTAGCGAGATGACGTCATCAAACTGCTGCCCGTTATCGGAGGAGCTGGAGACACAGCAGTGCCGATGCTTTACTTTCGCTCTCCATGCAAAGCAATGGACATCGACCTTGGTTTATAGTCATGTCTGATATCCCTGTTTTTGAGCGGGGTTGATTGGTCCCACTTGAAAACAGTGATGGCTGCATTTTATATGGGTCAGTTAGATGGCTGTGAGCACACACAGTGCTCAAAGTGGCCATCGATCTGGCCCATATCTACAGGAGTGTTCCCTGCTTAAATTTGAGGGGAAGGAGAGTCCCCATCCATATTAATTTACTACAACAGGATCGGCCACAAAAAATACCTGCAGGACGAATCGCCATGTCTAAAGCTGGGAATAGACGGGATGATTTCCCCCGATTTTGGCACTAGTGGGTGGGCCTTATGACATCATTATGCGATCCAACATGACGGCTGATTTTTGCCCAATCCTGCAAGTTGACGCTATCTATCTATCTATCTATCTATCTATCTATCTATCTATCTATCTATCTATCTATCTATCTATCTATCTATCTATCTATCTATCTATCTATCTATCTATCTATCTCTATCAGGGTGGATTAAAATAAAAAAAATCTGATTTTTTTTAACTTAAATTGATTTTTTTTTTAAATAAAATGCTTTTTGAGGAAAATATATTACCATCCCAAGGTTTTTCCATGATGAAATAAAGATTAGTTTTCAATTCTGTAGAATAAGGCTGTATATGTTTAATTTGTAAGATTTTGTAAGATTTTATAATCAATAAAACTACACTCTCAGATGTATAGTGGCCGACATCCCAAAAACAATAGACAATGAATAGACAGAAGTTGATGATGGCATAAACACATCACCCCAAATTTCCCCTGGAATAGACAAGGGCAAGAGTACTTTAAGGGCCACTCACTATGTAAAAGCAATACATTTATTATACACAGTGCAAAAGATGAAGTAATGACCATCATATCAATCAAAAACAATGCACAATGTTGCGGATGTACACATCTATACATGTGCTTAGACAATTAAAATAGTCCAAATGGTGCAAATTTCACCCCAACACACATTTCGTTGGAGACTTCTTCAGGGGGTACGATATGTAATTTAATCGGCCAAATCTGCATAACACAAACAGCCAACACAAGGGGATCAGTCATATTGGATAACCAAATCGACATAAAAGTGGACACAGACCCTCAGGGGTTACTCACGTACATAGATCAATATAAGGTGGAAAGATATGATTTCTGAAGATGGCGTCCCCACCAACCAGTGGCCGACACCAGTGGGGAACGGAGAGACAGACTTTAACCACAGAAATGCCGTGGTTATCTGCGTACAACAAGACCGATTTTTAATACATTTTCTTTGGTATCATGTCTTTCCCCCTATATGGATCTATAGACGTGAGTAACCCCTGAGGGTCTGTGTCCACTTTTGTGTCAATTTGGTTATTCACTACGACTGATCCCCTTGTGCTGGTTGTTTGTTTATGTAGATTTGGCCAATGAGATTACATATCGTACCCCCTGAAGAAGTCTTCAACGAAACATGCGTTTGGGTGAAATTTGTACAATTTGGACTACTTTAAAAGTCTTACAGCACGTGTACATCCACAACATTGTGCATTGTTTCTGATTGATATGATGGTCATAACTTCATTTCTGGCACTGTGTATAATACATGTATTGCTTTTGTGTCCCCTGAACCATGTCTATTCAAGGGGACATGTTGGGTGATGTGCTTATGCTATCATCCCTTCTGTCTGTTTCTGTAAGATTATTGGGCAGTTTCTCTGTTACAAGATATTATCACAGATGCTTGGTTTAGTTCTCAAAACTTAGTGCAAGAGAAAAGTTGTCCAAATATGAATGCTTAACCTAAACTGTAGATAAAAAAACTAATATGAAAAGTTGTTATTCTAAAAATCTACTTGTATTTTAAAGTTGTACCAGCAAGAATGATTGATTTAAATCGAGCCTTACTGACTTGTGATTTAAATTGGTTTGATTTAAATCAAATCCACCCTGATATATATATATATATATATATATATATATATATATATATATATATATAAATAACACTATAGAAGGGATGATAGATTGTGGAATTCTCCGAGAGACATTTATTGAGAAACTGTGCTATGTAAAGCATTGAGTAATGTGTTGTCACTGTAGAAATAAAGGTTGATGATTATACTTGTGAAAATACTAGTTGGCTCACTGCTGTAGCTGAAATGTGAAGTCAGTGACTCACTCCAGAGGAGTATGAAGATCAGAAAGGAGCAAACACAAGTTTCTGGGACAGTAGTGATTGGTGGCCTTGGCGAAAATTGTATTTATTTACTTGCAACGTGTCTTTTGGAATTGGTAAGAGTTAACAATCTCAACCCTTATTCATTATAGTCCTCTCTTTTTGGAATGCCTGAACATACAGGTTTGTTGATATTGCATATATAAAATGCATTACAAGGGGGATTACCAGAACTGTTTTCCATTGAAAGTCTCATTTGAAAAAACAAAGACATGCAACAAAAAAGGCCGGAAAGAGAAAACATACTTTAACTATGCAACAAACCAGCTGGGGAACTGCAATGAAATACTATTTATTGAAGCAGCATATTTAAATATATTCACCTCCTGGACATAACAACGTTTTCGCGCCATTTTAACCGGCGCCGTATGGGAGAGCGTGCCAGAGTATATTGTACTCTGCCGTGATTCCCTGCCCTCCTCTCTACACCACTGGCGTCTCTTTGATCTGGGCCAAGAAACGCAACACTGTTTCCTTTAACATAGAGGTACACCTGCCCCATAGCACCGTAATCGATCGACGAGCCTGCAGCGATACAGAATCACTTCAGGCTCGCACAGCACAGGCGTGTTTGCCTGATCCTGGCCTTGTTTTAAAAACAAACTGCACGTGCTGGGTTTGAGCATAATGCCAAGGAGGTTAATAATGGGTATTGCAATAATATAATGATATGTTGTAGGTAGTGCATTTACATATACAATGTATACATATACATGCAATAAAATACCATTTTTATTTACAGTTTTTTTTTTTTTTTTAGGTAATTTGGAACAAATAAAGTCAAATGGATTTGAAAGAACTGAACTATGCCTTCCCAGACAAACAACTGCAGGAGATGAAAATGGTCTTAGTAAATGGTGATATTTTACAAACGGCTGAAAATATCAAGAAATCCCTCATAAACCTCAATAACATCCCAATAAATATTGCAGTTACTGGAGAATCAGGCTCCGGAAAGTCCACCTTTGTCAACGTCATTCGTGGTCTGGGGGATGAAGATGAGGGTTCTGCGAGGACTGGAGTGGTTGAGACGACAGTGGTAGCCACACCTTACTCTCACCCCCGGCATAATAATGTGACATACTGGGACCTTCCAGGTATAGGTAGTGCGCATTTTCAACCAAATCAATACCTGGAATCAGTTAACTTTAAGCAGTTTGACTTCTTTTTTATCATTGCATCAGAACGCTTTAGAGATTGTCACATTCAACTGGCCCAGGCCATCAACAAGATGGGCAAAAAGTTTTACTTCATCAGGAATAAAATTGATGCAGATTTAAATGCTTCCAGGAAACTCCGAAAGAACAGCTACGATGAAGACAAAATACTCCAGGACATTCGCTACAACAGCCTTAAGGGACTACATGATGGAGGAATCATGTGTCCTCGAGTCTTCCTTCTCTCATCCTTGGAAATGGAAAAATATGACTTCTACCTAATGCAGAAAACTTTGGAGAATGAACTTCCGAGCCAGAAAAGACATGTGTTCCTTCTATCTTTACCTAACATTTACACCCAGGTCCTGGAGAGTAAAAAGGATGCTTTTAGAAACCAGATATGGAAAATCGCTCTCGTCTCAGCAGCAAAGGCCTCACTCCCAATCCCAGACCTCTCAATAAATAGAGATATTGACGTCTTGGTGAGCACGATGAAAGAATACAAGGAGGCCTTTGGACTGGACCAGCGATCCCTAAACTGTCTGGCTACATTATTTGACAAAGATGTCAATGAGCTGAAGTCTGTTATCCAATCCAGGCTTCTCTTGCAGGAAATTACGTATGACCTTGTTGTCAACTTGTTGAACAGACGACAATTTACAGAGGCAGCGCTCATGGTAACCAAATATACAGCGGAGACAGTGCCTCTGATTGAAAGAATGGCTACTGGAGTTGTAGCCTTTGGTACAGCTTACTGGTTGCTCTACAGCTTCCTGAAAGATACAGCGGACGATGCTAGGAGAGTGCTGTCACGGGCATGCGATAATACACTTTAAAATGGACCGGATGCGGTTGAAATATTTTGTTACTTTTTCTGGTTCTGTAATGTTTTTATACATTTTACATTGATTGCTTTTACATTTTTGGCTTGGGACAGGGCCAGCAGCCTCTTGATGTCTGCTATTTAGCAAAAGTTAAAGCAGATCTAAACTAAAGCAGTATAATGAGCGCTGTGTGTGCTTGATTGTGCTCAAATCTATTAAGAAATCTACCCGTGTATGCCTTAACAAGGTTATCGGACATGACCATAAATCAGAGTTGATGTCCATTGCAAGCATCAGCTGAGCTGGATGACCCAGCTGTGCTGCGCTTCGAACTCCTTTGATATTGGGCTCAGCGTGATGTCATTGCGCTGGACTAGAGCTTCCTCGAACATCAAGCAGTGTATGCCCACCTTAAGAGTCCCCATACATCTTTAATCAGTTTTGTCTTCTTTTTTTTGGGTAAAGAAAAGTCGACATAAAAAATATATTTTCTCACGCAAAAGTTATGCGGAGAGGGGAGAGTCTTTTTTAGAGAAAAGAGTGTATTCTGTCTTCATTGTTGAGGTAAGAACTTTGTCTATGTAGAGTAACTTATGGTCGCTCCTAGTCGCCTCTATCGAACCGGAGGGAGGCACAGTAAATTGTGGATACTGGTCTCTGACTTCGGTGTTGTGGTACGTTTTAACTGGAGAATGGGATTAATCCCAATACAAATAAAGAAACATGTATAGGGCGCCCAGCGTTTGTTTTTTAAATTTATTTGTATCGACGCGTTTCGTGGCTAATCATGCCACTTCTTCAGGATGAATATATTTGGTTTCAAGTTGTCTGTCAATGGATTTGTAAGATACTCCTGTGAGTATCTTTAGATTTGTTTTACCAAAACCATGTACTATGAGGAACTTTCTAAACCATCAAGTCTACCTGTGTTCAATCACAGAGGACCTTATACTACATAGTTGTTGGTAGATCTAAAGGATATCTGACAGAGAAATGTAAAGGTGTATGGCCAGCTTGACTTGACTTGACTGTGTTTTATAAAGAAAAGCTTTTGCAGTTTGAAAGCTTACCTTATTTGCTTAAAAAACCCCCTCAAAACATTGGTTTTAAGGACAACAGTTTATGGGAAACTAGATAGAAAAACCTGCGACTGTGTCTAATCCTACCCCACGCTATTTTAATGTACAAAAAGTAAATGTTAACAGGCTCACGTCTTATAGAGATGTTAGATTTTTAAGGTGCCCATACACGCACAAGATATGGGTTAGATCGATGGCTGGGCGTCGCGTGCATTCATGACCATATATCTGGCGCATATCTAATGCCACCCCTGGGTTATCAGACATGACCATAAATCACGGTCCACAAATCCATTGCTTTGGATGGGGATGGCAGTCCCAATCTAAAGTAATGGCCGGCACACAAAAAGGTGCCAGCCAATCCTCTGAGGGGCCGGCTGCAGCGTTATGATGTCATCAAGCTGCAATCGGGACCTCATCTATTGAGACATAATCTGCCCGTGTATGAGCAGCTTTAGTTTCTAAGAACTATCATATCAGACTTTTTCCTGCTAATGGATACTGTACAAACAGCGCATGTTCTGAGCGATGGAGAAAAGCGAAAAATTCTTAGCAATATAATTGAGTAAATAATTAAGAATAATATGACCCAAGCTTAATAATAAATCCATGGAGGACTGTGTAAAAAAATCACTGCATAAATAACAAAAATATTCAACCTGCACGAATTTGATCATGATTACTTAAGGCTTAGTGCCAACGGTGTTATGGGCTGCGCCGATACCCCCTGCATTAATCTCATGCTTTGATGGGGATTTCAACGCAGCCCATCCGTATACATGAATTACCTCCCTCTTTCCACATCATTCAGCCGGTCCGCCAGCAGCGGGGGTGGTAAGCCATGTATATAGATGGGCTGCGTCGACATCCCCGTCATGGCATGTGGGTAATGCAGGGGGTATCAGCGCAACCTATAACCCCTTACCGAGTTGGTAAGTCATGTATATGGATGGGCTGCGGCAACATCCCCCTCAAGGCATGCAATTAACGCAGGGGGTATCGGCGCAGCCTATAATGCCTAGATGGTGGACTAACGTATGTGGCGCTCAGCCAATTGTCATCCTGGAACTACCTGCACAAGAAGGAAACCATGTGCAACAGCTTAAGGTCTAACAGGTCTGAGGGTTACATTGCAATACCAAACATTGGCCAGGGTACCATTGGTTAGCATGTGGAGGTCTATGTGGCTGTCCAAAGAAAATGCTCCTTTTCCTCTATGTTTAACCCACTCTCATATATAAAGGGAATGGAATGTCAGTGCTAAACCTGCCAATTCTGGTGCTCTTTGGCAAATGCCAATTTCAGCTGCAACAGACCATTAGAACAACAAATCAACCTCATGGAGCCTTATTCTGTCATTGTTTAATTTATTTGATGTGTTCAATATAACACTAAAATTGTTTTAATCATTCTTCCCAATAAGTAAGAAAAATAAATCTTAAAATTGCATGATAAACCATCTTTATACATGTCCGGTACTTGTACAATCAACAGTAATTTACCACCGTGCAGTGCTTGATCAATTTGGATCACTTTTGGTTGATCAATTCAGTTTAAAAGGAATCAATCAATTAAAAAAAAAATTTGACTTAAAACAATCGTTTAATTCGACTGAATGAAAACAATCAAACCATGTATGCCCAACCTAATTCTCTGGGATCACTCAAACCCAAAACCATCCCTCCCATTTAAATACTGATAAGCTGTAATATATGTTAAGGTAGACATACACCGTTCGATTTTAGTGTCCGATCCACTTAAAACAATTAAAGTTTACATTGATCGAACTTTAATCATATACTGCACACATGGATTGAAAAGTGATTGGACATGTTGGAAAATTTTCGTAGATTGTACAACAAGAACCACAGCATTGTGTTTGTTGGTCGGGTCGATTGTATTTGATGACACATTTTTAGATGACTCTTTCCTGTGTTTTTATCAAAAATAAAATATTCGATTTTGGTTGTATTATGATTGAACCTTCCATATGTTACTACTTTGGATTCGATGGCGATCGGTGCCCAATGAAAAGATCAAGATCTAAAATCGAATCAAAGATCGATCGTACTAAAATGGAACTGTGTATGCCTAGCTTTAGATTTGCATTTAGATAACTTTAAATACAGGCAAATTGCTTTACAGGAATGTTCACATTGTAATGTGCTTTCCTGACAGATCATGCAGATAAAAAAACATACTTCTTTCCATAAAATATACATGAGCATTAATAGACCGTATTTTTCGGTGTATAAGACGACTTTTGAACACAGGAAAATGTGTTCAAAAGTCGGGGGTCGTCTTATACGCCAGGTACAGAGTGTTGACGTCGGGGAGGGGGGGGGGGGGGGGGGGGGGGGGGGGGGGGGGGGGGGGGGGGGGGTGAGTGCTAGGGTGCTCTCCTGTCCAACCATTTAGGGGAGCCCTGAGGTCTGCTCCCCCATCCATTCTCCCCGCGCGTTGGGTGACAGGAGCCGACAGGCAGAGCTTCAGAATCCCCCTTACCCCTCTCCTTCCCGAAGTAGCTGGCTGCTACTGACTGCAAGTGTGCTCACTAGCGACATTGTGCATTGTGGCTGAAATTGGTATTGCAAGGATACATTGAACACATTAAATAGCTGTACAATAACTTCACTTCATACACAACTGTATTACATTATATTACATTTTTAGATTTGTGGGGGATGAAAGTCAGAGTAGATATAAAACTTTTTATTTGGTGTGCGTTTGAAGAGAGGTAGCTTTATACTGCGAGAATATCCCTAACTCTATATTTTAACTGGAAAAGTTGGGGGTCGTCTTATATGCCGGAAAATATGGTAATTGATTACTTGTAGAAGCAAAAAATGGTTTAATAAATGTATGTATTTCATGGCAACATGAAAGTCTGCTTTTAGTGACACCCCCTATCAATAAGTTAGAGTGAATTATGAGCTCAGAAAGCACAGCCAATTGGATCATGGGGAATGATCAACTCACTAGCACGAATCGGTAACATTACGATGTTCATTTAACCTCACAGGTTTAATATTTGTCTTATGGGCTACCTTGATGTATTTTGCTGATAATATACATACTGGCAAGAATCTAATTATTATGTGGTGGTGGGAAGAAGGGGAGAGATTTTAAATTGTTTTTAAATCACATTGCGCCAAAAGGAATACAAGCAGGAGGTCTGCTTTACAACACAAGACGTTTTTTGTCATTATGTGACCGATTCACATGAGCTCCTCACACACCAGGCAAATGCTTATTTACACCAATGCTCATCATTGTCTCTGGTTTATTACATTTCATAAAAATCCATTTCACAATATTTACAGGACTGTACTTTCCCCTCACGCTCTTTCATAAGCTGCAGAGATCATAAATAAATAGTGGAATACATCTTAGATTTAATAGTCCATCCTGATCATTGTTATTTACAGGAAATTCAATTAGAATGTGTCTCAAGGTCTGATGTAAAAAGTAAGACCTCAAAAGTCCAGTGACAACAGATAAACCACCTAAACCTGGCAATTCCGTGTTGGAAATCCTTTCCTGGACCCTGGTGCTTCATCTCCAGACATGATTTGACACTAATACAATGTGTCCCTCACTCCATTCATCATTAATTCAACAAAAGAATGGGAATACCTGAACGTGAGCAGCACCCAAACTTTAAAGCACCTTAGCAGGGAGTTCTGCAGAGCCCTACAGAAATCCAAAAGGTAAGTACTAGGCGCCTGTTCATCAGACTCCGCATACATATGCTTAACACTTGGGTTCAAGTGATCCTCACTATCCCAACAATCTACTGTATTCTGATAATGCTGAAGACTTCTTCACCCCATCCCAGATCCGAGCAGCATAGTGAAACCTACAAAAGGAAGATGCAAATCTTTTAGAACACAGAAATTCAAAGCAGAATTGAAACTTAGAAATGTGAGCTCAAGCATTCTGTCCCTGTAAACTCTGATACAGTTTGCCGCTTCTTAACCCTCTGAGCGTTTGCCACGTGGCACGGTTTTTTCAGAACCGTGCCACGGGCAATCGCGGCGGAGCTCAATATGCTCCGCCGTGATTGCCTGCTCAGCTCAGGGTTCTAAACATAAGCCCAGCGTCACTGGAGACGCCGGACTTATGCTGAAGAAAGGCGACGCCCCTCCAGTTTGATGGAGGTCTATGGCGCCGCCTACCCCCGCCCCCTTCGCGTCACCGGTGACGCGATCGGGGGCGGACCCGGAAGCATCGGCATATATGCCGATGGTCCCGACCGCCGTCAGAAGACGGCGAGACCCTGAGCAGTTGCAGTTACTGCAGTTAACTGGGGCTGAGTTTCATGATGCATGAAACTCAGCCCGAGTTAATTCGGGCCAAACGCTCAGAAGGTTAAGCCCCCCAAACACGCATAGGGCCTGGTCGTTCCAAACAGTGATCGGCCAGTACTTTGGACAGAGACCATGGTCCCCATCCAAAGTATTGTGTGGGAATCGATGTGCACAGCAATTCCCTGTCAGACCGCTGGATGCCCGAACAATCAGCTGCTGGCCTATGAGTCTATGCTTTAGATATCATCAGTCGGAGCTTCAAAGTGAACCTGTATTTTGCCCATGCAGTACAAAGTAGGCATTCATAATAGTCACCTACCTTTTACTACTGCAGAGCTCCATTTCATTGCAATGCAGCACACATGTGAAAACTTAAACTAGGACATAAAGCTGGCTTTGCATTGGCATATGTAAAGACTGGTTGGAAAGGTTCCCTAATAATGATAGTGTGAATGAACCCCAAGTATTTGTGTTAATGGAGTTGTCGCTCACATCCATCTCTTGGACTATGCTTAATGTGTCGGTTTTGTTGCATAGGTAAATAACATCCACCTCCATAACTGGAAGTACCATGCACTTTGCAGATGGGAGTGGCACAGGGATTACATCAAATTAGTTTTACCCCAAAAAGGCCAAAAAAAGTTTGCTTTAAGATCTATTGCATCTGCAAAATAAACCACTTCTTGGAACCACATATTCCCTTTGCTTTCTCCTTGTCAGGAGGTAATTTATTTCACAGCTAACTCCAGATACACAGCTAAATAACACATATAATATACAAAAAAAGTCCCTCTGACTGCAATACTAATAGACAAAGGAAAAGATAGGCCTTAGTGTTTACTTACCAGTTCTTTTCGGTGAGAATGGTGTGTGAGAGCTGAGGGCGTGACATAGACATGATTTGACTGCGCAGTTTGCTGATAATAGTGTGGAAGTTTGGGTGACCTTTATACCCAGGAAGAAGCGAGAAGAGAGGGTTCCCTCCAGAGCCTACAGAACCAACAAATTAACATGATTAAAATATCTCTTAACCGTGTATCAGAACAGACCTCCACAAATACAGCCATTCCTGTACCACAAACTAAATAACCAACTCCAAGGAAGCCCTGCTTGTACTTTACCATACACTTCTGTTAGCATTGGGAAGGAGGAAGTATAGAAGATTTCTTTTACACTGCTTCCTAGCACACCTACATTTTCCCTTATGAGCAAATATCTAATCTGATAAAGCAATAGGAGCCAACCTATTGTTAGAACCCATTTATTTGTTCTCTTCCATCTGGTGGTAAATAGATCAGATCGAAAATACAGCAAATTTATTCTGATCATCCGTGTTCTAGAAAAGCTAGATTGTTATATATACATATGCACAGGGTTTTAGGATTTCTGATTGATCAATTTCGAATTGGAAAACCATTGAGATTGGTTATTTCAATTAACCCCCCAGCTGTTCCTGACGGTCCCAACTCATTCAGCAGAGAGCGGAGCCACAGGAGCGCAAACTCACTGCTCCGTGTGTCCGATCTAATGAAGGGGCAGCTGCAGGGGGACGGATAACTCCCTCCGTCATGCTCTCCTATGTAACCTGGCCCATCTGCAGCGCCATCTAGTGGTTGCAGTGCTAATCTACCGGATACAGTGAATTATTGAAATCTTAATTATCTTATATTGTGAGTTATTCACAAAGCATCTGAACATGCTAATATATTCTGGATGTCTACCAGACTCCTGTATGGACATACTTTGGGAAGTTACAGGACTACAATGTAAAAAACGTTTCTTCCATTAAAGTCTAATGTGCGCTTTTGGTACAGAAATCTGTACCTCAGCTGTGCGCTAGGGAGGGTAAAGATAGGCAGGGGATCTAGTAATAAGTAATTTACTTGACATTAGTAATTTACAGCTTTTCCTATGCATGCACAGAAGAACAAGCCTGACATAATGGTGGTTGTGTGAGTACCTGTTCTCTGGGGTTTGGCAAGGGGAGTAAGGATGCGGGGACAAAAACAAATACAGTTAGGCTTTACACTGACTTTTTTTTAGTAACTAAAAGGCCATTGCTTTCTATGATCTAATGTATAAAGTCTGTGAAACAGAAAATGAAGTACCTGCTCTGGAGATGGTTTCATCAGTTTCGTTTTCCATCATAGGGACTAAAAACAAATTCACTTCTGACTCCAGGAAGTCATAAGATAATCCAGGGAACATATTGCAGTCTAGCATGGAGAGAGTGCCTAAAGCAGAGATAGTCAAAGTTGTTTAATTTTCAGTGTGACAGAGAACACAAAGTTAAGCCCCTTTACAACACAACTTACAATCTTTTTTTATACCATTCCTGTACAATCCACTTTTCTTGTACAAAACCATGTAATATGAGGAGCTTTCTAAACCTTCCAATCACTATGTATTCTATAAGGGAGGCCACTAGAGGAAATCTAAAGGAAATTTAATGGAGTCATCTAAAGCTGTATGGGGGGCTTTAGTGTCGATCAATGATTGGCTACTTAATGTTTGCATCACTTTTCCTATAAATCAATAAGTATCCAAGCATCAAAAAACAGAATGCTATAAATTGAATGGTTGTGAATATATGGGAGAGCAATCTTTTGTGTAAAGCTAACAAAGGGCACATTATTTAGAACCATTGATTGTATCGTTTAGGATTGGATATAGGTGGGATAATTACCATCAGCATCTGTTTATGACTTAATACCATATAGATAACATTTCCTGCAATAGAAGATACTCTGCTTAGGATGTAACATGTATGCCCAGTACACATTATATTCTTGGCATGATGCATTTGGCTTCAGGATGAAAATACTCCAAACAGAACAAAGAACAAGACCAGATGACAGAACCTTCAAAACACTTATCTGCCATGTTCTTACTACTGTTCCACTTTGGGGCTGGAAGCTTAACCTCCCTAGCGGTTGAGACGAACCCTGTTCGTTCGCTGAACAGGGTCCTCTCAACCGCAGGGGAAGCCGGCGGCGGGGAGACCCTATGCCTCCCCGGAAAGCTGCAGCGATTGTCTTCATCGCTGCAGCATTTCCGGGTTTGCAGCACCGCCCCGATCGCGCCACGATCCATGTTAACGGAGGAGCGCCGGGTTTCCCTCTCACGCAGCTGATGTCAGTAATGACATCAGCTGCGTGAAGAGCTCCGGCGAGATGCCGGAAACTCAGGAGGTTAAGGAAATCTATATTGCATTTCCTCAATACTTCAGTATGGAGCAGTGTGTAACCCCACCCATGCGACTGGCCCAATTAGTACTGGCATAAAGGAACCAAAGCCCCTTTTTAGCTATGTATCTGTCTTGGGGCCGGCAGCGAAATGCAGCATAGAGAGATCCAAAAGAAAGGTAAGCAAAACCTGCTCAGGGGGATATTTGTAATTTATCATGACCTTGTTGATGTGCATAAGTAAAGCACAGGGTTACTTCATGAAACACAATCACCTTCCTACAGTATCAAGATGCATAATGTAATACCGTATTTTTGGACCATAAGACGCACTTTTTCGCCCCCCAAAATGGTCCTTATGGTCCGAATGCGCGACCGCCGCGGCCACACGGCCAATGGTGGTCGCAGCTTGGCATCCCGCCACCTCTGCCAGCACGGAGATTAGCCAGGGGAGCTGTCAGATGTGAGATGCCGGCTCTGCCATTTGAACTGTGTAATTGCCTATGCCAGCCCTGAACTGGCATATGCAATGAAGAGAGAAGTATAGATGACATTGCATCTATACCTATCTCCTCTGTCCATGGGAACAGCAATCTGCCCCACGGACACAGAATCAGTAACATCGGGAGAAAAGAGCAAAGCAGAAGACAGCCCAGCACCCCCCCCCCCTTCCTGCCGATCAGTGTAAAGTATGAAGTTCTGCTGAGTGTACTGCTGCTAGTGACACCTTCTGGCTGAATTGAATATTGCATCCACTAAATTCATTGCATTAACCCAATTGATGTGCAAACTTTTTATTTATTTATTTATTTTTTTCGTTTTTCCTGCCCTAAAAACTAGGTGCATCTTATGGTCCGGTGCGTCTTATAGTCAGAAAAATACAGTAACTCATTCTGCTTTCTATGTATTAAACACGGATATGAACAATATATAGAGAAGAAACAAATACGCTGAATTGTGCTGCCTTGAATCTAGCTCTACATAGGATGACAGCATAGCTGAACTGGGAAAAGAAGTATGCACCTTTATATCGGAGACGAGAGTGCAACATAAGCTTATCAATCACTGTGTGCATCTGCTTCAATGTCCGGGGACAGAAGTCCTCCCTCTTTGCTTTATTCTGAAGGAAAACTGCAAAACAAGGAGAAACATAATCAAGTTCCCACATTAGAACCTCTTAACATACAATGCAACAAAGCCTGAGGGACCATGGGAAGTGAGCACTACTTATTAACCTTCTGGGCGCTATGCCCGAAGCCAGTTCGGGTGCAGTTTAATCGTGAATCAAACTGCGCCCGTGCCGGGATTGGGCACAAACGCCTGTTCTCTGTGCTGCACTTCTACAGAGCCGCAGACACACTGAGCCTTTCCGGCCCAGTGTCTTCGGCGCCATCTGTGATGCCGAAGGGGGTGGCGCCATAGACCTCCATGTTAATGGAGGGGCGCCGCTCTTCTCCCCACACACCGCTGGCGACTATTTGACACTGGTGGTGTGTAGAGGGCTGGGCAGAGAGCTGGCAATCGCGGCGGAGTACACAATTGTGGGGGAAACTGCTTTTCCTGCCATAAAAAATGGCGCGAAAAGCCCGTAACGCCCAGAGGGTTATTAAACCTGCAGTCCTGACAAAACATTTATCTCACACTTAGCAGAGCACTCTTCATCTTTAGTTCAATGGATGGTGCAGACTTATCTAATTGGCTGACAACTGTTCTAGGAACAAGGAATTTCCATCCATTCAGCACCCACATTGTAAAAGAGGGAAGGTTGACAATTTCAAGAATGAATGTCCCCATACACGGTAAAATTTTTCATTTGATTCCCAAACGATCGTAGTGTGTGCATTTGGGGTGACAAATCGTTCAGGAATCGAATGTGGCCAGCCTTTTGATCCCGCTCGAAGAAAGCTTGATCAAACAGGGAACCAACCAGGGTCCTCCTCCAAAGTATCAAACGGGAATGAACCTCCCTAGCGGTTGAGACGAACCCTGTTAGTTCGCCGAACAGGGTCCTCTCAACCGCAGGGGAAGCCGGCATCGGGGAGACCCGATGCCTCACCGGAAAGCTGCAGCGATTGTCTTAAGCATAGACCTCCATGTTAATGGAGGAGCGCCAGCTTTCCCTCTCACACAGCTGGTGTCAATAATGACACCAGCTGTGTGAAGAGCAGCAGCGCGAGGCCGGAAATGACAGGCAGTGTACTGTACCGATACGGGCAGTGCGCTAGCAAGGTTAAGCAAAGTACTGCAAATCGTTTCAACGCTTTGAAAACAGCTTGGTGATGGTAATGATCGAGGGCATATGGACCCGAGTATGGGCAGACTTCTCTATTTGATGATTGATACAACTAAATTAATCATATAGGATTTCAGGATGAACAAACCCTGAGAAGAAAGACATACCAATATGGGGGTAGTACTCTATGCCATCATCTGCCCCCGATGAACCGCTGGACTCGTGGCTGGGGGATGGTGTAGATGGCTTTAGCATTTCAGCAGTCTGAAGAAATCTGAGAATACAAAACACTTTGATATAACGGTGTGTGTTTGCATTAAAGAGACACTTTCAATTTCACATCTACAATAGGTTGAAGGTTCTGCGTATAGCCCACCAACCCCATACTTTAAACCAGTGTTTTTCAACCACTGTTCCGTGGCACACTAGTGTGCCGTGGGATGTTGCCTGGTGTGCCGTGGGTTTTTGACCCCACCCTCGGCCCTCCTATCTAGCTGCCTCTTATAGTATAAGTCTTATACTATAAGAGGCAGTTAGATAGGAGAGCTAAGCAACCGCATCCTCACAGAGCCGGTCCGTGTATAACACGAATCGGCTGTATAAGTCTTATACTATAAGACTTATACAGCCGATCCGTGTTATACACGGACCAGCTCTGTGAGGATGCGGTTGCTTAGCAACACGCGTCCCCACAGACCAGGGGCGGTGTTTTTGCTCTGCTGGTACGCATCTGCATTCCATCGGGGCACCTGCTGATGACGTACTTCCGGCGGGGAACGGAAGTGCGCCGTGATTATGCGTATCGTCGGTGCCCTCCGATTTTTTTCATGAAACAAGTGTGCCTTTGCCCAAAAAAGGTTGAAAAACACTGCTTTAAACTATGGAGCTCTGCTACTACTCCCTCTTCTGACCCTGCCATCTTAAAATTGTCTAGAAAGTCTACTAACTGTCAAATTACTGACAGGAATGATAATCTGTTATCTCTGAGCTTAATATTACAGAGAACTTAACATTTATTGATAGACACTTGTGTTCCTTAACTCTGTCTGTGATGATGTGATCACTACTAGTCGACTTGACTTTGACAGCATCATAAAAAGTACAGCCACGATCTCGAAACTTGATGAAGATACAGCCATGATGCTATCATGGCGGTGAGGACACCACAAGTTCCTCTCAATTCCTGTGGGGTTTCCTAGCTTCTTTCTTTCTCCTTGCTCCTGTATCAGGGCAAATGTTTAACAATTTAAGGGTCATTTCACTCTGCTGTGCAGCAGTGGTAGGGTTTTTGGATAGTGACGGACATGCTTGCGTCAAAATATCTGTGTCTCCCATTGTTTAAACTAAGCCTAAGTATTTAGGTTGAGTTGGGCACTTGGCCTCGAATAGGTTTGCCATCACTGGCCTAGGCTTTTCAAAGCCTTTCCTCAAGCCTAAACTGGGTCCATATACCGTATTTTTCGGCCAAAATTGGGGGCAAAAAGTGCTTGCGTCTTATACGCCGAATGCGCGACCCCCGCGGCCACACCTTGGCTTCCCGCCAGCTCTGCCAGCACGGAGAAGCTATCACAGTTCAGATGGGAGAGCCGAGACAGAGCTAGATGAACTGGCATCTACAGCTCTCCTGTCCATGGGAACAGCAATCAGCTGCCCCACGGACACATTACCAGTGACATCGGGAGAGGAGAGAGAGAGAAGAGCACAGCCCAGCTCTCCTCTCCCCCCTCCCTCCTCCTCAGATCAGTGTAAAGTGACGTGTGTTCAGCTGAGAGTGTACTGCTGCTAGTGACACCTGCTGGCTGGATTGGATATTGCAGCCATTAAATTCATGCATTATTCCAATTGATGTGAAAACTTATTAAATCTTTTTTTTCTGCCCTAAAAACTGGGTGCGTCTTATGTGCCTGTGCGTCTTATAAGGCGAAAAATACGGTAATAAAATGAGAAAAATTGACCTGTCGAGCTATAGCAAAAGATCACTCCAGAAACTATAGGCATGTTGCATTGGACCTGAACTAATGCCAATGTGACACATAGGAGCAAAGTGCTGCGCACAAATTCAACAAAGAGGTAACTAATCAGTGAAGTTCTACAGGGATTTTTCAGCAGGAGGTCTCCTAACAAGACTGGAACTTAATCAAATGAAAAACCACATCAGACTGGTCAACTACTTTATGTACGCCTCTAAACACACAGTTTAAATATATTTGTTTATTTAAAGTATATTTTACCTCCTATTTTCCTAGAACAATAGTTGTTAGGCTAACTACTGCTCCCTAGTTTTACAGATTTCTAGACTAGCTCCCTACTCAATGGAGAAAAGGAGATGCAAATTTGAAGGCTGGAAATATGGAAAAATAACAGTTGAATTGTTGAATCACCAATTCTGTGCATCACCCGGCTGGGTTGAAAATCACAAGACTGATTAAACAAAATGTCCATCCATTTGGCAGTTCACAGCAATCTTCTCACTAGACCATTTCTCTTAATGAAATTAAGAGAAATGGGATACTCAGATGAGATTTGTATAGCATTTTATGTTATTTAATATGCATTCAAGATATTTTATTTGATCATTACATTTTCATGTTATTTAATTATCAGCTGTGGAGAACGTTCTACTGCCTGCAACATCCTGCAGCATGGCCGGTTTGGCAGTGGGTCAGTAATGGCGTGGGGTGGCATACAACCCTTTATGTGCTTGCCATAGGTAGCCTGACTGCCATTAGGTAGCGAGAAGGGATCCTCAGACCCATTGTAAGACAATATGCTGGTGCAGTTGGCCCTGTCCTCCTAATGCAAGACAGTGCTAGACCTCATGTGGCTGGAGTGGAGATCCCTTAGGAGACCACATCTACAACCTCATCAGTAGCATGCCCAGGCATTGTAGGGAGGTCATACAGACATGAGGAGGCCACACACACTACTAAGCCTCATTTAGTTTTGTTTTAAGGACATTACATCAAAGTTGGATCAGCCTGTAGTGTTCTTTTTTTCACTTTAATTTTGAGTGGGACTCCAAATCCAGACCTCCATGGGTTGATTAATTTGATTTCCATTGATATTTTTTATGTGATTTTGTTGTCAGCACATTCAACTATGTAAAGAACAAAGTATTAAATATGAATATTTCATTCACTCATATCTACGATGTATTATTTTTGTGTTGCCTTTATTTTTTGAGAAGTGTATATAGAAACACTTATTTAACATACTTGAATTGTTCTTTAACCAGCAATTGTTTGGGAAAAGGCCACTTGAAACAATAAACACAAAAATGTACTTCATACACATGAAGGCTCTGCCACTAGTTTAGCAATGATACAGTTACTATTTGCTAGAGGTTCGAACACTGGTGAAAGGTCTTCTCACCTGTAAATGTTGAAGTCGGTGAACCAATCCTGGACAACAATAACTACATGGCACACAGTGAACAAGAAAGCAGCAATCTGCAGAGACTGTGGAAAAACATTAGGAGAACAATATGAAAAAACACAGGAAAATTACCATAATTGACCAGCATTTGGTCTTCATATTTATTTTGACAAACAATTCGACATGCTTCTGTGATAATGTAGAACTTATTGACAGGGGCATTTGGCCTGAGATAGAACTCCATAACCATCTGACCTGCTTCAAGGCCTTGGATTCCTAAAAAAAAGTAATGTGTACATCTAAAGTGAAAGAAAAGTACAGACACAGGTTCTCATAGGCTGGAGGTAGCGCTTTATACCATAGAAAAACAGATATTCAGTTTTGTGGTAGCTTGAGCGAGCAGAGCTACTCAATAACATTATATTCACAATTACAATGCCTAACTGTGTTGTAAGATGTATTAATTAGCTGTAAACTGTGTATTTAAAATTTCAAGGGTTTTCTCTGTCTAACAACCCGCAGAAGGGGAATGCCCGTTGCTACTATGAGTGGAAGCCCCTGTGTGACAAAGCATTGCAGTCAACAATGAACCCACTGCTCACACACAGTACATTCTAAGTTAAGCCCTTGAAGGGGGTAAAAAAAACAATGGAGATATTATTATATTTCTGCTGTATCCCAAATTGGATATACATTGAACATAAAATCAATTGACCAGTGATTGGACATGTTGGTAAATTTCAGGAGAGCGTTCAAGTATCTGATCGATTTGTATCCCATGGTATTACGGAGAATGCGCACAGACTAATTGATTGATCTGTTTTAAATAAATCACATTATGTTGTGGTGAAAACTGTCCAAATGTAAAACGATCAAATTAATAGGACAGTACAGGGAGTGCAGAATTATTAGGCAAATGAGTATTTTGACCACATCATCCTCTTTGTTCTTACTCCAAAAAGCTGTATGGCTTGAAAGCCTACTACAATTAAGCCATATTTAGGTGATGTTCATCTCTTAATGATAGGGTGTGGTCTAATGCATCAACACCCTATATAGGTGTGCCTAATTTATTAGGCACCTTCTTTCTGCGGCAAAATGGGTCACAAGAGGACTTGACAGGCTTTAGAAAGTCAAAATAGTGAGATTCTTGCAGAGGGATGCAGCACTCTAAATTGCCAAAGCTTCTGAAGCGTATCATCAACATCAAGCGTTTCATTTCAAATAGTCAACAGTCCAAAGAATCGTGTGCGAACAACAAAGGCGGCAAATAACTGCCCATGACGAGAAAGTCCAGCGTGCCAGCTGCCAAGATGCCACTTGCCCACGAGTTTTGGCCATATTTCAGAGCTGCAACATCACTGGAGTGCCCCAAAGCACAGGTTGTGCAATACTCGAGACAGAAAGGCGAAGACGACCACCACTGAACAAGACCCACAAGCTGAAACGTCAAGACTGGGCCGACTATCCAAGACTGATTTTCTAAGGTTTTATGGACTGATGACATGAGAGTGAGTCTTGATGGGCCAATGGATTGGCACAAGGCTGGAATTGTTAAAGGCAGAGAGCTCCAGTCCGACTCAGGCGTCCAGCAAGTGGAGGTGGAGTACGGGTTTTTGGCTGGTATCATCAAAGATGAGCTGTTGTGGGGCTTTTCGGGTTGAGGATGGAGTCCAAGCTCAACTCCCAGTCCTACTGCCAGTTTCTGGAAGACACCTTCTTCAAGCAGTGAAGAACAGGAAGAAGTCTGCATCCTTCAAAAAACATGATTTGCATGTCAACAATGCTCCATCACACACGCTTCCGTACTCCACAGCGTGGCGGGCAAGAACGTATAAAATAAGAAAAACTAATACATGGCCTCCTTGTTCACCTGATCTCAACCCCATTGAGAACCTGTGGTCGCATCCATCCAAATGTGTGATTTACAAGGAGGGAAAACAGACCTCTCTGAACAGTGTCTGGAGGCTGTGGTTGCTGCTGCACAATTTTGATGGTGAACATAAAACACTGCAAATCCATGATGCAGCTTTTAGTGCCTTGAAGAAAGGGCTATATTGGTCACTGATTTGTTTGTTTAGTTTGAATGTCAATGTTATTTATAATGTTGATGTTTTTGGTTTCACTGGTAAAAATAATTAATGGTAAAATTGTTTTTTTTAAGTTCCATATTATGCACGTAATAGTCACCTGCACACACAGATATCCCCCTAAATACTAAAACTAAAACCTTCCAAAATATTCAGCTTTGATATTATTTTTTTTTGGGTCATTGAGAACATGGTTGTTGTTCAATAATAAAATAATTCCTCAAAAATACCACTTGCCTAATAAGTCTGCACTCCCTGTATTTTAAGTTGATTGCCATTTGAATAGATGGTCTCTATGTATGCCAGTGTTTTAAACTTTAAAATCTTAAATATGTAAAACCTAATCTGTAACAATTTTAACCTGTTGAACTTAACGGTCACATTTGTAAATGTATGCCTAGTATTTCTAGGCCTAGCCACTGCCAAATCAACTGTATGTCACTAATGGGAACAGACCAGATGAACTGAGAAAACAAGAGATACTGAAGACTAGCACTCTCCCTCTGGAGTAGTTTCTAGACTTTGGTTCCTTTTTCAGGTAGATGGGATACAATCTAGAACTTGATGCAATTTACATTTAATAAGTCAAACCAAAATCAATGTATTTTGTATGAGCTCAGCATGTTAAGTCTTAGAGACACTACCTGGAAATTAAAGTGCCAGATACATCCCCCCCCCCCTACTTTCTAAGTGTGTGAAATTAAGCATATGTACAGTAAATGTCCAGGAGTGGTTCTGGTGGTTTGGTTTTCATTCATCTTTAAACCCACATCAACTACCATTTAGTTTGAAAGAGAGTTAAAATTGGTTGTGATGTGCCATCTATGGGAATGACCAGACTCATGCTTCTCATTGACTGACAATGAGCTGCTGAGGGAATGAATTATAGAGCTATGGTATCGAAAATATGCAGAGGCTCCAATTATTTTGCATGCAGTTTGCTTCTGACTAGAAAAGGAAAGTGTATTACCTGCATCTCCACATAAGTGTGGGGAAGATTGTATTCTGGAGGTAGCTTACGGTCATTATTTATTAAATGATCCAATATTGCAGGGCTCAGAATGGGCTGGAAAGATAAAGAAAACAAGTAAGAAGGCAAACACATAAAAATAAAATACTGCACATGCCTTAAGAAGCAGAAAGCAGCAGATAATTCAGCAACTATGAGTAAAGTACCTGTGTGTCCAGGTAAATTATCCTCTCCTGGCTGATAAAGAAGTCAATGCCACTTGTCTGGTTCCCTGCTCTCTCCCTCACCTCTTGGCTCTGCATTCTGAAGACATATGATCTGGATGATACAAACACAGCAAGGCATCAGTTTAAAGATAATTTTTTATAACAAAGTTATTTTCAGGAACCCATTACACTAGAAGCTATTGCAGTTCCGAAGTCCAGGCCTCTAGAAGCTGCAAGCAATAATGTTTTGTTAATTTATCTGTTTACAGACCATTTATTTTTCTTATCTTAGATGTGTTATAAGACCCTCACATTACGATATAAATCATGTATATATATATACACGAGTGGCTCTGGGTTACCGATATTGTTTATCAAAATCTACCCCAAACCACACTCATATGCAATGAGGTATGCGTTACAGTGTGTTATCACATAACAAGGGTTGTACTGTACAATGCATGCACTAGTGCAGATAGTGTGCACCTGATAATATGTCAGATAGACACCTTTCCCATAAAGGCTGCGCATCCCCTTTCTCATAAATTTTCTTTTAGATATACAAATTAAAGAGACAAGTTTGAATGTGAAAGATATTATTAAAATTATATATATTTCATTATAATAACACACATTTTTCCACACCTTACCTCTGATCATCATCTGGTGAGTTGGCAGAAAGAAGGGACATCAATGTAGATTTCCCAGTTCCCTGAAATCCAATGACTCCCACTACAAGGACATCTGTTTGGTCCAACAAAAACTAAAAATGAAACAAGACAAGGAATATTACCGCAGAATGGGTGAGGATGTCAAAGTTCTAAATCTATTTCTATTCTATTGCTTTTGATAAACCAGTGTATGTAACTACATGGGATAAATAGATTTCACTAATTGAAAGAAGAATTAGTTTATCTTTAGATACTATTAGTTTATCTTTAGATCAATGATTGATATAGGTCACTGGTATTTACTTAATCGTCACTCCTAATGGCGAGATGAACTACATACAATACTAATGCCTGCCATACACACGCCGATGTGTGCAGGCAGACTACCCCCGATGTCGCTCCGGGAGGCTAACGTGATGACGCCATCACGTTAGCCTCCCATTGCATTCTGGGGCCCCACAATCGGCCAGGCACCCTTTGTGTGCCGGCCATAAACAGCGATGGAGACGCCGTCTTCATTGCTGCTTATGGCAATCGGCTCCCATCGGCTCAGATTTTCCGACATGTCGGATCTCTGGCCGGCCGAGAAGTGGGGCGACAGGCATCTGTCGCCCCATGTGGGGACATGCCGATAAACGGCCGGATTTTAACCTGACCGACGGCGAGAGCGCGCACGCCCGTCGGTCAGATTAAAATCCGGCCGTTTATCGGTATGTGTATGGCCAGCATTAGAGCTGAAAACATATGGACACCAAAGGCTTTAGACTTGAGGTAGGGCAAAAAGGTTTCATATTAGACTTGATTGTGCCGTTTTCCCTTTGTTTTACAGAATTGAAAAAATCTTCTTTAACATTTAAGTAGGCAAAAAAAAAAAAAAAGGTGTGTACCCACCTCGATGGCACTGTCACACCAGTTCATGTACTCGTCCACGAGCTTGATGCTGTGCTTCATCTTCTGAGGAGGCATCAATTTTGCCTGGCCAACAACAGCTGTAAGGTAATAAAAAGGTAAAAATAATTCCATGATTACACTTTAAATTGTATTGAACCTCTGTTCAGTGTGAAGCACTACAATCTGTCTTGAGGTGGATAAAACAGAATCAGACTGAAATTGTCACTCTCTGGTCCCATGATAAAGAAGGTGGTGTGCAAAACCTTGGCTACTATAAAAAAAAAACTGTGGCAAAGTTACGTGCAGCCGGAGATATATATTTTTTTAATTTGTAGGAACAGTTAAATGTTCTGGGAAATCAACACTTTAGTGGGGTTTGATCTTCCTTATCTTCACAGATCTCAGTTATTATGTGACCTCCATGTCAATACTTTGTGTTTAAGTTAAGTATAGGTCATAAGAGGCAAATAACAGCATCAATTCAAAGGAATTCAACAAATCTGGAAGTGTGTGTTTCTTAGTGGACTTTGATTGACTTTTCCTCTTCATCCATTTAGGGTACGGAAGTGGCAAACAGTCTACCTTTTCTTTACATGTATATACTTTGTTTCCAAATGTATAAGTAGCTGACAGTGTCTTTGAAAATCCGACTTACGATCAACATTTCCAGCCGTGCTTGCTGCTGCACCCATGCCTCGGTTCTGAATTTGATACACTGGCTGTGTGGGGCGCTGCCCCTCCTTCTCTACTTTTACTGCAGAGGCAGAGGGTTGCAGATTGGCACCTTCTGCTGTTGGGGCAGGTTTACCTTCCTCTCTGGCCTTCATAAGAACAATAGGCTTTTCAGGTGCAACAGGAGCTGGCGTTGGCTTTGGCTAAATAAACAAACAAAAAAAAAAAGACAGCACACATTTTACAACATATTCAAACAGTCAAATCTCTCCTAGGTCAGTATTTGTAAACACTGGAGAATAACATTTATTAAATAAAAGGTTATTTATCGTTTATGAAAGTTTAGTCAAAATAAATTATGAAACAGGTTTATGAAAAGTTTTATGCCAACTAATATAGAATGAGGATTCATTTCCTATTATATAAATGTCTTCATACCAGGTGACCCAGTTGCCTAAATGTTTTATTTTGCTCTGGTGAGAACCATAAACCAGTGTTTTTCAACCACTAGTGTGTCGCGGGATGTTGCCTGGTGTGCCGTGGGTTTTTGACCCCACCCTCGGCCCTCCTATCTAGCTGCCTCTTATACTATAAGACTTATACAGCCGATCCGTGTTATACACAGACCGGCTCTGTGAGGATGCTGTTGCTTAGCAACACGCATCCCCACAGACCAGGGGCGGTGTTTTTGCTCTGCTGGTACGCATCTGTGTTCCAGTGGGGCACCTGCTGATGACGTACTTCTGGCGGGGACCGGAAGTGCGCCACGATTATGCGTATCGTCGGTGCCCTCTGATTTTTTTCATGAAACAAGTGTGCCTTTGCCCAAAAAAGGTTGAAAAACACTGCCATAAACTACACAATTTCCCACACCAACCAAATACATATTTAGTTTGAACTGGCTTTGATTGGCTACAAAATGTTTTTAAGATTTTTAAACAAGTCCAGTTGTACATTACTTACTACCACAAGCTATACATTGAGCTGAAAGAATAAGAACATTTACATTTAAGGCAAGTTAATTAAATGTTCTTTAGTAGTTAATTGATCTGAAATCACAATTGATTTATTGTATGATTTACCATAATTCTTTATATTAGAACACAAAACAAATAATCTACAATTATCTCACATATCTATTTATAGTTATGCAGTTATTTAAATATGGAAAAGCAAGCAATGTAATCAAATTGCATGCATTGTGGGCACCCTTAGAGAAGGGCTACATTGTACCCTTGGATGAGCTGATATTAGCGCATCCAACGCAAGCCCCCTGTTCGTTCTGTTAGGTCCACGTTATTGGCCGCACTACATAGCGCAGCAGATAATGTGACCTCTTTAAATCAATATGCTGAGGTATGACTAAGAGGCCTAGGCACGCCAGTCATGTCAATGTGATGCGTCCATTAACTGTCAATAGACGAGTCGTATGTCAAGCCTCTGTTGCGCAACTGAGGCTCTGACTCAGGGATCGGGGTATATAATGGGCTGGGCAGACATCTCTGTCATAGTCAGTGGTGGGCTTGTGCACTGCGCTAGAATCCATATGTTCAATGCAGGGATTTTAGCGCAAGTGTAGCCAAAATCTAAGTGCTACCGTTTCCCTTAATATAAGACCTACCCCGAAAGTAAGACCTTCCCCGAAAGACCTAGCTGCTATCCCCCACTGTGCTTCGAATATAAGCCTTTTCTCAAAAATAAGACCTACCATGTCCCAGAGAAAGCTTCCATATTTAGAAAAGACATGGCAGAAGGAGTTTTGTCACTTCTTTTAGGCCCAGAAATAAGCCTTAGTGCATTTTTCGCACCTAAAATTAATATAAGACAGTGTTTTATATTAGGGGAAACACGGTAATAAACTATAGTTTGCGGTCAATATTTTGAAGTATTAAAAAATACAAAAATGAGTCAGGCCAATCAAGCATACATTTATCACATTGAAGTGCAAATTCTGCACCTTATTTTGCAATTTTCTGTACATAAGGGATATTATTAAAATACATGAAAGGAAAGGCAAACTTACACGCTCAGCAGCTGGTTTGGCCAAAATAATAGGGGTCTTCTGCATGGTGTAACCAGAATTCTCATCATTTCCATCCTGAGTAATAGATGTCAACATAACAGATTTAACATAAAATGTCAAGGACGACAATTACCGTATTTTTCAGACCATAGGACGCACTTTTTCACACCCAAAATTGGGGGCAAAAAGTACCTGCGTCTTATGGTCCGAATGCACGACCCCCACGGTCACTGGGCCGCCGGTGGTCGCACCTTAGATCTCCGCCAGCTCTCCCGGCACAGAGATTAGCCGGGGAGCTGGAGGAGCTGTCAGATGTGAGATGCCGGCTGGTGTCCGGCTCTACCATCTGTACTGTATAATTGCCTATGCCAACAGAGCTCAAAGCCCTGCTGCCATAGGCAATGAAGAGAGGGATAAATGAACGCCCATCTATATCTCTCTTTATCGGTGTAAACTGCAGTTACTCTGCAGCTCCCACGGACACAGTAACAGCTGATCGGCATAGGAGACAGCCCGGCCCCCCCTTCCTGCCGACGAGTGTGGAGAATGACGTTTTCTGCTGCGAGTGTACTGCTGCTAGTGACACCTACTGGCTGAATTGAATATTGCATCCACTGAATTCATTGCATTAACCCAATTGACGTGAAAACTTATTAAATCTTTTTTTTTTCTGATTTTCCTGCCCTAAAAACTGGGTGCGTCTTATGGTCCGGTGTGTCTTATACTGCGAAAAATACGGTACTTAATCATCTTGGGGGCAACCATTTTTGCCAGGAATTTAACCAGCAAAAAGGTACACGCTCTTTACACAAGAAAGACAAAACAATTTTTGTGTAATAGGGGAATGCTGCAATTTATGTCATCTTTTATATTCTTGTTTACTGCTGTATAGTTCCCTACATAATTTGACAAAAAAACAGAAGGAAATCTTGAGGATATCGCTGCATATATGCAAAGTAATAAAACCTCACAGGTCCCGACAGAGCACACTCACGTACTTGCTCGCCGGATGCTGTGTCATCACTGCGCCGAGCCGTTGCAAGGCTGAACGTAATCGAGTACATTGAGCCTCTGCATCGGCGGATGTCTAAACACAGAATCCGCTAAACAGGTAAAGTCTATGTGCTCCGTCGGGATCCCCGACAAGCAACACGCTTAGCGGAGGGGTCCTGACAGATGTGAAAACATAGCCTTATTTTATAACATATACTTTAACCAGAAGCAGAGCACCCAAGCTTACCCATCTGTCCTGATCACGGTCTCGAAGCATGGGGTCTCTTTCACGGGGAGGTTCAGACAAGTTAAGGTTGCCAGGGGGACCCTGATCCATCCAACGGCGTCTTCTGCTGCGCCCAGGAACATACATACTGGGCTGGCTGTGCCCAGACTCAGACATGATTCTGATGCATTGAAAGAAAAATTGATTAACCATCAACTCAAAGCAGTTAAATCAGTCAGTGAATAGACAGTATTATCTAGGGCCGGGGTACTCAATAGGCGGACCCCGGTCCGAATCCGGACCCAAATAGGGTCACATGTGGACCGGCAGCTGCAGCTCAGTCCTCCCCTCCTTCCTAGTGACAGCCGATGCTTTGAAGGGAAGGAGAGAGCTGGAGTCTGTGTTGTAGCTCCTCCCACAGATACGTCCTCCCAGCCAATCAAAACGCAGGCAGGACACACCCTCTCTCACTCTAGCTGAGCTGTTGAAACTAGGCTAAATTAACCTGTACGAGCCTAACTTTAAACATGCATAGCACAAAAACCATTCATAGTACAATCATGAAACTTTCAGGGTCAGTAATGCACTACTACTTACACCCCGAGTTTCACCCCTCTAGCTATAACACTTATAAGTTAAATTTCAGCTAAAATACAGCTATCAAATATTGCTTCCCCATGAGCATAAAGCACTACTCTGCTGCATACATGCTTTCACTTATCCTATTTTGAACTCATAAATCATTGAACCCCTGCATGGTAGAACCTTGAGATTTTGGGGGTTACCAGTTAACACCTGAGACTACATCCATGCAAATTTTCAGGTCCCTGA
>CM070038.1:48322322-48338271 GCA_036250615.1 Ptychadena robeensis
CGGTCATATGTAGACCTGGTTTCCCAGATCAATATTGACAATTTTACTGATGTAGGACCGTCAAAGTTTATTTAGAAACTCACCTGTATGCCGAATCAAAGGTTATGTTCCCCATCAATATAATCAAAGGCTTTGAAGCGCATAACCTTTGATAACATACATGACACAAAATGTGCATTACCATACTACCGTGTTACCTTATGCTTGAAGTATCATTTAAAAAAAATTGTATTTAAAAAAAAAGAAAACATAATGTCTTCTAGCTGTACATGCTGTAATTAGTTTTGCTTTCGGCTGCGGACCACGACCGGACCTTCCCCAGGTAAGGTGCCGAGGAAAGGGACCCCCTCCTGACCCAGTTCCCCACTGGTTGGACGGGAGGCACTCGATATTTGCGTCCTTTCCAGGACCAGACACTGGGCATGGAGACCTCAAAACGCCCCCCCCCCCCCCCCGCCCTAAACATGTCTCGTTGGAGTTAGGGTGTCCGTTCCCCTCCCTCCACTTGTGGCGCTCCATATCAACTCAGGTGCCCACCATTGATATAGAGGTTAGAGCAACTACAAGTGTTCTTCCAAACAAATCTGAACCTTCACTTTGAACTGCAAATATATTTTGCTGTCTTTCAGATGTCACATCTATGGTTACTCTCAAGCTTCCCTGAACACTCTGTACCAAGGTGAGTCATATTTGGAGAAAATAATTCATCCACTACACATGTCTGTGTGGGTTTCCTTCTGGTACTGTGGTTACCTTCCATACTCCAAAGACATGCTGATAGGTTAATTGGTGTCCCCAAAGAAGAATCTCCTGTTGGTTACACATGACTTAACCCTCTGGCCGGTTTGAGCTTTTCGCGCCATTTTTTATGGCACGAAAAGCTTGTTTTACCCACAATCGCGGCGGCGTACACTGTACTCTGCCGTGCTTGCCGGCCCTCCGCCCAGCCCTCTACACACCTCCGACGTTAAATAGACGCCGGCGGTGTGTGGAGAGGAGAGCGGCGCCCCCTCCATTAACATGGAGGTCTATGGTGCTGCCCCCCCCGCCCCCTTCAGCATCACAGATGACGCCGAAGACGTGGGGCTGGAAGGGCTCCGCGTGACTGTAGAAGAGCCGCCGGCACGCAGAGAGGAGCCAGTTGTGCCCGATCCCGGCCCGGGCACAGTTTGATCGCTGAACTGAGTTCGGGCAAACCGCTAGGGTGGTTAAGCCCCCTATACACGGGTAGATACTACGTCACCACACTGCGTTCGATCAGGGGTCAATCAAATGGTGAATCGATATACACCACTTTGAACATCGATTGCCGTTTGATTCTGGTCCTGTGTACACTTAGAGTTGTGAAATTTTCCTACCTGTGTCTTCGAACGTTTGCGGTGGACGCGATTAGGCAGGGTGTGACATCATCGGTCGTGGGGCTATCTACATGTATATGGGTACCTTTTAGACTGTGACACATGGCTGTGTTAGAAAAATATACATGATTATGGTAGGGACACTAGATTGTGAGCTCCCCTGAGAGACAGTTAGTGATATGACTATATATACTCTGTAAAGCACTGTGTAATATGTCGGCTCTATATAATAATGTGCACCATAGAGTTTGGTGTAAAGCCCTGGCAATGATAATGCTAGAATGAAAAAGCCCTTTACAATTATCAAGTATCGCTTAGTTCAAATGTGCAAGTTTCTACTCTAGATTCTAGACTCTGAAATTGGTTTGAGCAAGTAGAACTTGTGTGGCTAAACCAGGGTGGATAAAAATCAATGATTTTTAAAAACAAAATCAAAAAAATCAAATTTTTTTGATTTTTAAATCGGATTTTTTTGATTTAAATTGAATTTTTAAAAAATAACATGCTTTTTGAGAAAAATATATTACCATCCCAAGGTTATTCCATGATGTAATAAAGATTAGTTTTTATTATGTAGAATAAGGCTGTATATGTTAGATTTTTTTGGTAAATAAATTCCATGAATCCATTCACAATGTCAGGCTCTTCCAGAGGTGTTTGTAAGATTTTATAATCAATAAAACTACACTCTCAGATGTATAGTGGCCAACATCCCAAAAACAATAGACAGAAGTTGATAATGGCATAAACACATCGCCCCAAATTTCCGCTTGAACAGACAAGGGTGAGGGGATGTTAAGGGCCACTCAATATGTGAAAGCAATACATGTATTATACACCGTGCAAAAGAAAAATTATCGGCATCATATCAATCACAAACAATGCTCAATGTTGCGGATGTACACATCTGTGCATGTGCTGTTAGACTATAAAAATAGTCCAAATGGCGCAAATTTCACCCCAACGCATGTTTCGTTGAAGACTTCTTCAGGGGGTACAATATGTAATTTCATTGGCCAAATCTACATCAACAAACAGCCAACACAAGGGGATATCACCCTCAGGGGTTACTCACGTCCATAGATTAATATAGGGGGAAAGACATGATTTCTCAAGATGGTGTCCCCACCGCACTGACCCCAGTGAGGAACGGAGAGACAGACAGACTTTAACCTCATTAATGCCTTGGTGTTCTGCGTACAACAAGATCGATTTTTTTTTTTTTTATACATTTACTTCATCATCAACTTCTGTCTGTTTCTGTAAGATTATTTCTCTGCCTACAAGATATTATCACGGATGCTTGGTTTACTTTTGCAGTTCTCAAAACTAAGTGCAACAGAAGAGTTGTCCAAATATGAATTATTACCCTAAACTGGGGATAAAAAAAAACTAATATGAAAAGTTGTTCTAAAAATCTTCACCTACTTGCATTTTGCAGTTATACCGGCAAGAATTATGGATTTAAATCAGTTTGATTTAAATCGAGCCTTACTGACTAGTGATTTAAATCGTGATTTAAATCATGATTTAAATTGGTTTGATTCAAATCAAATCCACCCTGGGCTAAACCCTCACGTAAACATATAAAATAATGTACATACACTTGTATTGCTTTCATGTGTTTCTTTGCACATGCTTTCTTGTTTAAAAATCAGCCCTAACATAGCCACGCTCACATACACTGTAGAGAAAAGATCGGGAACATGGACAGATTTAAGTGTCTATGGCCAGCTGTACTGACAAAAAAGATAAGCTGTTGTGTAGTCAAACTGACAGAATCAATTGTGTCTTGTGACAGAGCACTATGACCAAGCATCTTCTTAGCATGGATCCATATCAAGGAATAGAGGTTGGTGCTGAAGTGGAACTTAATGATGGCATCTCGGCTATAGAAGATTACACTTCAGTTAAACTGGTAGGTATATCCCTTTATTCTGCTTTCAATGTGTATAGTCTTTGACAGAAGGGCAACAACACCTAAAACAAAAGCATTTGTGAGGATCTTAGAATCTCAGCATTTCAATTTATCCACATAGGTTCAGCGCTCTGCGTAGGCTCAATTCAGTGCATTCAGAAAGTATTCACAGAACATCACTTGTTCCAGCCTTATTCCAAAATGTGTTACATTTATTTTTACCTCAGAATTCTAAATCTAGCATCCCATAATGACCTAAAAAAAGTTTACTTGAGGTTTTGGCAAATGTATTAAAAATAAAAAAGCTCATGTACATAAGTATTCAGAGCCTTTGCTCAATACTTTGTTTATGCACTTTTGACAGCAATTACAGCCTCAAGTCTTTTTGAATATGATGCCACAAGCTTGGCAGTCCTATCCTTGACCAGTTTCACCCATTCCTCTTTGCAGCACCTCTCAAGCTACTATCAGGCTGGATGGGAAGCGTCGGTGCACAGCAATTTTAAGATCTCTCCAGAGATGTTCAATTGAATTCTGGGATTTAGGCATTCACAGAGATTTCCTGAAGCCACTCCTTTGATATATTGGGTATTTGCTTGGGGTGCTAAGGGCTGTTGTCCTACTGAAAGATGAACTGTCTCCCCAGTCTTAGTTAAAGAGAGCTCTCCTGATGCTGCCACCACAATGCTTCACTGTAGGGATAGTATTGGCCTTGTGATGAGTGCCTGGTTTCCTCCAAACGTCACACTTGGCATTCACACCAAACAGTTCCATCTTTGTCTCATCCGACCAGAGAATTTTGTTTCTTATGACCTGAGAGTCCTTGAGCAAAGTCCGGATGGGCTTCCATGTGCCTTTTACTAAGAAGTGGATTCCATCTGTCCACTTTATACAGGCCTGATTGATGGATTGCTGCAGAGATAGTTGTCCTTCTGGAAGGCAAAGGCTGTGAGGAGGCCAAAACCTCAAGTAAACTTTTTTTATGTCGTCATTATGAGGGTTGTGTGTAGAATTCTTAAGAAAAAGTGATGCGCTTGATGAATACCCTATTCAAAATACTGTACATGTGCATTAATATGGATTTGAAACTATACAAGCATCCATCTTTTCTGTTAATTTGAGGGGAAGAGCTGTCCTGAGGTTAACATTCAATGTAATTGTTAAGATTTTCAGTAAGGTGGTGGTCATGGTGGCCAGAGTTTCATTGAACTTGTTACATCATATCTTTATTGAGCTGCTTTGTGCACAGGGTCCTACTGGAACAAATTCTTGCAAGGAATGTGGTCCCTCACAAACACCTAGGATGAACAGTATTTAAATGAGACAGGTACCCTGTGTTGTGGTCAACATGTATTAGCTTTGCATGCTTTAAAACACACTGAACATTTGAATTCTGATCTGACAGCTCTCATTTCCCTTTCAGGAAAATAAACAGGATTTGCCTCTGTGGCACAACCTTCATTCATTTGATGATTCAAGCAGCGATGAGAGCCTAGATCAACAATATGCAATGTCCATACCATCCCAAGTCATATCACAGGAAATATCTAAATATTTTACTGACATCAGGAGCCAGGTTGTGGAAAAAGACCAAGTGGAAAAGAATATATATGCTTTATCCAACATAGAAGTGATACAACCAAGCCAAATGTTTATAAATGTGGAACAGAGAGAGGACATACACAGTGAAGACCTTCAAGAAAAGGCACTAGCAACTTTTTTGGAAGATTCACGCATCTCATGCACTGAGGTCATCTCCTCCTCAGACTTAAGCCAGTTATATTCCACTGCAGTGTCCTCAGAAAGCATTTTGTCTTCTAAAGAGAATCCAAACAAAAATTTGAGTAAATACACCTATTTTGATGCAAGAAGGCAATGTAGAAAGTCAGTTAATCCTTTGGGTAGAAGCTATAAATGTCAACAGTGTGGGCGCCAGTTTGGACGTTTATACAATCTAGAGAATCATTTGTGCATCAAGATGGCTGTAGGATGCTCTCCGCAAATAAATAATAACATAGAGACAATGAATAGATTGGAGAAGATGTGTGCGGAAGCACAGAAAGAGCTCCAGAGCTTACAAGGACAGTACAATCAAGAGGTTGTAGGTAATCCACTCAGTTCATTGGGAATTCAAACATTGAGTCAAGAGCTACTTTCAGAAGACCTCATTCCAGCAAAAAAATGTACTAGTTCTTGTAACCATCATAAGCTTGAATCCAAAAGCATGTGCAATCAAGAGTTTTACTGCGATAACTATAAGGATTTGGCTTCCCAGAATTTAAGTGCCTTTGGAAATAACATTGTTGTTGATCTAAACAATTTGAGTCCAATATTTTCTGAAGCAAAAAAGGACCAAAACTCTGTTAGAGTGGAATGGGCAAGTCTGAATCAACATTTTGAGACCGGTCAACAGAGCTCAATTGATACCACCTATACCTCTAGTGAAACTACTAAAAATTACAAATGTATGGAATGTAGTAAGGTTTACAATAAGCGTTGTTCCATTACCAATCACATGCGTTGGCATGTAAAGGAAAAAAACATGATATCCTCTGTTGTAAATGCATTTGTGAAGCAATCTGTGGGCCAAGGCCAAGAATCTTTTGGAACTGTCCCTGATGATAATACAGATCTTCTAGGCATTCGAAATGTTATGTGTGCCAAACCATCTGGAACATTCACTTGTGAATATTGTGGAAAAGTATTTAGTAAACATTGTGTCTATTCTACTCACACCCTCTGGCATATGAAAAATAAGGAGCCTCTGCCTGTCATCTCCACTCAAGGGGCCACTAACAAGGGACAGTCTGCTGGCAGCCTTGACGATAATATTCAAAGTTACCACATGTTGGTTAGGCAGTTAAGCTTAGATGAACAACACAATCTTACTTTACAAGAGCAAGTTGCCAAAAATAGTGAAGACCCTCATTCTCTGTTGCTACCTATGCAGATTGATCCTAACGAGCAAAGGCAACCTGAGGTTCTGGAATCTGTTTTTGAACTTGTAGTAGGGGCAGAAGAAGTACATGAGATTCTTGTAAGCAATGAGGACAATGTGTTTCAACAAGTAGAGCATTATGACCACGCAGAAGAAGCAGTAAAGGCTGAACTCTCTGAAAGAAAGTTAGATCCAGAGGGGAAATATGTACATAGAAATAATTTGGACCATGGAGCTAAGTCAAAAGCAGAAGAAAAGCTCCTGCCATCTAAAGTCATAGCAAAGCGACTAAGCAGGTCTAAATTTCCTCATAGATGTCGTGATTGTGGAATTCGCTTCTATCAGTCTTGGCATTTAAAGAAGCATAGACTTAAGGATTCTACGAAGGGGTGCACTTTAAAAAAGCACCAATGTGATTGTGGGCGAACACCAATTGGTTCTCTACATTTCCTGCTTCACCAGCTGCAGCACCTGCGTGACACCGCCTTTAATTGTGCAGTGTGCAGCAAGTTGCTTTGGGGTTATCGCCAGCTCCAAGCTCACAGCTGGGTTCACCCTCTGGTATCACAGTTTCAGTGCAACTGTGGAACCCGCTTCACAAAACTATCAAAGTATCTCTGGCATTCCCTTAAAAACAAAGCAAAACCTAGACCAAAAGTGTGCTGAAGTACAATTATAATAGGAGTGGAAATTCACTAAATAATTTTGGTTAAAATTGTTTATATGCTTTTACATACAAAGAGAATATATATTTTGTTATGTATATATATATATATATATATTTAAAGATTGTTAAGGGGGAGGTTTAGCCTAATTTAGAAATCTTAACATTTGAAAATAAAATCTGTTATTTGTATGTTGAATCCACATTAGTGAGGTAGTAACATCACAAAATGTGACCCGTACCATTGCTTTTTGCTATGATATCTAAGTAGAGGCTGTTCTAAGCCTCTGTTGTCTCTTGCCTTCAATAGCCTTCACAGCAGTGTTGAGATAGCACATGTGGAGCTCCATATAAATAATAACTGTCTGGATACAGTGAGATCTTCCCTTTTGGCTGAAAACTCACTATGCTGTTTTTTAAGAGTAAATAAAAAATTATCCAGCCAATTGAGAAAAAACCTTGGCATAAAACAACTGTAAATTGTACCCAGTTGCTACCATCAGTACCTCTCAAGAAGCTACCAAAATGTAGTAATAAGCCTTTTCAATTACTAAGCACCAAAAGAAAATCCAGTACTATATTTTTCTTGGAGGAGCTGTCAGATGGGAGATCCGCCAACGGCCAGAACTCCCATCTGAACTGTATTGTTTATATCCGCAGAGCCCTACTGATATAAGCAATGAAGAGCAGAGAGATGAAAGCGCAATAAATTACTTGCATGTATCTGTGGCAGCAGCTTACCCCGCAGCCTCCTCTCCCCGATGTTTAAGGAAGATGCTGTAATATGACGAATATGTCTAATGTCTAGTGGCCAAAATTTGGTACTGCATGGGATCTTTTTTTTTTTCCTACTTTGAATACGGAGTACGTCTTATGATCCGAAAAATACGGTTTATTCATTGGCATTTGAGGAAACAGGTTGTTGGAACACAGCTGAACCCTGCAGAGAAACAAATCCTTGGAACAAATGAGAACCAGTAGGGACAAAGACACTGGATCATAGATGGAACTGCATGAGAAACGGTCAGAACCAGCACAAAAAAAATCAAATTTTCCATCTTGAGCCAGTCCCATAGCTTGCATCACCCACTAAGCACTATTTGAATGTGAATGTAAATCTTTCTTTATGACGCCACCCCAAGTTTGCTGTAACACTGTTCAAAATTTTTGTTTGTTTTCTGTTCATTTTTTAAGAATGTTTAATTGAGGGAAAAATTTTACTGAAATCCAAAAATGTAATTACATTTGAAGATGTTTTCAAATAAATCTTTATGAAATTATGCATTATTTGTTAAATCTGATGTTGCAACATAAAATGTCACCAATTACCTTTTTGCTCGGACAGCTTAGTATTTGTACACAGAGTCTGCTTTAAGCTTTTTATTGCAACCTTTCCCCTACTAAATACTTTCAGCTAATGTGAATCTCCATGTTAAGTCTACTTTACCTTCAAATGTCTGCCGGGTGATACAGTGGTATTCTCCCTCCTTCCCAATGCACTGGAATTCATTTTTAAAATTCCCATGAGCTAATTCACTATAACTGTATTATCTGCACTAATATGCTGTAATACAAAATGGTGTGGGATAGTAGTTTATATTTATATATTTTTTAATTCATGACATTTTAATGTAATAAAGGGAAAATGCACAAGCAAGTTCCTTTGTATACTTAATAACAGAACATACTGGCATCTGGTTGTTCTAATGTATGTATAGATGTGCCACACCCCGAAGTATTCAAATCTTAAAATACCAGAATAATGCTCTTTGGCCATTATAAACAAACTGATAGGGGTTTTTAGGTACAAAAGAGTAACTATATATATATAATCCATCAATGGTAAGGCAAGTATTATTAGAATGTGTTTATAAATAGATACAAGTAGGGGTGCACATAAGCAGTACGCTGCTATGCAAAAATGTCTAAAACCTAGCTCTGCATACCTTTCTTTTCCTTCCTAAGCGCATCTGCGGACTACAGGAGGAGAGATGCATTGAGCATTCCCCCTCCTCTCTGATGAGAAGGAAGCCATGCTTGTGTTGTGCTCTGACGGCAAGGGCTCTCTATTGACACCCGGTGGCTGAAACTGATATTGCAGAGTTGAGATTACAGCTATATTGTTAACCTTATACAATTTATGTCACTTGGATAACCGCAAGGAAACATTAATAAATATAAGAGGTTGTAGTTAGATGTGTCAAATTGGGAATGTAAATTACTAATTAAAAAAAAAAAAAAGATTGAACTTACAAGGGTTTTGGAGATCTGTAGGATCAAAATTTGAGTAGACACATGTAGGGTAAAGTATGACAAATGAAAAGTTGTACTACTGAGATAAACTGAGATCTGGGGCTTCAAATGGTGTTGCACTGTGAGAGTTACATTTGACCCAAAGCCAGCTGGTGACTTGTGGATGGAGACAGCTTACAAAAGCTTAAGAGGCTTAATCAGGAACAGGGAGGTCCATCTGCAGCAGAACCTACCATGCAGAAAGCTGGCACAGAGGACAGTGAGTACGACAGTAAGGTATACCACCCTACATATGGGGTGAGCACCAAACACTATCTTCTGGTACTCATCTGAGGAGCTCACTTAAAAAGTTATGTGTGGCCCTGCATATAAGGACCACAATTTTATAAACAAAAAGAAAAGCAATATCCCTATTTTTTTCATGTGGGCACTTGGCAGTAAACTAGGAGATCACCCAGTCAGCTTTCAAAAGATGAATGTATTTACAGTTGGTGATTTATATTACAATCGTATCTTGTACAGTTCACCATCATGGGCCTTATCAGGGGAGTTTTTTTACTACATATATTTTTCTTCTGTTCTATTTAACATTAGAGATATGTATAATTTTTGTGTAGTGAAAACCTCCCTGAGGAAGCCCATGTGGGTGAAGCACATTGGAAAACTGTACAAGATACGATCGTCCTTTAACCTCCCTAGTGCTTATGACGAGCCCGGCTCGTCCAGAGTTTGTGTGAAGAACAAACTCTGAAAGAGCTGGGCTCCCATGAAAGCCGAATATCCCCGGAAAGCTACGGCGATGCTCTTTCCGGGGTTGTGCGGCGTCACTGCGGGGGGTGGGCGGTGCCATAGACCTCCATGTTAATGGGGGGCGTTGGCTTTCCATCCCTCACAGCTGGCCTCATTAATGATGGGGGCTGTGTGGACAGGGGCGGGAGGAAGGGGGGAATTGCAGGCAGTGTACTTTGTACATTGCCGCGATTGCCCTTACCACACTGTTAAAAAAAAAAAGCGTGGAATGGGCAGACCACTATGAAGGTTAAATCACCAACTGTAAATACCTTCATCTTTTGCAAACTGACTGCGTGATCTCCTAGGATATAACTGCCCAGCGCCCATATGCATGTAAAAATTTTTTTATTGATATAGCTTTTCTTTATGTAATTCTGGTCCTAATATGTATTAATAAAGACCTGTTAATAATACTTACCTTATAATTGGATTATATATATTTACACTTCTGTGCCTAAAACAAACCCTATCAGTTTGGTTATAATGGCCTATGGCATTATTAGGGTAATTTAAGACTAAAGCAGGGAGCTCGATATAGGAGCCGTTCAAGGTTACCTGCAGCAGCATGATGACGGCGCTCGAAGCGTCCATTGATCTGGCCCATACCTTTTACGTGTGTTCTCTGCTTAAGGGTCCCCATACACCTTTAGATTTCTCTGTCAGATTGCCTTTAGATCTCCTTTTTTGTTTTACCAAAACCATGTAATATGAGGGACTTTCTAAACAATCGCAGAGGCCCCTATACTACATAGTTGTTGGTAGATCTAAAGGATATCTGATAGAGAGATCTAAAGGTGTATGGCCAAGCAATTTAAACTATACAGTGCACTATATTATTATTAAAAAAGCAACGAAAGAATGGACTGCATGGAAGCTGCATATTTTTATATGCTAGTTCTCAATCATAAATTTCGATTCCTTTTTCATTTAATTTTATATACACACCTGAACAGTCACAGCAATGTTTGCATAGATCTTTAATACAACATTGGTTGAATTGTAAAGTTCTTGGTAGAAGGAATGACGGCCTATGGCAGTTTTTGAAAGGAAATTGTACTCTCCCCACTTCCTCAAAACAAAACCAAGTTATCATAACTGGTGGAATATCTATGGCACGCATGCCTGGAAATACAGGCATGGCATATAAGGCAGATCAGCTCATATTTCTGCATGTACAAAAAGTTTACAAGGTAACCTTACACATTGCCTCTGCTGCTAGGAAAAAGGAATTTAGTTAAACCATATATACACTGTTCTTTCTACAGTAGGTGAAAAACCCTCCAAATGATTGTTTTGTGTGTGACCAGTGAAAAATACTGTTAATGCTATAACATACCGTACATAGACATTTGAGACAATTGTGCCCAGTAATACTTTTGCCAATTGGGATTATAAGAAAGTCTCTTGTCTTTTGCTGCTGCGCATAAAGTCAACTTCTTAATATGTGTATAAGTGGCGTCAGAGAATTTAAGCTGGTTGTCCCAGTAAAATAAAGCAAGGAACTTGGCTGATTTGGAGATACTTACCTCTATGTGACCTGGTCATAATTAAAACTGATTTTAATCATGGGTCTGCTTCTGAAGGCAACCTGAAACTGCTAATGCCAGGCATACACGCGACAACCATCGCCGACATCTGCCCCGATTTCTTCCGGGATTGTAAACGTGATGACGTCATCACGTTTACAATCCCATTGCATTCTGGGGCCCCTTCAGTCAGCTGGGTACCCTTTGTGTGCCGGCCATAAGCTACAATGAAGCAGCCGCTTCATTGTAGCTTATGGCATCGGCTCCCATCGGCTCAGATTTTCCGACTTGTCGGATCTCTGGCCGGCCGAGAAGTGGGGCGACAGGGATCTGTCGCCCCATGTGGGGACATGCCGATAAACGGCCGGATTTTAACCTGACCGACGGCGAGAGCGCGCACGCCCGTCGGTCAGATTAAAATCCGGCCGTTTATCGGCATGTGTATGGCCAGCATAACTGAATTTGAACAATGAAATTTGATTAGACACCAGGCAGCAAGGCATACATGGCTCGATTTTCGGCTCAAACTACTTAAAAATGATTGGTTTAAAACCAACATGTCTGATCACTTTTCGATACCATTTTTTTCTCGATTTAGATCACTTTTGGTTGATCAATTCAGCTGAAAAGAAATCGATTTTAAAACAATTGACTTAAAACTATCATTTTTTTAGGTAGATCAAACGTCAAAATGTAACCGTGTATGGCCACCTTAAGTCTATAGCTCCTTTTAGACTACTTTTGCCTAATATTATTACTTGACAACATTTTGTATTTCTATTAATATACCTATATTTTTTCTAATGAATGGGACATGAATGTCCATTTAAAGCTGCAGCGGCCGTGCTATAAAGAAGATCAATGGAGGTCTCCAAAGGGAAAAACAGCACTCGAAGCACTTCCAGAGTCCTGCAAAATGAGCTCCAGTGGGCCACAAATGTGCATGTGTCTGCTCAAACGGTCAGAAACAGACTCCATTAGGGTGGTATGAGGGGCCCACGTCCACAGGAGGGGGTTGTGCTTACAGCCCAACACCGTGCAAGACGTTTGGCATTTGCCAGAGAACACCAAGATTGTCAAATTCACCATTGGTGTTCTTCACAGATGAAAGCAGGTTCACACTGAGCACATATGACAGAGTCTGGGGAGAACGTGGAGAATGTTCTGCTGCCTGCAACATCCTTCATCATGACCAGTATGGCAGTGGGTCAGTAATGATGTGGGGTGGGGTGGCATTTCTTTGGCAGATGCACAGCCCTCCATGTGCTCGCCAGAGGTATCCTGACTGCCATTAGGTACAGAGATGAGATCCTCAGACCCCTTGTGAGACAATATGCTGTTGCAGTTGGCCCTGGGTTCCTCCTAATGCAAGACAATGCTAGACCTCATGTGGCTGGAGTGTATCAGCAGTTCCTGCAAAACAAAGGCATTGATGCTTTGGACTGGCCTTACCTTTCCCCAGACCTGAATCCAATTGAGCACATCTGGGACATCATATCTTGCTCCATCCACCAACGCTACATTGCACCATACACTGTCCAGGAGTTGAGGGAATGCTTTAGTCTAGGTGTGGGAGGAGATCCCTCAGGAGACCACTTCAATTTTTAGTGTAATTCCGAATCAGACCTCTAAAAATTTGCATTGAATATTTTGTGTGATTTTGCTGTAAGCACATTTAACTATTTAAAGAACAAAGTATTTCATGAGAATATTTCATTCAGATCTAGGATGTGTTATTTTAGTGTTCCCTTTTTTTTGGAGCAGTGTATAAATTGTTTTATGAATGCTGTCATTCAATTACTAACTGAATGTGTTTAATAGAATACAAGAATCCAAAAGTCACAGTCATGGACTATTTCCAGGAACCAATGAACCTTTTATAACAGAACATTAGCTACTGGAGATTGGTTTATGTCATCACTGAATCATTGAATATACCAGATCAAATGTGCAGTGAAAGGAAAGAAATATTAGCATTTTCTTTGGGACTTAAATCCAATGCATTATTTTCCTAATTGTGGCGTTGAATTCTATCTACGTTATTCTATCTATCTTAATTTCTCAATGGAAGCCAAACTTTCTGAAAAAGCTTGCATTTATATAATTTAGTTAGCACAATATGATTACATTTGAAAGATGACATTTGATGCTTGGAGTACTGCTCCAGGCACATCAGCGTCAAATGTCATCTTTTAAAATATATTCATATCAGACCCAATCTACCAATCCCTGTGCAGACTACAGCATGTTAACTTTATATCACATTGATGATCATCAAAGGGTGTTCAGATGCTACACTCCTCGTGTTTTGTGCCATCCTACCACTCAGGGCTCATTCAGATGGTAGGTAGGAAATGTGTTCTTTCCACCCCCGTCCACTCCCCGTCAAACAGGACATTCCATGCTTGCCTGATAATTTTTAGGCATTAGTCGGTAGGCATAGAATGGGGACAATAGTCCCCCAACCATTCGCAAAATGTGCGTAAATGATTGAAATAGTTAAAATGGCAACTCCATTTTTATGTCCCAGATACTTATTAAAGTTCAACTATCACAGAGATCATTTGAACTGCCTTTGATTATCTGGTTTTAAAAGCTACCGCTTGCACTACCTTTATCACTGGTTTAGAATGAATATGGAGCCCATGTGTTCAGCTAATTCCCATACAAACTTTCTGGTTGTTATCTATACATCAGGTTTATAATGTGGTAGTGGTAGTTTTAGTGCTCTTTAAGATAATTTTTTATCTTCTTTGTATGGTACCTTTGTACAAATTGATTAGAGTGCATACAGCCATGATTGTCAAATTATTTAATCCCCTTTAGATTTACCATAGTCTATAGTGCATAGGAAACTTGCAATACATTTTGCCATTAAGTCAAACCTATCACAAATCTGGCCAATACAATTTAAACAGATAATATAAAAATTGAATGTCAAAAATGATAAAGGTGAGGATTAAATCCTTGGCAGTTTTTCCTCATCTTTTTTCCAATGGCCATAGATAGCGATCCCTAGCCCAATTTAGGAGACATTTCATATTGTAAAGTTGTCGCCAGTGTCTTCACTGTAAAAAAGACTAGACTGCCATAAATAGTAGTAGCTTAACCTACAATGTAACCTTCTGTGACCATATGTGCTCCAGGGACCACCAGAAGAAACGTAAGGTGCTCAGTTTTTCCTAAGGCACAATGTCAGAACTTGAAAAGTAGTTGCTGTGACTGCATTTACCTTAATGTGCATGTTGCATATCTACATTATAAATCTCCCATTTAAAAACATTTCTTCCACCTTATGATGGATATGTCAGTTTATACTTAAATTGTCCCAAGAGAAATATTAGTCCTCAAGTGCCTCTTTATTCCAAAGAGTAAGACAGGTTGGAAGTGGTCATCTAGTAAGTCCATCAGTCTACTGATGTTCTAAAAGCAGCCAGATAGTCAATATTGTGTCCCATCTCCCTTCTGACAACGAAGGGGGCAGATAATGGAAGACATTTCTCCAGTGGTAAACAAAGTCCAGGAAAAGGTGACATCTTATGTCAGTGAGATATCTGAGGGGATTCCAGGGCTGTCATGATTAGATGACTAAGGTTATCCAGCTTCTTGTCCAGTTGGTCAATCCTTTTCTCCAAGTCTTGGTGGGAAGAGGTGAAGTTGTAATCCAGGTCAGTCATGATCATTTGCATCTGAAAAATTAATAAACATGTGTGAAATTTCACAACATCTAAGCCAAATTCTAAAATAACATTTTATCGCTAATGCTCCGGGCACCACCAGTCATGACAGGTGATTATTGCATGTTCCAGTGGGTTTTATTTATAAGCAGAATGAAAAAAAACAAGGCAACTTCATACATGTAAATCAAGCACAGTATACAAGGGAGATCAAGAAGCAGGGCAAGGGCCAAAAAGGAAAGCAGTATTCGAGCAAAGTCAGATACAGTCCAGGTCACAACAGGTTAATAGATTCTACAGATCACACCAAAGCTCACTAGAATATTATTGCTATAGTGGGTATCAAGGGTCAGGGCTAATTTTACTTGAAAAGTGTGCCAACACATGGTGCCATCTGGTTCTTAGTCAAGTTATCACCACTGCTCCGGGTGACGATGCTGGCTGTGCTGCACTGTTGGGTTTTCTACCCAACATAGGAGAACAAGTATCCTCATGGGCCAAAATCAGTTCATGGGCCAAAATAATGTAGTGTACAGCAGCTGCCAGGGATGAGGGCATTCCTTCCTCTAGGCAGAGTTTATTTAGCTAACTAGCTTACTGTTCTCCTGGGTCTTTTGCCTGGGCTTCTGCCCACTCCAGAGCTTGGAGCTCTAAGGCTCCCAACATTAAAGGATCTCTCCTTCCACTGCAGCCTTCCTGAAGAGTCTATTTAATGCAATATTATCTTATTGTGGGAACTTGCAGGAGAGCATATTTGTTGTAGGTACTTAAAGTGTGCCACCCTCAAGATTAATATGTATATTTCACCCTAACACCAGTTTTA
>CM070038.1:48338371-48352538 GCA_036250615.1 Ptychadena robeensis
AAACCTCCTTCGTAGTTGGTCTACCAGGACCGATAAAACTGGTGTTAGGGTGAAATATACTTCCTGAAGAGTCTTTCCAGCAAGGGCCTGTGTGGGGATACCTCCAAAACAAGTGTAACCTCTTGCAAGGACTGCCATTCGTCTACTGGGTAAGAGCCAATAGACACATCTGCCGAGCAGCTGGTTAGGATTGTTGGATTGTAGCCCCCTAGACTGTATATAATTCTTTAGTAAATCATTATTCCCCCTAACCAGCTGTGGGGACAGTCCGATTATTATTAGCCTATGCAACGCCACACTAGGTCAATGTAACTGTAATTTTTTTCTACTATTATAAGCCACATGTTCTCTTTTAAGGTACCCTTGACTTACGAATATAATTGGTTGTAAGTGAAGTTATGAAATAATGAAGATACCCATAATGCCTTTTCATAATGAAAAAGCCTTGTATTATATATGTAATTTACCAGAAACACCAAAAATTTCCTTGGTGTTCTCACCAAAAAGTAAAAATAGAAAAAAATGCAACTGCTATTTCTTTTTTGTTTTTGAATGTTAGGGATGGGAGACATACAGTGCATCCAGAAATTATTCACAGCACATTTTGTTATGTTACAGCCTCATTCAAAAAAAAATTTCCTCCGAATTCTACATACAGCATCCATAATGATGTGAAAATAATTTTACTTAAAGCGGACCTACCACCAGGAATCTATGTTTTCATGAATGGCACTAGAAGTGCCAATAATAGGGAGGAATGCAGTGAAAAACCCCCAAAACTTACCTGTAATGAGCAATTTAGGAATATAATCCGGCATTTCTCTTCATTTCCTGGTTCATGGTGTCAGCAGAAGCCGGTAGCACGTCACAACAACACGTGATTTTTCAGTGAGCTGCTTTGCCATAGAAGATCACTGAACGCCCCCAGTGGTCACCCGCGATATTGGACCACCATGTGTTGGATTTACACTGAAAAATCACGTGTTGTTGTGACGTGCTGCCGGGTTTTGCTGAGCCCATTAACCAGGAAGTGAACAGGAATGCCGGATTATATTACTAAATTGCTCATTACAGGTACGTTTTTGGGTTTTTTCACTGCATTCCTCCCTATTATTGGCACTTCTAGTGCCATTCATTAAAACATAGATTCCTGGTGGTAGGTCCGCTTTAAGACTTTGGCAAATATATTCAAAGAACGGAAAAATCACATGTACATAAGTATTTACCGTAAGTATTTGAGCTTTTGCTCAATACTTTAATGATGCACATTAGGCTGCAACTACATCCTCAAAATTTTTTTAATATGATGCCACAAGCTTGGAATACCTATCCTTGGCCAGTTTCACCGATTCCTCTTTGCTGCACCTCTCAAACTCCATCAGGTTTGATGGGAAGCGTCCTTGCACAGCCATTTTAAGATTTCTCCAGAGATGTTCAATCAGATTCATCAGATTAAGTTTAGGCTCTGGCTGGGCTTCTCAAGGACTTTCAGCCACTCCTTTCATATCTTGGTTGTGTGCTTAGGGTTGTTGTCCTGCTGAAATATGAACCCCAGTCTGAGTACTGGAGTGCTCTGGAGCTGTTTTTTATTGAGGATTTCTCTGTACATTGCTGCAGTCATCTTTCCCTTTATCCTGACAATTCTCCCAATTCCCACTGCTCTGCTGAAAAACATACCCTCGGCATAATGCTGCCACCATGGTACGGATGGTATTGGCCTGGTGAAGAGTTTGATCTTTGTCTCAGCAGACCAGAGAATTTTTTTTCTCATGGTCTGAAAATCCTTCAGGTGCCTTTTGCCAAACTTCGGCCCTATTTCAGATGGTTGTCCTTCTGGAAGGTTCTCCTCTCTCCACAGAGGACCTCTGGAGCTCAACACAGTGACTATTGGGTTCTTGGTCACCTCCCTGACAAAGGCCCTTCTCCCCCAATTGCTCAGTAAAACATTCAAAGTAGAAGAGATTTTTCTGTAACCTTCCGCAGATTTGTGCCTCAAGGCAATCATGTGACTTTGTGCTGTGACATGAGCTGTCAACTGTGGGACCTTATATACTTGATGGAACTTGAGAGGAATTGGTGAAACCAAGAAAGTGTGCCAAGCTTGTGGCATCATATTCAAAAAGACTTGAGGCTTTAATTGAGCAAAGGCTGTGAATACTTAAGTTCATGTAATTTGTTACTTTTAATTAATTTGCCAAAACCTGAAGTAAACTTTTTTTGCGTCATCATTATGGGGTGTTGTGTGTAAAATAATGAAAAAAACCTATTTCATCCATTTGTAAGATAACAAAATGTGGAAAAAGTGAATACTTTCCAGATGCACTGTTTCTTCCATATTTTGGTTGTGTACAGTATGATCATATGAAATAATATTCCTTAGAACATAGGGTTAAAGGCAACTGCTAAAATAGTTATAAATATATAAAGATGTCAATGTATATTATTTTTGGGTTATAGTTAAAAGGTAATAAAAAGATACTTATCTTTTCACTCTCTACCGAGAAGGACAGAAAATAATGCACCTTTTCTAAGACAATCATTTTTATGTTTCTACTCTACTATCCTACCTTTGAGATATCAACCATTGCATTCACTTGATCCTTCAGATTTTTCTGCCTTATCCTCCTACGACGAAATCTGTAAGGATAAGCAATACATGTTGACATTCTATAATACCTACAATATAGAAGTAATAAAAATAATCTATGAGATCCAAAGAAGGTTAAATCCTTATTGATGTCAAGAAGTTCAAATCAAATATAGTAGCATCAGAAAACAATGCACAGCCCCCTTGGTGATAAAACAAATTGCTAAGCATCAGGTGCCCTAAATTTGTCTTAGTAGAACATGGGACCCAAAATTAGGGATATTCTCCTTCCTGATCTTATGGATATCTAGTAAGTCACCCTTGGTGGGGAAAAAAAGCAGAGGAACATCAGGACAACATGAGTGTTCTAAAACCAGTTCTGGTTTGACCTCAGTATACATACTGCATACTATTGCTAAAATCTGTGGTGACCTTGTATGTTACTAAATATACAGCCAGGGCCGCCAACAGGAATTTTGGGGTCCCATACTAGGTAATTTTTATGCAATATCAACTTCAGCCACAAGATGTCGCTAGTGTACACCTGACGTCAATTTACAGATCACATAACTGTCACCAGCTTCTTTCACACACATCACGGAGGAGGGGGATGCTGCAGGTCTCTCCCCTCTCTAGGTAGTACACAGATGCGCAGAGGCTGCTGTCAGGCAGTGCGCAGAACACAGGATCGGGCAGCAGACTACCGGGCTCACCTAGAAGGTTGAGCTCGGGACGGGAGTACCACCTGTCCCTGCCTGACAGTGGCCCTGTATACAGCACTGGAAAAACATAGAATGTATTACTTTCTTACATTTTGTCTTTTATAGGTGCTAACCAGCTTTGCCTTAGATTTGCTGACACTTATTCTATTAAATTCCATTTAAATTTATCATTCTTTTAATTATAATTTTAAAGGATTTGTAACACATCAAAATAAGAAGTTATGTAATGTATGCAGAAGAAGAAAACAAATCCACTGCTGAAATGGCAATAATGTTTTGAAGAATGTTGAGAAATCAGTGATTAGTGAAATTACCCCAATTTGCAGTTCCAGCTTTCATGTGTTTTGCCATGCTCTCTACCATCTTTTCACATTGCTGTTGGGTAACTTTATACCACTCTTCCCGAAAATATTCTAAAAACTCATCTTGGTCAGTGATTATTGGTCTATCTCTTGATGTCATTCCAGAGGTTTTCAGTATAGTTTAAATCTGGAGAGTGGGTTGGCCAAGACAAACCCTTGATTTGGTGATCCTACCTCCACAACCTAAAGGTCTCTGTTGTGTGGCAAGTAGCATTTTCCTTTTGGAAATACCAGTCTTTTGATTTGGGGCACATATGCTTAGCAGAAGGAAGCAAATGTTTTTGTCCCACACATCATCACTGACCCCCCCTCCATATTTTACAGTTGGTGCATGGAACTATGGATGAGTATTGACCATAGGTGAAAATTTGAGGAAAAGATAGTATTTACCAAACCTCAGTTCTACTTTTTTGGCCTTGCATGATATCAACCCAGCTTGTTCTGAACTATTCTTGCCAGGCACTTTACCCAAGTCTTAATTTTCCTCTGTGTTTGCAGGTTACTTGATGTCAGCCTATAGTTAGAGATAGACATTTAAACGTGTTTGTGGTCAGGAATGTGCTTTTCTTTTTTTCACTCAAACCCTGAGGCTTAATTTACACAGTCATTTCCTGGGCTGCTTTTAGTGTGCAGCAGCCCAAGAAACGACTGGGGCACTTTCTGTAAATGACCTGTTACAAGCGTCTGCACAATTTTTGTTTAAAAATTACCCAATTATGGGTCTATTGGGGTAAAGCCCAAAATCCGGCCAGCGGATGTTTAATGTTCGTCCGCTGGTTGCGATTTTGGATCATTTAAAAACCACCCATGTGAATGAGCCTTACATTTTCACCTGTTTTGGCATGATCAGTGGTTGTTTTTTATTTGCTTATTACCTTCAACATGCGTCTATCTGTGTTTTGCCATTGAACTCATCACTTTGCAAAATGAGAGTGTTGATACCAGCAGTGGTTTTTTTTATATACATTTTCTCCTTCAGGACTTGTCATGGACATGGACATGGTGTGGCCCGTGATCTAAATCGCCATAGAGGTTCACTGTCTATGGGCGCGATCAGGCAGGAAGTGGTAGGGGTGGGACAGGACATCTTGCCACACTCCCCCCCCCCCCCCCCCCCCCCCCACTTCCCACCTACAGGTCCCAGACCGCTGTTTGAATCGATATCTCATTATGTTGCCCACGGTATGAATCCTGGCGCGGTGTCCGCAGAAGATCACTAGCACCCAGTGATCAAACGCTCTAGTGGACACAAAGCCTAATAATAGTACTAATCAGCAGTAACTATTACAGCATAATGAGGTGTGCTTGTGTAAAAATTTAACATATTTAAATTGCAGTGGTCTCTTATTTTACTCAGAGCACATACACAGTAATGTTAGCATTTCTATACTAGTAGAACCCAGCAGATGGAGCTCTAACTCTAGCTAACACCTTTTTTTTCTTCATTGGAAATCTTCTATCATATTATTTGGAGTTTATGCGATACACTTTTGCAGCTTACTGAAATAATTAAAAAAACTAACTTTTGGTAAGCATTAGATCCTTTTGTTCAGTTTTCAAGAAGGGATCTAACATATCCAGTTAACCGATAATGAAGCTTACCTAAACATAGTGTGTTATACAAATCCTGCAATAAAGGTTTATTTTAAGAAATAAAATAGACACATATTTAATTAATACAAACTGCGCTGATTGCATTTCTGGTTGCACAGAACTGCCTGAAGGTACATTTTATAACATGCATTTTTGATACCAACATAGTGATGAGAAAGTTGCAAAAGTGTATAACAGTGCAGAAACTATAGTGGCAATTTATTTAAAACTCAACCCAAAATTGAACAAAGAAGATGATTTGCAGGAGGAAAGACTTACATGTGAATGGCCGCCAGGAGTTCCCTCTGGTGCTGCCGTATTTTGGTGCTGTCCCGTTGCTTAGTGTGTTTGTGGAGCAGCCAGGCTTCTCCAAGCACATTCGCCGCTGCACTTTTAATCTGTAGAAACAGGAGGATTCAGATCACCTTAAAGAGGTTGTTCAACTTTAATTGGGCTTAGTATTAGATATGCTTTTCTTAATGATGAATGTCAGATTTTGCCTATTGCTCAAGGAAAAAAGTTTCATAATAAAATGTATTTAAAAAAAAAATCATATTCTTGCTGTTGTAAGTGCCACAGCTCACGGCTGTGATAACCCTTGCAATCAGGACACCATAGACCTCCACTGTAATGGCTCGGCAGGGCCCTCAGTCCAAACAGAAATAACTATCCTACCTTCAGTTTAGTGTTGGTAACTCAGACACAAGAGCTGGCTCCCTGATTTCCCAGCACCAATAGGAAACTTGTTTCTCCTTGCACAGGTTTCTATCACTAAAGCCAGGTGGTCAAGGAACCCACCCAACATTCCAGGGCCCTCAAACCAGCACTCCAGTGCCCTCAAACCAGCTTTTATACAAAGCCTTGCACTAAACCAACATCATAAGATATTCCTGGAACCTTAATATTGGCAGCACCGCCACCTGTGTGCAACATACACACCATCTTAAGCCCCCCATACATGCTTCGATTTGCAACGGATTTTTCGGCTGATCGAATTTGTCTACATATTAATTGTTAGATGGACTGGCTTATGAAACAATAGTGTTTTACAGCTTGAAATGTGCAAACAATATTTGTTTCTCAAGTAACTGAAGTAGGAGCTTTTCCATATGATTTTAAAATGTGGTTAAAAATGGGTTAGCTAATTTAAAAAATGCAGTGCAAAGTTATAAAAGAATATAAAAGTGCAGGCTTCAAACTGCAACTGCTCAGTATTGTTGTAGGGGGAAGTGTGAGAGGTCAGGGGCATGCCAAGACCTTCCCGCTAGGCAGCAATACCTGTTAAGAAAGTGTATGGGTGGATTTCCAAGCACAACAGCACGTATTTGTTTTTAAAGTGGCTTAACGCGGTTTGATATTTCCATTTGATCGTCTTAAAATCATTGATTTTATGGTGGTCAATCGTAAATCGATTCCCGCACACCTTGTATGCTCAACCACAAGTGATTGATATCCAACAACAAATCAAGCGTAAAGTTACCGGACAAGTATCTGACGAGTTTTCTAGCCATTTTGATAGATTAGCACCCAACTGTATTGTGGGTATGCACTATAATATCATCAGAAACTGACACTGCCTTTCCCCACCAGTTTTTTTGCTGTAATTTTGGTAATGATAGCATGTTCAGTGGATTTGCAATTTAATAGAAACCATCAAAAAGTTTTCCTTATGTGAGAATTCTGACATTAGTCGTGATTATACAATGTATCTTCAGGTTCAATGTATCAACCTCTGAATGTGCATAGAAAAATCTAATAAATGGTGAAGATGGATGATGTGTGTATTTTAATGCTGTTATTATTAATCTGTGTTTCATGTCAGATTGTCTGGTGTCAGGAGCTGACATTCCACTTCCTTCTAAATGCTGTATAGGACAGCATATTTATATACAACATCTATTTGAGTATGATGCTCTAATTATTACTTTAGAAGTTTTTTTATTAAACTTATCAAGTTGAAAATAATATATTTTAATAAATTTGACATATCTATTTGGATACATTTTATCCTTTGAGGAATTTATTAATTCTATTTATTGTAAATATATGCATACACAGGGTGCATATAACTTTTTAGGTAAGCTACTCAGATGAGTACCAGGGGATAGTGTATGGTACGCACCCCATATGTAGCATGGTATTAATTAAGGGCAGTGTTCCTCACTGTCTCCCTTATTGTCTTTTGGTTCAGCTTCCTGCATGGTAGATCCTGTTCTCGATTGAGCCTCTGATTAGCTGTCTCCATCCACAGGTCAACAGCTGGCTTTGGGTCACATGTAACTCTCACAGCACAACACCTTTTGAATCCCTAGATCTCATACCTCAGTAGTGCAACTTTTTTCTTGTCAGATTTTACTCTTACATATGCCTACTCTGACTTTTAACCCCCAGATCTCCAGCATCCTTAGAAGTCCAATCATTTTTTTTTTGTATATTACATTCCCAATTTCACACCCTTAACCTTTCATAGTTATTATTGCTTCCCTGCGGTTATCCAACTGACATAAATTGTATACGTTTAACAATAAAAATGGAAAGAATTCTTGTAATCTAAAACGTAACTCTTACAGTAGTGTATACATTAAAGTAAAGTTGTACAGTTATTTGAAGTCTTAAATTTTTTTTTCAACTGGAAAAAAATTCCCTTGCAATATCAACTTCAGCCACAAGATGTCACTAGTGAACACTTGCTGTCCCTAGTGAACACTTGCTGATCACGTCACCGTCTTTTTTCTAAAACATCAGGGAAGGAGGGGGAGCGGAGGGAGAGGCTGCCTGCTACCAATCTATCTCCTCTCGTCTGCCCGGACACTTAATATCGCCTTATTGTTAATATGCAAATGCAACTTTGTAACAACAATGTAGCTAGTTTTTGGTCCCCTTGCATACCTCCATACCACTTTTATACGTTTATACCACGTTTATATCTGTTGTGCTTGTCTGATGCTGTCCTGCTTTGTTTCTTTTTATTACTGTTGTCAGGAGTGCAGGGTGAGTTTTTTAAAATAGATTATTCTTGCTGGTCATAATGTTTCTGAAAATACAACTTTTTCTTTTCATTAGCGGCTATTGTCGGCTATGTTTTAACCCTTTGGGAATGACACATAGCGTCTTTTACATTTTTGGGGCTTTATAAAGGGATCAATTGATTTGCAATCGATCACACTGTGTGGGAGTATGCTAGATCGATTAAACTGACAGCATATATTGCAATCGTACAAGCCCATCAAATCTAACATCGATCCGTGTATGGCTAGCTTAAGTCCCCTGATCTTAACTAGGCCAGTTCTCAGTGTTGAGACCAGTGTGGTTGTGGACACAGTGGTGTGGCGTGAAACCCAACCTCTGTAATTGAGGACACGTGTGGAGAACTGGTTAGGAGAAGGAGTCTTCCAGATGCAGCCAGACCCAACAATTCTGGAAAGTATCCTCTTCCTACAGTTTAGAGGCTTTCCAGATTAGCGGGCTGCATCCTCCTTGGAACAGCAAGGAACTAATTCTTTTTTTTTAAATTTGTTACTGTTTGCTGTAGGGACTGTTTCCTATTTGTCCCTGCTAAATAGTTTAGTAACATTTAATAAAAAAGTTGTTTGGTGTGATTCCTGTGTTCGCTACCCGACACCTGCTCATAACAGGCTTTAGGCAATACCATATATACTTCAGTCTGGCCTATCAATCTTTTCTTTCCTAACATCACCACCATACCAGTCCCATACCCCACCTATTGTATACTCTGTTCCCCAACCTATTAGACTGTAAGCCCAACCAGGCAGGGTCCTCTATTCCTCCTGTGTCATTACCTGTACCTGTGTGTTATTGTGTGTTGTATCTCCACTCTAATGTATTGTACAGCGCTCCGTAATATGTTGGCGCTATATAAATAAATGATAATAATAATAATAATAATATACTCGAGTATAAGCCGACTCCTGTATAAGCAGAGACACCATTTTTATCTACAAAACCTGGGAAAACATATTGACAATGAGTATAAATGTAGGGTGGAAAAAATGCAGCAGTTGCTTGCAAAGTCAGATAGTGGAGTTTTCAAAATGATGTCTCCAGTAAAAAAATAAAATAACAAAATGACCACAAGATGGCGCTGCTGCCCAGATTTGTTTACTTTATACTAGCCGAGTCCAGATCCGAAATGATCAGTAATCGGACCAGAGAGGGAGGGAGACCAGTGAACACCCGGACAGTTAAATGCAGAGTTAAATGCAGAGGGGGGCTTTTTCAGCCCATGTTTTTTGTGCTGAAATACTCTGCTTATACTTGAGAATATACATTTAGTGAAATTTAAAAAACAGTATCCTGTTTATCTCTTTTCCTGTCCTAAAGTAACCAATCCCCTTCACCCAGGGCTCCCATCCTTCTTTTTACCCAGACAGATCTATGACACCCCATAAATTGAGGTAGATACACAGATTCTCCATTAGGTATCTAATAGTGGAGTTATTCTTGAAGAAGGAAATATACTCAATCATGGTTGTAAATTCCATCTTGATTTATAAGCAGCCTGTAGTGCTAAATAACACAACATTCAAATATTATTCTGCCCTACAACAAGCCGCTGATATCCGATACTGGAATTCACCGATTCAAAAGTTTACATTCTCAGGTAGTCTGACTGATATTCATATCCTCGTTACTCAATAACAGTTACTTAACCTCCCTAGCGCACTGCTGAGGTCCAGATTTGTTGTAGGCCTGTAACTTCCCAAAATATGTCCGTACAAGGGTCTAATAGACATTCTGAATATAATAATATTTGAAATAAACAATTATGTAAAATAAAAATATATATTTTTTTAAATAAAATTAATGAGAAAAGAAAAAAATCAGGGCACAAACTGATGAAACCACACCAGGGAAGAGAGGGTTACTGCAAATGGGCACATCTGGGGCACCAGTGACATTATTTAGAAAACTGCTTCTGTGTGATTTACTTTTCAAATTCCCCCCCCCGATGTGACGTCATCACGTCACTTGGAGGGGGGGGGGGGGAGAAGAGACGGAGGAGCTGCCAGCATGACACATCAGGGACACCGGGACAGCGCAAAAACTGTAAGTATGCGCTGCCGGAGCCCTGATGTGTACTGGACGGCACCATCTCGTGCAGTGCTATAGTAGCAGTAGCAGCGCTGGACGAGATGGTGCCGTCCCGACGCCTAGGTCGATTACTCAGAAACTAGCAATATGTGAAAGTTGTGTTACCCACAAAATCTAACACAGTGACCAAGATTTCTTTCCGGTAGAGTGGTGAACTTCTAGCCACATATTACCATGAGCACCATAAGTATATGACTGTCTTTATTAGATACGTGGAGGGCTTTTTCTTCCCAAAGATTTTACTGTAGCTCATACTTAGGGCTTTAAGAACAACATTTCCTAGTTGATCTGCATGACCAGGATTCATAAAGGCCTGTTTCCCTGTATGGAAATCTAAATTGCTTCCTATGAGGAAGCTGAGGTCTTGTGACCTGACTATAATAAGAAACCAGAGGTCAAGCCCTGATTCTTGGCCTCCCAGCATTGTGTGACTATGAAACGCACTTTGGGGATCTACAGCAGATCTGGAGATGGATAAAAAGTCTCCACTGCCTATATTAATAGAATGGCAAGGCCGTTACCAGGAAGTCACTGCCACACTGGGACCCACTTAGACAGAACTTTCCATAACCGCTTTTGTTTTCACACAATGTCATAATACCTGGGAACTTGACTCCAGAAGTTTTGACATCTAAGCACATCTCATAGGTGTATGCAGATCCTTCATTTATAAATTTAAAAGTTTATAAAGTATTTTATAAAGTAATTTATAAAGTAAAGTTTTTTTAATTACCTTTTTTAGTACACAACCTAGTCTCCCTACATCCATGTCTACCTCTTTCCAATACTCCAATATTGGCAAACATGAAGTGGAAAGGTCTTTTTTGGGGTGCTCCGATTGCCGCAAAGTGATTTCGAAATTGCCTCTTGGGTACTACAAAAGGAATCCACAGTCCTAATGACTCCAGTTGTGGTGACAATGATGGTTCAATGAATGAAGGTCATTTAACAGTTCACACAGGTAATAAAGGACTAAAGAAAATTGTTGTGTTGTAATCATAATGGTGACTTTGTTAGAGTGGGCAGGGTGGGGAGTTGAAAAATAATTTGTAGATATGAACTTTAAAGCTTAATTCGAGGAAATCATAACATATGAATCAGAAGCAGCAGAACACTAGACATCCCTATTTATTGCATCCAATGGTCCTTTTATGTTTAGTATATGTTAAAATAAGTAAAGGCAAACCTGCTTCATGTAGTGTATATCCATCATAAAGTTGTGTACATGCTTTTCGGCCTTGGTAAACTCTAATTTCTGAGCAGCTACAGCGACAATCAAAGCTGTACATCCAACTCCCTGGAAAATGAAATAAAAGGACAGTGAGTCACTGCAGGAGTAAGCTGTTCAAGCTGTTAGCTGTTAGACTATAGCAGTGCAGGTTTTGTTTTGCAATGCCAACCCCTCCCAAAAGTGGTATTTCACTTTTGTATGGTGGCTGACAAGTTGATATATACTTTATATTATACCTATAATTATACATTATATACTAAAAAACAAAATGTCAATGATTCATTACACAACTCCAAAACAATATCCAAAACACTCCCTAATATCAAACTCTAAACATTTGCCTAGGTTTAACTTGGCTAGTACATACTTGGTAGGTCAACGACTCATTCCCTGGCATACTTTTCAGACATATATGTATACGCATATGGTACGGTATGCTACACTATGTATGCTTAAGTGGAGTGGGCTATTTTGCATATGCTATCAGTAGTTCATTAGTTGTATATCTTTGTCACTAGGGCAGTGTATAACATTTGTAATATTCCATACTTGTCTGTAAACTCAGAGAGTTAGCCGATTACACAGATTCCAAAAAAGCCACATCCATTCACAAAATTTTCCAAAAATGTCCAGTGAATTGATGGAATGACGAGCAATGTCAGCTCACCTATTAAATCTGATGGGAGTCGGGTGAGGCCTTTATAAAGTCATTTTGGGTCTTTTACCATTGTCTCAAAGTATATTCCTAACAAAAACAATGAAGGGAAAAATCATAACTGAATGTGGTGGAGGCCAAAACAAACATGGCATATCTGCTGCCATAATGATATCATTCTACTTAATAGGACTAATGGCAGCACTATAAACAACTGGATGTGTCCAAGGTCAACTGATAAGATATTTCTTATATGAAATATCTGCTAAAGAAAAATTATTCAAAGCCATTGCGATTCCTTTACTCCTTGATCTCACCATGACTCCGGTGAACAGGCACACCATCTTGCCACACACAGAATGTGGCACCATGTCCCCATATCCAATTGTGAGAAAGGTGATTGGGATAAGCCACATGGTGTCTGTCATATTACCACTGCCAGTAGAATCTCCTCTGCCGAGAAAGAAAGAGGGAATTACACATAATATTGTAGTATAGAACTATACATATCTAGCTGTACTCATTAAATCAAATATTTACACACTGCTAGATATAATTAAAATATACCATATCTACACTATATGATTATCACACTATATGGCCAAATGTATGTGCACATCTTTTCACACTGATCATTTCCAATAGGTACAGCTTGATATACTGTACATGGTTTGACATGTTAAGTGACCTACACAGAATCCTGACCCCATCCCTAATGAAGACCTTTAATAGAAAATAAAGTGATGATTGTGAGACAGAACTTCCCCTTCTTCATCAGTACTTATCAGACTCAAATGTAAAAGTAGAGCCTATTATACCTGAAAGAAAATGGGGGGGGGGGGGGTATGAAATCAACATTGAATAAAGAATGATAGAGAGGGGAACAGTTCAATTAGTGCCACACCCCCTGGGATAATTGTTAGAACAGAGGGTCAATCCTACTGGGACTGGGATAGGGAGAAAAAAACCCTGGCCATTGGGACCGACCCCAAATATTTGGCTTTTGAGGCACTTGTCAGTTATAACATCACAAGGGACATCGATTATAATAAAATAATATCATGGGTCAGAGCCATAACCATACATCTATGGATGACCCTACTATACAGTAAAATTCTGACAAAAACAATGATATCTGCGGCATTTTCATACAAATGGCCAAGTTAGCTGTAGTTCCACCTCCAACATGTTTCGCCCGCAGGGGCTTCTTCAGGGAGGAATTAATCGGGTCAGCCATTGGAGGGGATGTTGTCACATTAAGGGGGCCAGGATCCCGGGCACGGGTCAAAATTCAAAGCGGACAAGGTCTCACCTTTGGCTCACCGAGCGTGAGACCTTGTCCGCTTTGAGTTTTTTTGTTTTTGTCAGGATTTTAATGTATAGTAGGGTCATCCAAAGATGTATGGTTATGGCTCTGACCCATGATATTGTTTTATTATAATCTACAGTGGAGGAAATAATTATTTGACCCCTCACTGATTTTGTAAGTTTGTCCAATGACAAAGAAATGAAAAGTCTCAGAACAGTATCATTTCAATGGTAGGTTTATTGTAACAGTGGCAGATAGCACATCAAAAAAAAAAATAACTTTAAATAAAAGATAGCAACTGATTTGCATTTCATTGAGTGAAATAAGTTTTTGAACCCTCTAACAAAAAAAGACTTAATACTTGGTGGAAAAACCCTTGTTTGCAAGCAGAGGTCAAACGTTTCTTGTAATTGATGACCAAGTTTGCGCACATTTTAGGAGGAATGTTGGTCCACTCCTCTTTGCAGATCATCTCTAAATCCCTAAGGTTTCGAGGCTGTCTCTGTGCAACAGAGGCTTTCTATTGGATATAGAAAATAGGTTTTCTATTGGATTAAGGTCCGTAGACTGACTAGGCCACTCCATGACCTTAATGT
>CM070038.1:48396662-48406815 GCA_036250615.1 Ptychadena robeensis
CGTCGGTCAGATTAAAAATCGGCCGCTTATCGGCATGTGTATGGCTAGCATTAGGGTCCCTCACGGGTGCCCACATTGGGGGACAGATCCCTGTTGCCCCAAAGCTCGGTCGGCCAGAGAACGGACTTGTCCGTAAATCTCAGGCCGATGCCATTAGCTTGAATGGTGTCCCCGTCCAAACTAATGGCCGGCACACAAAGGGTGCCCGCCGATAGTCTGAGCGATGGAGAGCAGCGTGATCATGTTGCTCTCCACATGTTACTCTCTGTCAGTCCCCACTCGCTACGTGTGTGGGGACCTTTAGTCCCTGTCCTATGCTCCACCAGTGAGATCCCCTCCCATGATTCCTGATTTTGTCACTGTCTTACACTTCACATGGGAGATCCTCCTTCCGTCATTTCTGACATTTCCCCTGTAACCACACTTGAGACTCATTTTCTATAATTCTTTGCTTCATTCCTTATACTTCTATAGTAGACCTATCTTCTATAAACCCTAACTTTAGCCTTGTCCAATGCTCCAGCTGTGAGAGACTTCTTCCATGATTACTGACTTCATCCCTGTCCAATTCTATAGCAGTGAGATCTTTATTTATTAATCCTGACTTTTTCCCTGTCTCCTCAACTCCGACATCACCTTTAACTAGTTGACTTTGTTCCTGTGGACATGGGAGTATTGGATGTTCATGCCTTCCATTGTGTGTTACGGCTCTCTTAGTTGCATTCCCCATTATATCAAATGTCTATAAATCCAGTAGGCAGGGCAACAGCGTGCAAATCTTGGAAATGTGCACAAAAGTCTCAATGTCTCCAATATCTACCAGACACTGAAATGTGAAATTTATGTTAAACCAGTTTATGGTGGAATGCAGAAAGCTTTACAGTGCCAAAGGAAAACTTGTGCCTTTTACAATACATCCTTCAACCGCACTTTTAGAAGCACCCCATAGTTTGCTTCCAGATGTTTTACAGGTGCAAAGCAGAGAAACATTCCATTACACAGATGTTGGTCTTAAGAAACCACTTACCTCGCAAATGGCCACAGGGATCAGTTCGGTGTGTATGACCATCAGAATTATGCCAAGCAGTGCCAGAACCAGGATCCAGGCTGAGAGCCTTTTCTTCTGTTCCACTAGTACCTTCCGCTCCTTCAGCTTGCGCAGGTTCTCGGAGGGGGGCTCCCACAGGATGTCCCCTTTGGGCTGAGAGTTGAGGATGGAGATCTCGGTGAGCTCCTTGCTGTGCATGTTGCTGCGGGGTGATTTCCCTCGGGATGCAGGAAGGCATGTTGTAAACAGGGGCCAGCCGCTCCTTCCCATGTGCTCCTTTGGCAGCGTCTCCAGAGCCCCGGCCCAGTCCGGCTACCAGAGACAGCAAAGGAAACCACGTCTTCCTGTGTTCTCGCTTGGCAACAGGGAGGAGGCTGTGGACTCTTACGTCCCCTCTGCTGCCCGTCACCTGCTACTTACGTCCTTTCCAAATTTCCAAATTTTCTTGCCTCTAAAACTTCTTCAGCCTGCCCTTCCTTTAGTTTTGCTCCTTTTCTACAATTGCCAGTTTTCTTTCTAGACGTTGCACATGTTGCATTTCCCTATAGGCTTTAAAGGACCTTCCTCCTCTTCAACTTTTCCCTTAGAAACTTTTACTGCTGCCTCCGTCCTGAGCCTACGTCCTCATTTTTTTTTTCTTCCTTCCCTCTTATCGTTGCACTGATGCCATCGGCCCTTCTATAACTTTGTTTTTATTTGTTTAGCTGATGTCTGCAGGGGGTGGGTGGAGAGGAGGCGGCCCGAGAACAAGTGAGGAAAAAAAAAGTGCTACCTGTTTTTTTTATAAAATTAGTAGAAGATTACTGTAACACAAAGGAGTTGTTTATAAACATGAAGACATTTTTAAAGGATAGGGTAAAGCTAAGATATGCAAAAAAATTATTAATGACAATCACCCACCCTATCCCAAACTAATATATACATATGGGTTGTATTTAAAACAGCAGTCACAAGTCACCCTAATGCTGTGGTTCTTTTGTGGGGACACCTTGAACCCCTTCTATTGGCTGTCCAGTGTCAAGGTCCAGTCAATGTATTGTATAAAAGTGATCTTAGCATGTGACAAATGTAAGGAACCTGGCTTGGGATTTTAGTGAGTCAATTCTGCTGCGCAAGGTAAGTACAAAAACTCTAGATGGGTTTGAAGTCAATGGAAATGTTTAGTCTTAAATTGTATACATATATATATTTTAATGAAAGTTAGTCATTAAAATGTACGTGCTGTTAACCCCCTTGCAGTCCTTGTATAGAAGATTAGTATAGGGATTACGGTGAGTAAATTCTGCTGCACAAGGTAAATACAAAAACTAGAAAGGTTTGAGGTCATTGGGAAATGTTTGGTCTTAAATTGTATACGTTTAAATTTAAATAAAAGTGTTAGTGATTAAAATGTACTTGCTCATAACACCCTTGCAGTCCTTGTATAGGAGTATAAGCAGTAGAAGTGGTACAAAGTCAGTGCATAAATTGACAAGGTGTTTGCCTTTAGAAGGAGAGAGCAGAGTGACAGAGATAGAGAGGATCACTGTGCTAATTTTCTTTGAATGCTCACATGAAAAGTGACATGATTTGGGATCTGAGGAAGTGGTTAAAATCATTCTGGCCACAAGATGAAGGACATAATGACCAATGGCAAAAAAAATCGATGGTGGGTTCATCTTTGGATGAAAGGAGATTATTGTAGAAAGTTGGCTGTAGTGTTGCTTTAAAATAAATCTAAAGCCTATCTTTGAAATGTCAAGATATTGATATTTCAAAACTTATTTCCAAAATTATTTCCGAAACTTTTAATAACATAAAACCTGGTTATCCTACCATGAGTGTTTAGGAGCTTCCTGTTATGGAGTAACAATGTTCTGTTCTTGTGTTTAAATCCTTGTCTTTTATTGTCACCTGTCCTATGGACTTCTGTTGTAGAATACATGGGGCCACTTTCACACCTTTAGATCTGTCTGTCAGATATCCTTTAGATCTACCAACAACTATGTAGTATCCTATGTGATGATCCTATGTATACTATGTAGTCCTCTGTGATTGAACACAGGAAGATTTGATTGTTTAGAAAGTCCCTCATATTACATGGTTTTGAAAAAACAAAAGGAGATCTAAAGGAAATCTGACAGAGAAATCTAAAGGTGTATGGGGACCCTTACCTGCTCAATGACACCACCACACTTATACACTTTTCCGCTGGCTTTTGGGATCAGCATGCTTGTTCCCGTTTTAAGTAATGACTCTAAAAGAGGCAGCCAGGAAATCTGCATTTTCAGAAGTATTCCGGCAGACAATTTCTGCTTTTACGTTTGACAAATTCCTTTCGCTGAGTAGAATCAATTGGGTAAGCCGTACAATACACAGCACTAACAGGAAAGCCATGCCATCTAGGGGAGAGCAAACAAAACTTCATGCAAACAATGTCAAAGGAGTAAATTTTACTCTCAACTCCAGTGCTACATGAGAAAAATATTAACCTCTTATTATACTTCACAACAGAAGGCACAATACCTGTTAATTTCTTGAGTTATGATGGGAAACTTTGTAATTGTAAAAAGTGATATAAAGTAATATAAAGCTAAATGCTTGCAAAGTTTAAAATGCCTTTATCAAACCCAAATTGGGATTGGAATTAATGTGTTATACAACAGGATAAAAAAGTAGACATGAACCACAATAGACCTATTTGTGAAGAAAATGATAAGTAAAAATGTCACCAAAATTTTTTTATAGAGACAACAACAAGAAGTCACCAAATCAGAGGTCACCTACTGGAGTCAGGCAACCTATGAATGTGCCTATGGATGTGCTTATAGAGACAATTACTGTCTCTATGATTGATCTCAAAGCTTGCCATAGATGATCTTATAATAGGATCTGATCTAAGCTAAGCCCAGAAGGAGTGAGAAAAAAAATGGTGATTGGACATTAATTCAGGAACAATTTTTTTGGTGTTTTAAGACAACTGTTCCATAAACCTAGATTGGATCATGAAAGTATTTGTCTTGCATTATTACATGCCGTAAACTTCCTCTAGATTGTTTAATTTCTTTTTGTGTTCCAAGTAGGTAACTTTTTTTTCAGGGTGGAGTGGCTGTAGACTAAAAAGTATTACCGTATTATAGTATTGAACAAATGTGGCAAAACTAAATCAGAAGATATAAAGAAAATGATAGACTTAGTATGTTCTGTTTAGTTTTTTCCAATAAAACTTTCCTGTGGAAAGTATTTTACAAAATCAATATTAGAAATCAGTGTGTATGATCTGAGGTATAAAATAATTTAAATTAGTTTGGGATCTGAAGTCAGTACACAGTGCATATTCAGTACATACAGAAAATTTACTCGGTTTTGCTGTTTTCCAAGTCATTGACCTAATCATATGTGTGTGTTGCATTAGAAGTGCAACAAGCCATTGGAGATGGTCGAATTTTTTTTCAAAAATTCAACCATTTCAACGGTTTTGACTTAATTGCAAAGCCCCTGAACATGGTATCATCACCAAACTTGCTGGAGATGTAGAGAAGGGTTGGGGGTATACTGCAAAAAAGAAAGTATGTCTCTAACGCAAATAGTCTTTTCACAAATTAAGTTCAAAGTCAAGTAAAAATTTCAAAAATCGGAATTTCGACTTTAACTTTGAACTTAATTTATGCAAAAACGACATGTGCTAGAGCCATACTTTTTTCTTTCAAATGTTCCCCCAACCCTTCTCTACATCTCCAGCAATTTTGGTGATGATACCATGTTCAATCATGTTTGCAATCAGCTCACAAAGTTAGCAAGTCGAAAAATTCGACCATCTCTACAAGCCATATTGAAAGACTGATGGGTATGGTCACCATTCTTTTAAAAGGGGCTCTCTGTCCATTGCTGATGTGTACGGAGGTTACTGATATATAGCTCTAGGGACCAATAATTAGGATAGATTAAGATTTTATTTATTTTGGAAAGACCGGCGACAGATTACAACCACTGGCAAGAGTTCCATTAGATCAGGGATGTCCAAACTTTTTGCAAAGAGGACCAGGTGAAGTGAAATATGCAGAGGGCCAGCCAAACAGCATGACCATCTTTGAACCATTTACTTTCATAACACTGATAAAGACTTCCCCTAAAGGCTGCCATACACAGCCCGAGTAGGTCAGACCGACCTACTCCGATATGCACCGGAGTGCAAACGTGATGACATCATCACGTTTGCACCCCGGTGCATTATGGGGCCCCTTCAGTCGGCCGGCACCCTTTGTGTGCCGGCCATAAGCTTCAATGAAGACGCCGGTCTTCATTGAAGCTTATGGCATCGGCTTGCATCGGCCAGAGAATATCGGACATGTCCGTTCTCTGGCCGGCCGAGCTGTGGGGCGACAGGGATTTTTCGCCCCATGTGAGCACATGCCGATAAGCGGCCAATTTTTAACCTGACCGACAGCGCGAGCGCACACGCCCCTCGGTCAGGTTAAAAATCGGCCGCTTATCGGCATGTGCATGGCAGCCCTAAGTATGCTGAGACTTCCAGCAGTACTCCCAGCTGTCTATCTAATGTTCACTAATCCCAGAAGTCCATACCATTCTCTTTATCTGTGGCACATGGAGAATCAGTAAACGCATTCCCCAGAACTTCTCACCCTGTTACTGATTCCCGATAGTAGGCATAATTTGCATGATAAAGCAGACATAGAAAGGCACATTATGGTGTAAACCCCCATTCATGGAGGCCAAAGCCCCTGCTAGAACTTTACCGCTGGCATTGCAGCTGTGGTTCTTGAGATAGATGGGAGTCTTTTGCTGCAGTTGAAGCAAGCCCTTAAGCTATGTGCACAAAAACATTGCACAGGTTAGAAAGTTTGATAACACCCCTCCTCTAGTAGTGAAATTGTGTCACCCCGTGCAGATTGCCTCTACATATAATTGATAATTGATGAGGCTGCAGGCCAGTGGAAAGTTTATTTTCGGGGGCCTGACTTTGGACATTGCTGCATTAGATGGACATTTGCTCACTTTTGTGTTCTAGTAACAAGCAACCTTTTTGACAAAAAAACTGCAAATGAGTTCACACAACGATGCAGACAACAATGAAATCAGAGGTCATGGCTTCCTATTTTAAAAATACTTTACCTTCTGGGGGCTATACCTACAATCAGAGGGCAGCTTCTCTCACACATACTGTCGGTGTCAGGAGATACAAATTATTATCACACACTTAACAAGCCTATGGAGCTAAATTTTCAAAATTGCACAGTAGTTAGATATATTTTTCAGGAATGTGGTAAGGTAAATGTAATTACATTTGCATTTGTTTCAGTTTTTGTTGTGGATATAGTTGGACATTGAGATGATAAAACTCTCAGTGGGGTCCATTATATACATATATGTATACCTTCCTAAATACAGTGGATGATAAAAGGAACGCATCATAATTAGTGGTGGTGACCTATCAGGCCTGTTTATTCAGGCCTCAATAAATTTGTCCCAATGAGTTACACATCTTATCAGACCAGCAATACCAGTAGTCTTAGTATCTGTGAGGGAAGTCACTGGAGCCCCGATAGGTGAATTTTATGTAAGTATAGGGGTGTCACACAAAGATTTTTACCTTCTTTTAATAAGAGGGAAAGTACAGTATGTATGATACCATAGTTAATTACATAACCAGTTCTTACTTCAATGCCTTTCTGGCATGTATTAATCTCATAGAGATACCCTGGTGATATGGGGGGTGTTGGCGGATATTTTCATCACTCAAATAAAAGCCTCTTTTAGCTCTAAGCAATATGTGGATCGATCCAAGGTGAAAACACTGTAGTTAAGTGTATACATTTTAATAAGATTTAGTGTACTTAGAGGTTGACTGATTTTTGTTGGTATAAACGCTTGGCCAGCAAACAATGTTTGACAATGTTGTCAGTTGATGGTGGTCCCAGTTGAGACACTGGTAGCAATAAAAATAGTTAGGGTTTCTGAAATTAGTGAATCCTCAATGAGAAACTTAAAGACTATTTTCTTTAGGTGTATCTATAGCATTGGATTAGATTTCATGAAAAAGGTTTCCAGTTAAGTAGGAGAACCCATGTCAACATTGTATTGTTGTCTGTTTTCCTGTTCAGATTTTTTCTCATCTCCCGGTTGGATATAGTACCATAGTCCCTAGAACAGGAAGTGAGGGTAAACTTCTGTAACAAAGCCCCAGATTGCAGTAAATCTCAACTAGTTTACATCATTTCCAATCATTTGCCACTCCAATATAAAGTATTGTACCATAGTACAATATAAAAGTGTACCTTCAGTCAAATTGAAGCAATAAAGGAAGGTTAGAACTATTGTCAGCTAGAGATGGGCGAACACCGGCCTGGAGTGTCCGCGAACAGGGCGGGTCGAACTTTTAAAGAAGTCCGCCGTCTGCCCTGTTCGCGGACACATTCAAATTCCCCGCCTCTAGGCGGGGAATTTGAATGACAGTTCGCGGCCGAACTGTTCTCCGGCGAACACTTCAGTCCATCCCTATTGTCAGGTTGTATTTCATTTTATTTAAGTCATTTCTTTAAAGGGATAGTAGATCATTTCATGAATAATTATAATAAAGTTTTTTTATAGGCTAGAATATTTATAGGTTTCCATCTGTACTTCTCATCTCCATCTACAAATTACTCAGAAAAGAACTCAGTTCTATTTTGGTATGACAAAAACTAGATATGCTTCATAAGGGGCATGCTTCCCTTGCCAACAATGTATATCTCTTAGAATTAAATAATTGACACTTAATGGGCAAATATGATTGGTTCAAAAACTTTATTCTAAAATGTATTTACTGCTGTTTCTGTGTGTTTTGATAAATGTGGATGTAATGTGAAGACGCTGTTTTTGGTGCAAAGCACAGCCTAAAGGTTGTCTAAAGTAGCCCTAACGAAAGCTCAAATATTTTTTTCATCTGAAAGCAAAAATAGGAGCAGGAATATATACATAACCTAAGCTCCGGAACACTGTAATCTTGTCTCATTTAACAGAAAGATGTTTGAGGTTCTTGAAACTGCAAAGCTTTACAGATGATAATCAAGTAAACACAACTAAGAAAGATAGGGCAATTATGACAGGCCCCAACACAAAGTTTTCAGTAGAATTTTTTTTTCCCTTACAGGAACACCACAATTTGTGTATCAAACAAATGCACACTAAACTTTTCAAACAACAGAATGGGGACAGGCGTGAAGCAAACAACTTTCATAGCTATGGGTGGTGGGTGATATGATTTTTAAACTCACGCTGCAGTGTTTCTATGTTGACAGAGCCATGAAACTACTTTTGATCTTACATCATATGAAACCTTTAGTTTATCATCTAATTTCATATTAAAATAATACCTATTGATGTGGCAAAAATCCAGGGAACACATTTCCTATTCCAATTTCCTAATTCTTACATTGCTGCTATGGTTGCTGAACAGTATTATGCCTGGCAATCCAATAGGTAAACAGAAATTTCCATATCTCTGTAACACAAGGGAGCGTTGTTCAGTACTTTCCGGGGCATGCGATATAGGCATGACTACATGGAATTTAATATCAATGTAGAGGAAGTTGTACATTCAGTTCTGTAGGGACTGCTTTGAATTCCTTGTGGGACCAACAATTTTTTTATAGCATTTTGAAAAAGGAAAGCAAATGTCTTTAGTAATGCTCAGTCCCATGAAACTACTAACTGTGAACAACTCCCATTCTTTTCTCCATTTTTTTGTTTGAATTCAGCCCTATTATATGTTACCATGCAAGGTGCACAGGTTCTGTACTGTACAAACATAGCGTGCTGAATGTGCAGGAATTAAGCACTCGCTCCAGAATAAACTTCCTGTAGGGAACTAAAATGAAGGATGTTGGTGCAGGTAAATATAAATGTCAAACATCCCCTTGGGTGGAATCAGGAAATATTAGTGACAATAATTAACGTTGTTAATTATACCTTGTTAGTCTTCTTTCTTCTTCCTGGTTACATAACCAAATTTTTATGTAGCTGTATTGGCTAATGGATTTGAAAACAACACAGTGGAGGATATGACAGACTGCTTAGAGGTCACTAGACCTAGATGTCTCATTACTTTAACCTGTCCACTGACCTACTGGTGGTCATCTTGGAAGTGTCTCCATTGCTATTTTCTGTATTATAGAGAACGCAAACATTCCCATTGTCAGGTATTTTCATTGTCATTTCCAATGTCATCTGCCAATGCTCAGACCTAGAAAAAGACTGCTAGACCCACCTTGGATTCATTGAAGAGGAGGTAGGCATGATGGGTTCAAATGGAGCCATGTCTTTGGCCTGAATAGGCACGATGACCGTGTGAGTGAAGATGGAACCATCATTTACTCCTAGAAGAAACCTTTGTGATCAACTTCATTGTTAGCAACAATGCTGGTGACTATAATACTAGAGGTTGACATTTTTTTAGATGCAAAATTGTGCAGTTAATAAGGAACACTATTCATGTCAATCCCAACAACTGAGGAACATCAGAAAAGATCAAAGAGGATAATATAATGTACACAATAGGGTTTAATGTTATTCTCTTTCTATTTTCTATGTATATTGAAATAAGAATTTTGTGTATAACTTTTTTTTATACTATTTATACAGCAAATATGATTATAATAAAATATAAGCAAAATTGACAATCTCACTATTGTTTCCAGGCAAATTTGTGTAATGTTCAGAAAAAAAACACAATTTAGTGTGATCTATCACAGACCAGACAAGTTTCTAGAAATATATTCAAGCAATTTAAGAAATGCTGTGCTTAGATAATTACCAATTTCCTGAGGTTTGTTTCATGTTCTTTCCTTACCCTCTCTTACCACTATTATTGCAGGTTACTTTGAAACAAAGCTTGACTTTGACTGGGCTGCCAGCAATTCTGCATATATGAAGTTTACCGAACGCAGAGATGCCTTGGCTCCATCATACGACACACTACACCGGCTCCCCCAAGGGACAAGGTGTTTGGGATCATCACCAAAACCTCTGAAAGTCTGCCATGGGCTCTTGGGCCCCTAAAGGAACAGTTCCCGAACATGTCAGCGGGCGGAGACGACGCTTCCCCCCCTCCTCCCCCTTTTTCCTTTA
>CM070038.1:48430723-48454953 GCA_036250615.1 Ptychadena robeensis
GGGGTCCCTTTGTTTTTTAATGTTCGCCTCCCATTGAAGTCAATGGCGTGTTCGCGAACTCTTACAAATATTCGCGTTCGCCGTTCGCGAACAGCAAAATCCGGGTTCGCGACATCACTAATGGTAACCACTCCTCTACTTATTGAGCTCCAGGGTGGTTCAATCTACTCCTTTGTTCCAGTTCCTCATCCCATCTCATCCACAATCTCCTTATACTCTGCTTAAATTACATTTGTAATTTGTGGAGACCTTATAATGTGGTATTTTCTTTCAGTGTACAGTGTAGTAGTCTAGATGTGTTCATGACAATTTATCCCCGCATTCCCATCTTCTCGCTTTGCAATGCTTTTTTCTGTCTAGTTGGAGCAATTCTCTTCATCTTTAGGATGAGTCATTGTTGACAGGTTGTTTATTTTATTGTGTGTGATTGATTAATCAATGTTTCTAAAACAACTTGGAGGAACTGGTAGCATAAAACAACAAAACTAAAGCAAAACATTCATAAATTCATAGAAAATGGCTTCCTGCTGAGAAACCCATTGCATGATATCAAAGTAATTTATTTCAGTAAATGGAGTCATTTCATGTTTATCTTTATATTTATGAAGAAACATACATGATAGCCTATTACAAAGTCAGCAGAGATTGTTTTCTATAGATCATAATCTACAAATGAGTGTCGGTAGCCATGTTTGCATTATAAATAGTTGGCTTATGTTTTAATGGCTTTAGGATAAAAAAAATTAACAATTGTACAGTGCACAGCATATTACTGTTGAAAAAATAAACTGAAGATGTATTATATTTGTACATAAGGATTTATTTCAAAACAAGCTCATTATGTGAACATTGAAATACCCAAAATACTTCTAAAAATGTAGAGAAAATTCTCTAGCCAGACAGTATAGAAAATATCTTCACAGACTGATAAAGCTGAACACTTGTATAAGTGTCTCTTCCTTACCAAAATAGTTGACATGCATGTGTCTGTACATGCTGAAAAATAGTGGGTGGGAATAAATGAGGTTAGTGCCTACATCCCAAACATAATAAGAGAGAAAAAAAGTTGAACCATGGTTGGTATGGACACAACCAGGACATTGGGGTGGCTACTCCCCAGGGACTTTAATGGCACTGAGGTCACACAATATTGTGAGAGTATTAAAATATAATATATATAATTTTATTGGGATCCAGAAATCTATAAAATCAAATACAAATGCATGTTCATGCATAGTTAAAAGTGCTTCATAATTCAGGGATCGATTGCAGTCAGTCTACGCGTTTCACTGCTCAGGGGGGCTTCATCAGGACAAAATCATAGTCACATATCATGGTGGAAGCAATATTATATCAACAAGGGTCATATTTTAAGATTGCTCTCACTAAAAACATATATCCATACATGTTATGTAAAATCTAATCAATTATGATCAAAATTGGTTTGCACAAAGGAGAGTCTCTACCTAAGTGCTGAATATAGTATGAACATGAAACATCACATAGTAATTATAAACCCCTGTGCATCCAAAATGGAATCCACAGAGGTGGCGCACTCAAGTCCGAAGTCAGTGTGTGGAGTCCGAAGTCAGTGTGTGGACCGAAGGACGGGCGGAAAGAATCTGCGTGTGTGGTACATCTTTTAAAGGCAGACCAACGGGTTCGACGTGGGTGGTCAGTCCGTGCGATCATACTTGTAGGGGCGTGAAGCCAGAAAGGGGGGGTGTTTACAACCCCACCTAGATATCAGACAGAAAGGGTGTAATATGATACATAGTTCGGGTGACCATGGAGTATGGTTGCTATGGTCCCCATATCCTACTGACCTACCTCCAAAAAAAGGTTAATGTCCAATATCGGCTCCTATGTGTCCCAGGAGTGTCTACCGATAATAAGGGGATGCCGTCCAACAGCCTCCCTAGAGATAAGGTATCAGAAGGTAAGTCAAAGCAGATCAAAGGTCCTTCACGTTCTGTCCTGGTGGGCTGATGGGGCTCCCAAATACCCACCTACGCTATCTGGGTCCAACAGAATCTCCACCTTCCGGTACATCCACATCACTCCATACTCAGTGAGGTGTGCGGATGGACCTTAAATGTGACCATCCCGCGTCAGAAGGGGGCAAATTCGCGCCAAAAACGGCACCCTTAATCCGCCCTTCTCCTCTCTGGGTGGGCGTTGTGCACTCCCCACACACGTGGGTGCACGCTCGCCCCTCCAAACGTGTCACTTATTGTGACACTGTATTGGCCCCGCCCCCACCAGGGGCGGACCATCCAGGCCCATTCCTCCCTCTTCCAAGCAGGAGGGCAAAGCGCTCAGGTTGGAATAAGTAACCTTTGTGCTCTGTGGAAGCAGGGTTTTCTCTAAAATGATCCAACACATGTACTGAGTTACAGCTAGATGTCACCAATTGGGGAGTTCTTGCTCTGACATTGAGTGGGTATGGATTCAGAAGCCACTGAATCCATACAGAAGAGTGTCTATGTAAGTATGAGAGTAACAAGTGTTTATTCTTAGTTTGTAGTTGCATGGACTTTAGATTTTACATGCCATTTGTTTTCATTCTGTTACTATTTATTAATGTAATGAGCCTACATGTGTAAAGCAATTGTAGTTAAAATAAAGTTGAATAATTCATGTTCCATTTCATCTGTTTATATCAACATTGTTTTTTCAGGACAGATTTGTAGTGAACCATTTTCCTTGCCAAAGTTACATTTCAAAAATATAGTATTTATCAGTACTTCTGGGACATAGAAAATGGTAATTATGTTTATCCTGAAAAAAATAAAGTTCAAATGCAAATAAAGTGTCACAATCCTTCTGTCAAAATATACAACAGTATTTGTTTTTCATTAAAATGACTAAAAAACTTTTTTTTAGAAATGTATTGCAGTAAGGGGGAAGCATATTCCTCAGTGTCTTCTCTGGGGACGGATGTGTGCCAGACATTTCTAAAGCAGGGTCTTTACATGATTTTGTCATTTCTGTTAATTTGCCTGCTCTATGGAGATATATCCATTTTCCATACATGTAGGAATGTTAGAGTACCTCTGTTTAGGGGTCTTGTTGACTGTCAGAGAATGCTCCCCATTGTGCTATCCACAATCATCCACTTTCTATGAAATGCATAGATGTATGTTTTTGTTTTGTATATAGTCCCAGGAAGTCCAAAAACATTTATTTTGGCAACACAAGATGGGAGACACAATGGCTTAGTGGAGAGCTAAAAGCATCAACACTGAAGACTTCAAAACATGAAGCCCTACAAATATGTACTCCATATATGAGCATTTCATCATAAATGGACTGAAAAAGATGGGAATGTAAATAAAAGCTAGCAAAGCTACCTTCAGAGCCTCCCTAAAGCCAGCCATAGACATACCGATCTATGGCCGGCTTTTAGCAGACTCCTCACAGCGGGGTGACGTACCACGCTGTGAGGAGTCGGCTACAGAACGGACAGGAATCCAGTGTGAATCAGATTGTAGCCAATTAACTTGGAGGGGGAGGAGACTTCCCCTCCGAGTTAACAGACTGCAGCAGAATCGGGCAGAAAAAGAACCAGCAGGACGGAACCATGTGTGACCTGCCGGCTCTTTTGGTCGTATCCTTAAGGTGGGCTCCCCTATAGTTGTGGCCGACCGACCTTTATGTGCTCGGCGGGAGCATGCACGGCATTCGGTCGGCCACATCTATGGCCGGCAATAAGCCCGTCTATGGAGGGCTTAAGACTGACCACATGAATTGACCCTGACTCTAGTTAGAAGACTAGCATAGTCAGGATGAAAAAGCCCCCGTTTTACTATATCAGAGATTTACGTAATGAATAGTAGATTAACAATAACAGCCAAGCAAGCAGACATTCTAGATGATTAGGTCAGCATTATCCAATGTAGTATAAAATGTTGTTAATAAAATATGTGGTTTGTTGGATGTAAGGCACATAACACAGTCAAATGTTTGTGGACACCTGACTATAATATTAATATATTCTAGTTGGAATTATAGGAAATAGTATTTCCAGGTTTTCTTTAAGATCTTGGACTATTTCTATGGCAACTTGTCAAGTCAGCTAAGAAGAAAATGAAAAGAATTGGAATTCTAATTCATTCAAGCAGAACAATGAAGCAAAGTTGTGTGTGTGTGGCTGACCATAAAAACTTCACATAAAACTCAAATGTATGTATGGATCTGGTTTTGAGGGTCTCAGATATGCTGACACAGAAATAAAGACCTTCCTTAAACCGGTTTCATTTCATTGAAAAACACAAATGATTAAAATGTATTTGATGCTTTAGCACGAAATGTGTCCTCTACAATCTTTGGCCAAAAATATGTATATAATTCATTTGTAATCATCAGCTCTTTTAAAAAGTGTGGATATTATATTCACAAAAGCACATTATATTTTTATAACTTTCTAAACCGACGATTCTAAAGCTTTTTCAAGAACTCGTACAGCATCCTCAGCAATATCTTTTAGAAAACGATAAAGCATGACATATGTTGTGCCAAATGAGATGCCACCAGCTACTACGGTGCCAACCACAGGTATATTACTAGCTAAATATTCAACAAACATGAGTGACCCCATTGCTCCTCTGGTTAATAAGGTGGTAGCAAGCTCTTTGTTTATCTCCTTTACCATTATAGGTGACTTGATTACAGACTTTAGCTCATTGACATCTTTTCCAAATTTGTTTGCCAACTTTTCAAGAGACTTTTGATCCATACCAAATGCATCCCGGTATTTTTTCATTTCCTTTACCAAAATCCCAACATCACAAGCCACTGATAGTCCTGGAACAGGGACTGTTGCCACAGCACAGGAGACACTTGCCCACTTCCAGATCTCCTTCTTTAGGGCATCCCTTTTTTTCCGAAGAATTGGACGAGAAATATTGGGCAAACATAACTTGAACACATAGGCTTTATGATTTGGAAGTTCCTGTTCTAGAGTATCTTGCAATTGACTGAAGTCATATTTGTTAAGGTCCAGACAGGAAAGGAGAAACACCTTTAGATCTTTAATTCCACCTTCGTGAAGGCATTTAATGCAGTTATCCCGAATCTCATTTAATATGTTTTCTTCGTTGTATGATTTCTTTCGGCGTAACTGGGCAGCGTGCAAATCCGAATCTACTTTTGATCGTACAAAGTAAAACTTCTTTCCCATTAGCTGGATCTCTTTAGCCAATATCATATCATTGTGTCGGAAACGTTCCGATGACATAATTATAAAAAAGTCATATTGATCAAACTTCACATCACGTAGGTAGGCATCTGGCACAAAAGTTGGTGTGCCAATACCAGGTAGATCCCAAACTGTCACATTATTGTATTGTTGATGCTTATAGGCCGTTGGCTCCATAGTGGTCTGAGTAACACCTGTTTTAGCAGCACCTTCTTCTTCATCGTCCAAACCACAAATGGCATTAACAAAAGTAGACTTTCCAGACCCTGACTCGCCTGTTATTGCAATGTTTAAATGAGCATTTTCAATATCTTTTAGAGATTGACAAATTTTTTCAGTTGCCCCATATAGGTCCCCTTTTTCTAACGCTTTTCTAATTTCCTCTACTTCCTCATCTGAGATAATTTCACATGGCTCCAAGGAATCCATTTCAGAAAGGTTTCTAAAAAAAAATAAAAAATTGATTGTTAAATAAGCTGTGTTAAAATCAAAGTGTGGGCCAGCTCTTAATGAGTATGATATCATTTTAAAGAACATGACATGCAACCTTGAGGTGTACAGAAGTGCAGTTCCACAGCCAGACAATCTTTGATTTAAAAGATTTTAGATTATTTTGCTCTAAAAAGCACATAAAATGCCCCCCCCCTATTTATTTTTTACATTTTTGGCCCTCCAATATTGAGCAAGACCCTTAATGTGAATTGATTGGTAATAACATGCTCCTAAGGTACAGGTGCCACCTTATTATTTTATTTATTTTAAGTTAAATTATTTAAGCCTTCAAAATTATTCAAGAAACAACCCTTGCATAGATAAAACATAAAACAAACAGATAAATACTGTCAGACTATGTTTAAAGTATTAGATCTAGTCAGTAGCTAGCTCCCTATCCCTGCTTATTCATTGGATGGGAAAATCAGACACTGTTAAATAGGAGGTATGGTAATGAACTGGGGGGGCATCAATTGTTTTATATTTATACAATAAAAATGATTATGTTACAGACCTCTTTGCACATGCAAAGAAATGTGGGAGCTCGGACGCAGTTTTGTGAAGCTAGAAGGTAAGGCTACTTATTTATACTATTTACATATTAATTTAATTGTAAATCACAGTTAAGTACTGCCCATGATCCAAACGCATAGTGCTCTGTAAATCCTATATCAATAGTACATTTTTTATTGGTGAAACAATATTTGTTTATTTAACCTCCCTAGTGGTCACGGCGAACCCAGCTTGTCAGCTGTTTGGGTTTGTCGTGACTGCTACACCAGCAGGGATCGGTAGAGGCCAATACACTGTACGCCCATAGCGACTGCTTTTATTGGCTTCCAGTGTGATCCTTTGTACTTGCAGAGATTGCACAAGTATTGTATCTGGCTTCTGTTTATCTTAACTCTCAACATTCTTGGTTGAATAATTGGTTAATAATAATTATTACACACCAAGAATAATAATTCTTGGTGTGTAGAATACTGTGACATCACTTATTTTTACAAAAATTTTTTATTATAATGTATCCTTTAAGAGATGAAAGTCATACTTTTCCATCTCTAATCATGACAATACAAATATACTTGTCAGTTTTATTCTACAGCAAATTTTTCTCTATCTATTAACTGCAAAAATTGCACTTGTACATACAAACATTGTCACTGCGACATCTAGTGGCAGAATGTGAAATAGCAGCATTATCACCACATGAGACACTACTTAGGAATATTTCATTGGAAAAATTGGCTCTTGTACATGTAAAGCCAATGCATGGGACTTTCCCCAGAATCTCTAATATTTGAGATTACGAAGATATAGCCTTATGTTTAAGATCTTCTCCAATTCTCGAAGTGCCGATATTCGCAATAAAAATATGCAATTTAAATATTTGCGCTCAACACTTATTGTCAACCCGAAGAACTTTCAATATTGTTTCTTCATTGTAGTTCTCCCTATTGAGAAGTTTGCTGGCCTGTCTGAGTAAGGTTTATAGCTCCCTGGCTAATTTTAATGTAATTCTCTCTAATTCTTCCAAATGCTACAATGATGAAAATATTGTATTGATGGACGATGGACAATTTTTAGACAGCTATCAGGGTTACAATTAGGGGTTCTTGGGCCAGGTTGGGCCTAGAAAAATACATTTTTATACCTGGGATGAGGATAAGGCTTCGGATCATTTGATTCTACCACTTCAGTTTTAGCAGCAGCAACAATTTCATCATCATCCAAAACCTCAGATGGAATTGACAAAAGTGGACTTTCATTGACCCTGGCACCAGCTTCACACAAAGTAGTGTCCTGCAAAGCATTTATGATCTGTTGTAGCTCAGCTTCAGATACAGGGTCACATCTTGATGTAGTATCATGTTCTTGTAGTGCTTGTGCAATCTCTCTTATCTCCTCAGCAGACATTGTATTATATGTATAACCAGCCTGCATTCTCATAAATGGACAAGACACCTGTGGAAAAGGAACATGAACCATGGTTGTTAAGATTAGGCACATACTATTCGTTATAATAGAATAATGTTTGTAGCAGAGAAAGAATAATTTGAGTTAGTATTGGAATTAATATGTTTCAAATTTGCACTGCAATACCTGTCACTTATCTTTCCTTTCACCGAACTGTGTCACTACCAACCTCTCCCCCCCACAAATTAGTCAGTGTTCTTGGTAGCCCTTACTATCCAGAACCTAACTACCTGTTCTCATGTGCATATTTCTACCTATCCAGGTAACCCTGGCTTACCCATACAATCGGATCCAATACCCGTAGCAGTAAGAATGGGGACATTGTGTCCTCTTCCACTGCCCCGGCTGCACTTGCCAACTTGGAGCTCCCTGCTGCTGCGCCAACCGACGCTCCCCCGTACGTTGGCGTATCTGGCCATTCTCCATGTGAAGGACCAGCAAGGCAAGTCCCGCGTCCCCCAAGCCTCAAAGAATGAAGCCGGACACGCCGCGCAAGGGGACTTCAGAGGCTAAAAAGAGCACCAAGTCACAGCTCAAGAAGCCACAATGACTGCTGCCATGAGACCTAGAGGGACCGACACAGATGCCTTGCTTAGAAGGGGACATCACATCGAGACTTCTGACAGAATGAGTATCCTTTGTGTTTTACATTGACTATGGGACCCTATGTGGGGTCTGGACTGTGGCTGGCATTCACTACGAGTGAAGGGGGGTGGTGAGGTAGGGTTCTGCCTGATTATTATCTACCCTCTTTGACCCGGGCGGGGGGAGCTGTGGATAGACTCTCCACATAGGGAAAAAAGGAGCCACCTATTTCAGATTGTTATTTCGCTTGGTTAGCCAGTAGGCGGTCATCCAAGTGCTAGTTTAACCTGTTCTAACAACCTTGATATAAGGGATGTATTTGTTTTTAAGTTTTTCTTTTTGTATGGTTCAAGTTTATGTGTCACAGGGATCATATGTGAGTGCTAGGGGCACAGTTTAGCTACCTAACATGACCATCAATATCGTGTCATGAAATGTACAGGGGCTTAGGTCACCGGCAAAGCGTTACATGGTGTTGAAACATTTGAAACGACTTAAGGTGGATATCGCCCTACTGCAAGAATCACACTTAAGCCTAGATGATGCAAAGCGAATGCGTAAAACCTGGGTGGGCAAGGTCTTCTCCTCGCCTGTGCAAGGCAGGAAAGGGGGTGTGATTACTCTCCTGCATAAGAATTTACCGCTTGAGGTGGTACAACACGAAGTGGATTCTGAGGGGCGGTTCCTCAGAGTTCAACTTCGCTCACCAGCTCAGGACATAGCTGTGTTTAATATCTATGTCCCCAATTCCCCTACGAAGGTATACTTTGCAACCTTGACTCACAGGATACTGACTGACCCGACAAAACTGAAAGTTATAGGGGGTGATTTTAACAGTGTGGTGGACCCCAGATGGGATCGGCAGTCTGACGCGACGGTGACGAGACTGAGCAGGTCCCCCAGATCATCTGTGGTCCCTTCCATGCAATTACAGGACTTCCTAGAACTGACTCATATCCAGGACGTATGAAGACAGACACACCCGACCGACCGGAAATATATACGCACGCCGGAATATTACAAATATGGCAACAAATCTGGCAAGATGCTGGCGAACCTGATACGCACTGCGTTACCCAGTTCCCTTATCAAAGCCATGCAGGCCCCTGACGGTCAGATTGCCACGGATGCTAGGGACAAAAACGCAGGTTTTAGCAGGTTTTTACACTACCCTCTATGACTATACAGAGGCGGACCAGGCCCAACAACAGGCATATTTGAAACAGGACACACTTACCACACTTGACCGACACTCAGATGCAACAACTAAACGCCACCATTACCCCAGAAGAGATTCTCCGGCTTATTGACTCTTTAGGCAATAACAAGGCCCCAGGACCAGATGGACTTACGCCTGAGTTCTATAAAATGATGAAGGCAGTAGTTCTGCCACATCTGCTCAATTTATACCAGACTGTTTGGGACACGGGACAGTACTTTCCCACAGCCAATGAGGCGTGTATCAAGATATTGCACAAAAAAGGTAAAGATCCTTTATTGCCGGGCTCTTATAGGCCGATATCACTCATGAACGTTGATGCTAAAATACTGTCTAAATTATTGGCGCAGAGGTTGGCAACGATTCTGCCCTCTCTCATTCACCCATCCCAGGTAGGGTTTGTGAAGGGGCAGAATGGGGTGCTTAACATGAGGAAGACATTGTTAGCGATGCAGTATGCCGCCATTCATCCTGAGGAGGATGTGGTGCTGTTGATAGTTGATGCCGAAAAGGCATTCGACAGCGTGAACCTATCCTGGCTTTTTCAGGTGCTTCGTAAATTTGGATTTCAGGGTCCCTTTTTAGGATTAATTCAAGCGATGTATGCTGCACCGTGTGCTCGAATATATACTAAGGGTTATATATCCAAACCCTTCCCTTTGAAAAAAGGTACTAGGCAGGGGTGTCCACTATCCCCCCTCCTTTTCAACTTAGCCTTGGAACCACTGGTACAGGCCATAGAATCCTCTGATCTCCTGCAGGGCCTGAGAGTACATGGGCAGCATATTAAAGTATCTTTATTCGCCGATGATATTCTCATCTACTCGGCCAACCCAACGGCAGACTTACCAATCATTACTAGTATGCTGGGCTCTTCTGGCACACAATCAGGGTTTAAAGTGAACTCTACTAAGAGTGAACTACTCCTGCTTTCCCAACATAAGAATAGGCAGTGGATGGCCACCTCGGATTTCGTGGTGGCACCACACCATGTGACATATCTTGGGGTCAAGATAGGTAATACACCCTTTTCCCTTTACCGGCTGAACTACACCCCGGTTAACCATAAGATAATTAACGAATTGGAGGGCTGGCAAAATTTGCCTTTATCGTTAATGGGCAGATGCCATATTTTTAAGATGGTGTCGTTTGCCAGACTGCTCTACCCCCTCCAAACGGTCCCTATACTCCTCAAGCACGCTGACGTCTAGAAACTAAACAATGCGTTGTCAAAATTCTTGTGGCGGGGAGGCAGACCACTAATTTCTTTAAAGAAACTAACGTTGCCTAAAAGTGAGGGAGGACTAGGCCTACCGGATATACGGAAATACAATTTGGCCAGTGTCTTTCGGCATGCCACGGATTGGTTAAAGAATACCTCTTACTATTCCAATACGTCACTGGAGAACGCTATGGCTCACCCATGGCACCTAAAAGCCCTGCTACACTGCCTGATAGCAAAACTACCCCCACCTTTGAAACAAAGCATACTGGTAAGGGATACGGTAATTGCCTATCGAGAAGTAAGGAAGCTCCATAAACTTCCTCATACCTTTTCACGACACTTACCAATTGTGGGCAACCCCCTCTTCCCAGAAGGCACCGCCTACAAGGAGACTATAAATGGAGACAAAAAGGCCTGGGGAATGTGTCAGATCTTATACTGGATGCGTCGGGCACAGTCATGTCCCCTATACAAATCCAGACTAAGTATGACATGCCAGCTACTATGGTACATCCCCTACACTATCTGCAAGTCAAGAGTCTCTGTTCTTCCCTGGCAAATAATTATGGCACGTTATTTATCAAAAATGACCTAGACGTTTTGCTTGACACGAGACAGGTGACCACCTCAGTGATTTATAAAGCTCTGCAGAAATCCACCCCGCTCCAGGGCCTGCATGCTACTATTGCTAGATGGGAGCCTGAGCTGGGGGTAACCGGAGTGTTATCTAAAGCTCCCAGAGGGTACTTGATGGTACGCAAATGCGTTGAATCAGAGACTTGAAGAGAGACGCAATTTAAACTTATGCATAGAGCCTATAAATTGCCGGGCATCTCTCTCCCGCAGGTGGGAAATGGGACAAGGTGGCAGTCACTTTGCCCCAAATGCCAGGTCTCGAACCCAACCCTTGCACACTGCCTCTGGCAATGCCCGATCATCTCCAATTATTGGCATCTGGTAGCAGGTTTGATTGGGAAGGTCCTGAACTTCCCGGTATGCCCGGACGCTCAACTAATGTTGCCGAGTTATGTTTCCCCGACAGCTAAATCGGCAGTCGTAGGTAGCTCTCAATTGTTACACACATGACTCTTGGCAGCACGGAGAGCAATGTTGCTCAACTGGATTTCCGGTGACCCACCGTCATTAGCTCAGGTTCTCGGTATGCTACATGACATTAGGAATAAGGACAGGTTGGCCTTACGCCAACGTACTTTCACCTCCCATATTAAGTTCCATAAAAAATGGGATCTATTCAATTCAGCCTTCGCCACTACTGACTAACTTCATAAAAGGCAGCTAACCCTGCCATGAGAACTGAGGGAGAGACTTGGTAGTCTTATTTTGACCATTCTTGTTTCAACTCGATGTATCAATAAAATATCCTAATTAAACAAAGTGAAAATAGTTTTTTAAGTGTGTTTCCAAAATAACAAACAATTGTTAATGTTTTTTTTTTTGGGGGAGAAATTAAGAGTGTTGTCTAATTTCATTTATTTATAGATACCTGTCATTGGAAATATTTTGTTGGTATTGTCTGCACATTAAACATATCCAATTGTTGTTAATAATACCTGTCTGTTTTGGGCATTATCCACATGCCCATGATATCTGCTAGTGGTTAAGTGTCTGAAATTGGAATCTACTTGTCATTAGTCAATATCTTTATGATATATAAGAATTTGCCCAGTACTGTTAATGATAAATGCCTGTCAGTGGCATGAGAATCACATGTGACCCTCAATGTTAGTCATAGCACAGTCCTGTGGCTCAAGCCAAGCTATTAACTGAGGACCTTGCATTGCTCCCTGTAAGTGGCAGTTTTAAATATGGGCAATTGCCCAGGGTGGCATTGTGCTGGGGGCGGCATCTGAGCATCCACCCATGCTGCACAACCGACATCTTTCTGCAGTTGTACAACTATCATTGTCATCCCTCTCATGTCTGCATATGAGGGAATTAAGCTCCTCACACAGTGGATGACCTGCCCTCCAGTGCTGTGATCCTGCCCCTCTAGTGCTGCAATCCTGCCGCCCCTCTCCAGTGCTGCAATCCTGCCCAACTCCAGTGCTGCAATCCTGCCCCACCTCCAGTGCTGCAATCCTGCCCCACCTCCAGTGCTTGGCGAGAGACACTCCAGAGACTTTAAGAAGGCAACCAGGTACACTCACATCATAGTTACAAACGAAGGCGGTTTATTAACCATGATTTTTTATAATTCCAAATAGTTACGGTATATCGTGGCTTAAGCCAATAAAAGCCTTACAATGTAAATGTCATACATGCCCAATTAATAGTGTACATAGAACAAGTTTCTACAAAAAAAATAATAATAATAATAACGATTTTGCAAATTTCAAACAAGGCACTTTCTCGACGCGTTTCGCACTATGGCGTCCTCAGAGATTTCGGGCTTGTCGTTTGCTGCAACATCAAAAACAAATACTTGATCAATTATGCTCAAATACGCTGTGCTCGCATATGGAAATCCAGATCTTTTTAATACACACCGTGTATTGACATGTGTATGTGATAGACTTGGCCGGTTGGGTGGAACTCCCCCGGCGGTGGGACCCCGCCTAGACAGCCTCCATATAAGCCCCCCGAGCAGCCTCATGGCCACCGGGGAAGCCACCAGCACATATAACGGGGGACACTGAGTGGAAGCCAAGGCACCAGACAATCCGAAGCATCTGTGAGGGAGATGAAAATGAGAGTGTGGCAGTTTAATCATCACCCCGGCCGCAGTGGGAACCCTCCTATGTTGGCCAGCAAACGCAAGCACGAATCTCCTGAGGAGCCATGTGCAAAACGCGTCGAGAAAGTGCCTTGTTTGACATTTTTGCAAAATCGTATTATTATTATTATTTTTAATACTGTTCAGTGTACACGTGATTAATTGGATGTGTTATGACATTTACATTGTAATGCTTTTTTATTGGCTTAAGCCACGATATACAGTCAAACTATTTGGCATACAAATCCATGTTTTAATAAACGCCTTATGTTTGTAACTATGAAGTGATGTACCTTGTTGCCTTAAATTCCCCTTGGAGTTTTCTCTCTCCAGATTGGAGGTGTGTGGTAGTGAATGTGGGTAGGACATCTCTCCCTCACTCCCATTTTTTGGTGGTTTGTTTCTTTTTTATCGATTTGGGATGTTGGGCACACTTAGCAGGTAGGGGTAACTCGAATCCATTCATGCTGTGTTATTATTAACAAATATAAACCTTGTTTGCACAAGAAGGAAGCCCTCCAAATAGTACTAACTAGCTTGAAACTAGTCGGGAGGAGTGTTCAAATTTGCAAATCATGTGTGCAGCCTTTAATACTATTTACCCCAGTAATACGTATTTGTGCATTGTACAGCCTGTAGAGCCTCGTTCCTGGGAAAACGGTGTAAACTGGCAAGGAACCGTCCAAAACGGGAGGAATCTAGCCGTAAACCTGGTCTTCTACCCATAGCCCCCTAATGGGAGATGGTCCGATGTCCCAGGAAGGGGGCACCTGGTGTTTCTGCTGCATGGGTAGGACGAGGTCCCCCAAGTGAACGGGTGTTCCCCCAGGAGGCCGAGGCGTCAGGGGGGCGCAACTACCCTATGTGGATGGGGTCACTGAGAGAGGAGTAGTCAGGTAGTCCAAGGTCAGTAGGATGGAGAGGTCAAATATCAAAACCGCTTATGGTCCCGGGGGGCGGGCCGGCAGCAAACAAAGGTTATCCGTATACGAGCTATAGTCATGTTTCCATAGGTCGGGTAGAACGAGGAGACAAGCCCAGGGTCGGTTACACGGAGTTTTTCATCAGTAAGGGAATGGAAACGCATATAGCTCACGATAACTGTTTTTTACTGCAATGCCAACAGCACCCCATGGTGCTGCTCTTGGCTTAATGGACTTTACTAATTGATCCCGCCTCCCATCGCAGGAATTGCCCTGCATAGGGGCGGGGTTATGTCCTTTAATAACATGCACTCTGTGCGCGCGTGCCGCATAGCAGTCCCGTCCGCGCCTGCGCAGAAACCTCCCACGTCGGACGCCATTTGCCTCTGCACGGCGGCCGTGCAGAGCCGTTTTCAGACACGGGGTCCCTCATGGCAGGGGTACCCCCAACCCCTAAGGTAACGTACTGCCTGGTGGAGAGACTGTTGACGCCCCGGGGACCCACCAAGCCATACTGGGGACCCCGAGGGCGCCGCAGGTCCCCCAGTTTACACGGAGGGTTGACAAGGCCCCCCCCTCAGGGGCGGGCCCTCCGACCGCCCACAGGACCCCGGCTTCAACGGTGCCGGGCGCATGGATTGTCTGATACCAAATCCGGAGCCCGAAGCCCCCGCCGATGCCGGCTCCCAAGAGGCATCCTCCAGAAGGATCCCCTCCCCACAACACCAAATACTGGAGCCTTCCGCGGGAACACGTGAATCCAGAACATCCCCAACAACGTCTCCAAAAACCATCAACCAACTCAGGGGGGGAGGAGGAACCATGGGCACGGGATGACGGCAACCACTCCCACATGCTTTATCATATGACCTGGAAAACAGGGTCACCCTCCAACAATCCGGGAAGGCGTAGGCGCCCCGCCGCTCCCCGGGGGAAACCCCACTATTGCCACCACAGGAAAGGACCAAAAAACCAGGTCCCCAATTTTCTAGAAGGGCATCGCAGGCGCAGCGTAGCTCGTGGCCCAGCCCCCCTCGTCCCCCACAGCAAGAGTGGAGAATGTCGTCGGCTTCCGATCTGCCTTGGGGCCTTCATCTCATCTCCTCCTGCAACCCTCAGCACCCTACTGAGGCTCCTCCATGTTGGCAGCCAACAGCCTATCCGATCAAGAGCCGCTGGGTACATGGGAGAAGATGAGGGACGGCTCCACTGCAGGATGTAACCATACATAACTCAAATAGAAAGGACTGACCTTAGTTGAGACATTTTCGCTCGGCTTTGTTGAGGCAACCTCTCCGCCAACGTTAATGAAAACGAGGACCATCCTTCTGGGGACTTCCGAGATGTCGCATCGCATGTAACTGTTCAGGGTTTGATTTGTCCTCTCTACTTGGCCCTTTTGTTTGTGATGGTACCCCGGAAGAGAATGGTATCCATACCCAGGTAGTTCTACAGAATTCCTTTCCCAAAAACGAGATGTAAATTGGAACCCCGATCCGATCGTACCGATAGGTGAACGCCGTGAAGCCTCACTATCTCTCTAATACATGCTTCAGCAGTCTCAGAGGCGAGGAAAGGGACCCTGGAAAGGGATACAAATGGGCATCTTGGAAGTCTGTCAACTACGACTAGAATTACTGTATGTCCCATTAGAAGGGGGAAGATCATAATAAAATTCCATTGCCACAGGTGGCTTGCCAATAAGCCTGGGAATGGGGAGTGGCTGAAGTAGTCCGTGAGGGGCATCCCGAGGATTTGAGCGACCACAATCGAGCAAGACGAGATCTACTCCTTGCAGTCTTTGAATTACTCCGGGCCACCAGAAGGTTCCTCGCAGCAGGTCCTCGCCTTTCGATCCTGAAATGACCTGCCAATTTGGAATATGAACAGATGAAGGGTTATTCTGCGATGTTTCGCGGAGGTCGTATAACTGTATGCTTCCTTCACACACTAGGATCCCCCTCGGCGCGTAGTATCAGCCGAGAGGGAAATTTCCCAGGAACGTGCAGAACCGTACGGGATCAGGTCTGTCAACAGTAAAAAGTGGTTTGTCGAGAGAATGATGGGATTTCCCAGTCTTTTTTCGGGTTCAGGGTGCATTCTAGACAAGGCCGTCTGGCTTTTTTCCGTTTTAGATCCCGTCTGTAAGTTAGGTGAACCTAAACCTAGAAAAGAAAAGTAGTCCATCTGGGGTCTTGTCGGAGTTCAACCTCTGGCTTATCTGATATACCTCCCAAATTTTTATGGTCACAGGTGAAAAACCGTGAAGGGATTTCGGCCCCCTCTAGCAGATGTCTCCAGTCCTCCCATAGAGCCTTTCATTGCCCAGAAGTTTTCCCCCGATCTCCTACAATCTCCTACATCATAATTCTTTTCCGCTTCAGAAAGGTTTTCTAGAGTGAAAGAAACGCGGGTGTAGCAAATTCTTGGGACCCACTCTTTGCAGAGAGTACGCGTCCAATGGCGTCCTCTTGACGCGTCACTTTTCTAGAAACAACGGTAATGACGGATCCGGATGTCTGAGAAGGGAGCAGACTTTAATAAAGACTTTAAAGCGCTCGAATGCAGTTGGCTTCAGAGACCACCTGAACTTGATTTTGGTGCTGTGAGTGTGCTGTGAGAGTAATACAATTTTTGAGAACCCCCGGATAAACGTCCTATACAAGTTTGCAAAACCCAAAAATCGTTGTACCGTTTTCTGATGATGGTACAGGCCAGTCCTTTTACAGCAGAAACTTTTGTGGGTCCATAGACACCATTGGGCTAAGGATTGTCCCTAGAAACTTGGGGTTGTTTGTTTCTCTCCCACTCCGCACTTTGAGGTTGGGCGAACAGGGAATGCTTGCGGAGACGCTCCAACCACCGTTCTCACGTGCACCTATGGAATGGAGTCTGGGGAGAATATCAAGATATCTCAAGATACACTATGGACGCACAGGTCGACACATCCCTGAGCGTCCATTACTAAAAAGCCTGGAACACTGCGGGGAGGCAGGAGGAGAGAAGGGGTGGGCGTTCAGAGCCCGAACGGCATAACCAGATACTCGACAATGCCCAATGTTTGTTCTAAGTCTGGTTTTCCTCACTCGTCCCTAGGTTTTTATGCGAATGATATTATAGGCTCCACGTAGGTCCAGTTTTAGTGAAAATCTTGGCTTTGTTTTAGTCTCTCCTTAAGTCAAGGCATTAAGGGTAAAGGAAATAATCTGTTTTTTTATGGTGATGGAGGTTAGTTCACGGTAAATCCACAATCTGCCTTATGGTCTTGTCCTTATGTTCACAAAGAAAAGACCTTCTCCGGCTGGAGATTGGAACTCGTATGAAACCCTTTTCTTTCAATTGGTCTCTATATATCTTTTAATGTAGTCCTGCTCGGGACCAGAATCGGGGTAGTTTTCTTCTCCCGAATGGAATCTTTGCTCCGGGAGAAGATCGATTGCAACATTCGAGGGACGGTTGGGTGGTAGCTTGGTCTCAGCTTTTGGATCAAATACGTCCAGAAAATCCCTATAGAACGGGTGGAACCGTATCACGTAACTCATCCTAGATTTTGACGTCTGTGAGACTAAGGGAAGAAAACATGAAGAACGACAGTAACTTATGGAAAACTGGACCCCACCAGAAACCCATCAATTTGGGGATTATGTATCTTTAACCGGGAGTCCCAAGATGATGGTAAAAAGAGGGGAGTTGATTAGTGCGAACTAAGAATCTCCGATGGCCGTTTTGGAGGAAGGTTGTGATGGCATCGTTTCGAGGAGTAAGGGCCCTGGAGTTTAATGTGGATCCTCAGACGAGGGAGATATGTCACTGGGTTTCTCAGGGGTTCCGGACAGGTAACCGTAGGGAAGTGGCGAGGGGATGGTCTCACATGAGACAGGGGTGCGGCGCCAGAATCAATAATGCAGGAAATGCTGTGCCTATTTCCTGTACCTGTAGCTCATGAGAGGATGATAAGTGAGTATCCTGGGGAGAGAGTATAGGAGGGAGCTATTTTAGATCATAACTTAGGTTACCTGAGGGTTTCACTGGACATGAACGAGAAAATGCCCGGGGTTGCCACAATATATACAAGAGATTTTCGGAGAAACGTCTCATCCTTTCCTCTGGTGTAGGCTGTGGGCGAGCGTGATGTCCCCTATTTGCATAGGTCTGGGGAGGGGGAGCGTCACGAAACCATGGGTGGAGAATGAGTGGGGAGCCGCCTGGGAAATGTCCTTTGTGGGATCTTTAAGGCTCTCCAGGAGTTTTTGAGATGCCCTTGGGGCTGGGGTTTGAAACGGTCAGGCAGCTCTCTATCCCCTTACCTCCTGTCATCTGGGTGACAAGGACATTAATTCCGCAAGGGATTCCGGCACTGGGGGCCTACTCTAATGCAGTTCATCTTTTTAACGGGGTCTGGAACAGGCCCTGTTTTAAACATGGATCTAAATAGCATTCGTTTTCCAGAAGTGTCTGCTGAATTGGCGTCCCTGAACTCCTGCGAATAATACTCCTCAGTCAGTCCTTTATCCCTTGTTTAAATACTATGCAGCTGCGTCTGCGGTATCCACCTGACAGGGATCATAGTAGAGCTCACCCATGTTTTTTGAAGAACATAGGTTGAGGGAGGCTAGACAAGGGTCCCTCTTCTCCAATGAGCTTGGAAAAGCCCCCCGTTTGTGCTTCTCCCTTTAATGAGGTTGATGTGTTGTACCGACCGGAGCGTTCATTGGGGTAGGTGAGTGGTAGTAAAGACAAATGTGAACTCATCATGCGTGTTTAAAGGATCTGAAGGTTTCGTGTAACACCGTAGAATTGTTTCAGGCATGGGAAGCTTTTTGTTCTCGGGTTAACCTGTAAACAGGCGTAGTTGCTTCGCTCTGGCAGCTGCTTGTGTTATTACAGAGCCTGGTGGTCTGTTGCATCGATACCATGGAGACCCGTAGTTCATCCAGCTGCTTGCAATAGCAGGTCATCCTTGGGTCACCCCAGGGGCAGTCATTATAGGGCTGTTGGACTTTGTAAGCCCTTCCTGGGAAACGGGTTGTAAACTGCAAGAACCGTCCAAACGGGGAGGAATCTAGCCGTAAGACCTGGGTCTTCTACCCAGAGCCCCCCTAATGGGAGATTGGGTCCGGAGTGTCCCATGAGGGGGCACCGGTGTGTTTTTCTTCTGCTGCGGTAGGAACATTCTCTCCCCAAGTTGAACGGTTTTCCCCCCCAGGAGCTAGGCGTCGGGGCTCAACTACCGCCGATTGGGAAAGGTGTCATGAGAAGAGATTAGTCAGGTACGGGTCCAATGTCAGTAGGGTGTAGAGGTCAGAATAATCACAAACACGCGTATGGTCCGGGGCCGTGCAAGCAAACAAAGGGTTATCCCGTATACGAGCTATAGTCAGGGTTCCAAGGTCGGTAAACTAGGATACAAGAGCCAAGGGTGCCGTTGACACGGAGTTCTATCAGTAATGGCGAGGGAACCATATAGCTCACGATAACTGTTTAAATTACTGGCAATCCAACAGCAACCCCACATGGTGGCTGCTCTTGGCTTATATGAACCTTTACTATTGATCCCCATCGCCACTGCAGTAAGTGCTGCCGATTGGCGGGGTGTATGTTACCTTAAATAACATGCAACTCTCGGTTCGCGTCGGGCCTCGCTATCAGTCCTGTCCGCGCATGCGCAGAACCTCCACACGGCGTAGACGCCATTGCTCTGCCCGCGGCGCGTGCAGAGCCGTTTTCAGACACGGGGTACCTCATGGCGGGGGTTTAACCCCCAACCCCTAAGGAACGACTGACTGGGGGAGAGACTGTTGACGCCCGGGACCCCCCACCTCCTGGGGACCCCGAGGGCGCCGCGTCCCCCCAGGTGACACGGAGGTGGTACAACAGCATTTGTTCACAGTGTGCGACCTTTTGTATTCCCGTGTGCTTCATTGGCTCACATGTGCACCATTTTTATTCAATGTGGACCTTTATACTCGAGGTGTGAAATTTGCATTAATGTGAGTCACCATGAAAACACCGGCAATACGTGGATTGGCCGTCTGGCGCGTCAACAAACATGTCCCATATATAACCTACCTATTTGACAACAAGCTATACTTAAAAAAATATACAAATAAGAGGGGGAGGGGACAATATGACCCCATTCTCTGAACAAGACCCTTTTGATCCATAGACCAGCATTGAGAATAGAACCTCCATAGGACCATGCCGCTCGCCATCCCCAGGTACGCGAACAGCGGGCGACCGCGGCCTATGTTTTGTATTTTTGTGTATTTTTGGGGATATTAAGGTTGATTTTTGATATTGATAACCGTATTAAACATAATAAAGACATGTTGAAAGTGATATAATGGTTTTTTTGAAATGACTCATAATAGAATGTGAAATGACCCTCTAGGGTCCATTCATATTCTAGGACAGTACACTATTGGACAGAATAGACTGTCTGGTAAACGGACAATGTTTTAACAGTATGTATTATATAAAAGGAAACCCTATTTGTGGGGCGAAAACACCCTTGGTCCCTGGAACAACAGGGCCACTAGAATATGGCAATTGCAGGCATCACATTAAGGTACTAAATTAAAAGGTCTTTTAGAAAATAGAAAGGACCATTAGTCTGACACTTTAAAAGAGATTTGGCATAGCAGATTGTTCCAAAGGCGGTAACCGTCGTAAGTCGGCACTAGTTTAAAAACAACACATTGGAAATGGCAACAATATACCATAAAAGATTTCTCAAGACATGAATCAACGGTGGGCGTTTGTCCTCCGACGCGTTCGCCCAGAGGGGCTTGTCCTCCAGGGCGGTTGAGACTATTAAATCTAGGTTTAAATGACCATATATAAATATATATGCACAGTATGGCTGTACTGCACTCAGACAGTCACAATAATTCACATTAAGAACTAGTAAGGTTAACATAGAATATAACGTCCCCATTACATTGGAAAGTTTATGTTAACGTATGATAAATTATAGCTTCCATTATAGATCTATTTAACGAATATTCTTGTAGCAGCGCACATAATATTAACGTAGTGATATCAAAATGATATGCTAACTAGGTATTTCAATCAACAGTTCCTAAGTGTATTCCCATTAGTAGAATTAAAGACATCGAATAGTTCAAGGTACTCATTGAATATATAAAAATCTGGAGAGTAAAATCAGAATCATAGAAGAATTTACGAATGTTGTAATCAGAGTACGCCACGATTCACTTGATTTTAAGTTGAGTATAGTGTCTGTGTGTTAAGTGAACTGTAAGATGTCGCCTTTTGGTAAGTCCAGCGTGACAGGCAGATCCCCACATTGACTCAACAGCCCACTAGAAATGGGCTGAGAGCTCGTTCCTGCATCTCCAGGTGGGTCTGGGACCACTAGAGAAAACATCAACATTTTTACATCGGCGCGTAGGAGGGACACAAAAGGGCCCTTGTAAGGGTAGGTTGCGTCAGAAATCGCCTACCTGTATGCAGGGGAATCCCGACGTCACTAACTGTAATCCAGAGGGAGGGAGTGATGATCAATGTTCCTCCGAGCTTTTTGCCGTCGTCACTGAGCGGAGAAGGTAATAAGTAACGGGCAGGGGCCAGTGTGGGGGGGGGGGGAGGGAAAATATAGCTCACTATGCAGAAGCTGATGGTGGAGGGAAGATAGGTTGAGGAGGTCAGAATAAAGTGTAGGGAGGAACCTGGGAAGTTGCCGCAAGCAGGGGAATGAACACCGTGGTCGTGTGTGGGAGGCAAAAGAAGGATAAATATAACTCACCAGGAATATGTGGAGACCAGTTCAATCCTGGAGCAACGTGACGGTGCGGCAAACAATCATGGCCTCCCACAGCCCAATCCCAGCCCACTTATAGTGCCCCCACTAATTGGGTATTCCACCCAGCCGGCGCACCCAGACGGGGATGGGAGGGGACGGCCCCTCTCCCTATTGGCGCCACCCCCGAGGCCACCCACCAGGCGGGGGCTTTTCAGGGCACCTGGTGATTTGCCAGTAATAGAGATGAAAAGCCGGGTTGGTGCTCTCCTGGTATGGCGGCCATCCGAGTGGCGTGTGTATACTCCGCCCTCCTCAGTGACGCTCCGTTTCGGAACGCATGTGCGTTCCCAAGAACCGGGGGCGTGTGCAGCCAAAGGGCTGGCTCGGATGAGAAAGCGTCTCAGGGGGGAGGATATGACTGGCGAGTGGTGGAGAAAGGGGGGTGGTGCCCCATATGGGAGAACCCGGGGCGCCCCCTCCCGTCTGGGGCCGCCGGCTTTGGCTACCCAATTAATTGGGAACCTAATAGTGGGCTGGGATTGGCTGTGGGAGGCCATGATTGTTTGCCGCACCGTTCACGTTACTCCAGGCTGACGTCTCCCCTATCTCTCCTGGTGGTTTATTTTCTCCTTCTCTTGCCTCCCTACCCCGACCACGGTGTCCATTCCTCCTGCTTGGCAACTTCCAGGTTCCTCCCTACACTTCTGCTTCTGACCTCCTCACCTCTCTTCCCACCCCCCCCCCCCTCACCATCAGCTTCTGCATCGTGAGCTATCTGTTCCGCTTCCTCCCGACCCCCCCCCCCCCACACTGGCCCGATACTTATTCCCTCCTTCTGCCGCCTCAGTGACGACAGGCTCGGAGGAACATTGATCATCACTCCCCTCCCTCTGGATTACAAGAGTGACGTCCTGGATCCCTGCCTACAGGTAGGCGATCTTTGACGCCAACATACCCCTACAAGGGCCCTTTTTGTCCACCTCCACGTCGGCCGATGTAAACTGTCTTGTGGTTTTCTCTATCTGGCCCAGCCCACTGTAGATCCGGACGAGCCCTCCTCCATCCCTTTTTCTCAGTGGGCTGTCTGAGTCATATTTTGGGGATCTTGCCTGTTCACGCTGACTTACCAAGCTGCCGGACTCTATACATTAACTTTAACACACACACTATAACTCACTTAACATCAAGTGAATCGTGAGTCTCTGATTACAACATTAAGTAAATTCCTTCTATGTACTGCTTTTACTCTCCAGATCTTTATATATATTCATTGATGTACCTTGAACTATTCGATGTCTTTAATTCTACTAGGGTAACAAGTATTTAACTATTGATTGAACTCTATTTAAGCATATAAGTTTGATTATCGCTACGTAATATTATTGTGAGCTGCTACAAGATTTCGTTAATAATCTATAATGGAAGCTTTCTTTATCATACGTTTAACATAAACTTTCTTCAGTTTTTGTTTCGTGTAATGTGGATGTACTTATTCTATGTAACCTCTACTATGTTCTTAATGTGAATTATTGTGACTGTCTGATGCATACAGCCATACTTGTTTCATATATTTTATATATTGGTCTATTATACCTAGATTTACTCAGTCTCAACCTCCCTGATGAAGCCCTCTGGGCGAAACGGCATTGGAGGACACCAGCGACCCACTGATTGAATTCACTGTCTTTGTATAAATCTTTTATGGTTATATTGTTGTGCCATTTCCACTGTGTGTTTTTTTTAACTTTGGCCGACTTACTACGGTTTTACCCGCTTGTGTACCAATCTGTCTGCCCATATTCTTTTTAAAGTGTCAACTAATGGTCCTTTCTAATTTTCTGAATAAAGACCTTTTAATTTTATACCTTAATGTTGGATGCCTGCGATTGCCATATTCTAGTGGCCCTGGGTTCCAGGGACCAAGGGGTGTTTTTGTCGCCCACAAATAGGGTTTCTTTTCTAAATTTTTATTGCTAGGGCACACTCCAAATTGATTAATATACGGACACTTCCTCCCCTTATAGCTTTTTACTTCAGTATTTAATATATACCAGGGACAACAAAGACATATATTTTTAAACGTAAAAGCTTCTAGAGGACTTCTGCACAG
>CM070038.1:48468131-48505300 GCA_036250615.1 Ptychadena robeensis
ACTTAAAATCAAGTGAATCGTGAGTACTCTGATTACAACATTAGTAAATTCCTTCTATGTACTGCTTTTACTCTCCAGATCTTTATATATATTCATTGATGTACCTTGAACTATTCGATGTCTTTAATTCTACTAATGGTAACACTTATGTAACTGTTGATTGAACTACCTATTAAGCATATAATTTTGATTATCGCTACGTAATATTATTGTGAGCTGCTACAAGAATATTCGTTTAAATAGATCTATAATGGAAGCTATAACTTTATCATACGTTAACATAAACTTTCCAATTGTAATGTGGATGTACTTATTCTATGTAACCTCTACTATGTTCTTAATGTGAATTATTGTGACTGTCTGAGTGCATACAGCCATACTTTTGCATATATATTTATATATTGTCTATTATACCTAGATTTAATAGTCTCAACCTCCCTGAGGAAGCCCCTCTGGGCGAAACGCATTGGAGGACAAAACGACCACTGATTGATTCACTGTCTTTGTATAAATCTTTTATGGTTATATTGTTGCCATTTCCACTGTGTGTTTTTTAACTAGTGCCGACTTACGACGGTTACCGCTTGTGGTACCATCTGTCTGCCCATATTCTTTTAAAGTGTCAGACTAATGGTCCTTTCTATTTTCTGAATAAAGACCTTTTAATTTATACCTTAATGTTGATGCCTGCGATTGCCATATTCTAGTGGCCCTGGGTTCCAGGGACCAAGGGGTGTTTTTTCGCCCCACAAATAGGGTTTCTTTTCTAAATGTTTTATTGGCTAGGGCACACTCCAAATTGATTAATATACGGACACTTCCTACCCCTTAGCTTTTACTTCAGTATTTATATATATACCAGGACACAAAAGACATATATTTTAACGTAAGCTTCTAGAGGAACTATCTCAGCTTCGATCTACCCCTGATGAAGCCCATAGCTGGGCAAAACGCGTCGGGTATGACCTATGGGTATAACCTAACTTGGACTTGATATGGAAGAGTTTATTATGGAAGCGTCAATTGTTTTTATTATTTTTGTGGAATTGTAATGGATGGGTTTTTCATGCCCGATGTATATGTCTCGATGCCTGCCAATAAATTATATCGTTTATTCATTCACATCCGTGTTCTTGATATCTGTGCCGTGAAAGTCTCAGGGACTAGCCACCCAGCAATATAGCGGTCTGAGTCCACTCGATCCTATATATGTTTAAGTTTATACAATATAAAACTTGTTTGCACAAGAAAAAGCCCTCCAAAATAGTACTAACTAGCTGAAACCAGTCTGGGAGGAGTGTTCAAGATTTGCATTCAGCATGCAGCATTTATACTATTTACCCTCAGTATACGGTATTTGTGCAGTGTACAGCATTTGTTCACAGTGTGCACCTTTTGTATTCAGTGTGCTGCATTTGCTCACAGGGTGCACCATTTGTATTCAATGTGTGACCTTTATACTCGAGGTGTGAAATTTGCACTTAATGTGAGGCACCATGAAAACACAGGCAATACGTGGATTGGCCGTCTTGGACGCGTCACACAAACATTCTGTAAAAAGGTAGTAGTGGGTAGGTTGTTCAAGGTAGAAAAATCAAGAACAGGAAGATCACCATCCCCCCACCTCAACCCGTGAGGCTTTTACCAATATAGGAACAAATACAAAATCACTAACAGGCATGTCGCCTTGCCCATGTGTGACGGGGGTTTCAAAGGTGTCTCCTGACTTGATTATTGATTAACGACCAAAAGGTTATATGTTTAAAAAGCGAAATATCTTTATTATACAGATAAAAACATATAGTTCATTATTGGAAACACTTGCAAAAAAGACATGCCATAGGACATCAAATATTTCTCAGCGAGGCGAAAAAAAGGCCCCACATAAATAGGGCCCCTGTTGCACCTTTCACAATTCTAGCTCAGTGTAGCATTTTAGTGTATCACAAGGTGACTGTCGACGCGTTTCGTCCACCCAGGGACTTTCTCAAGACTTATACACCCTGTGAATGCCAGAGTAGCCTGCCGATATAACAATACAATACAAATATAAATTATATAATACATTTTACTTAAAATACGTTTTTACAGAAGAGTGCAGGTGGCTGACCTGCTTAGGAACGCACACCTTACCTGTTCACCATGGGCTGTTCTTTTCTATGGATTTTTTTATATGTATCAAAGGTGTGATACCTTGTTGTATATTCAAAATTGCATAGCTGTAACCGATCCTCTTTGATGTTCTATAAGGTTTAATTAAAATAGGAAGTTCGTGAGTCTTCCCCTCATATCTAATCAACAAATATGTGTTTAGCCAAAAAAATATTAAGAAATTATCCCCTCTTGCTCACTAAGTTTCTCTATCGCTCACATCAAAATCAAACTTTACAAGGGGGGCATGAATCCCTCAGTGCACCTACGTGTATCTATATCTCCTAGGGAAGTCTGGTGCCTGTGTCTATGCCTATACATCGTGTACCCACATATCTTCCCTTTTAGATCCCTACATTAGGGGGAAAAAGACCCCCTCACATATCTAGTGCTGGTCTCCCAACAGGGGAAACAACACCCCAAAAAAAAAAAAAACACTTATCGGCTGTCAAAACCACAAAATATCCCCTCTCTCCCCCCTCCCTCCTTTACCCTCACAACTCACAAAAAAAAAGGGAGAGCAAGGCAGCTAAACCTTCTCTCCCCCCCCCTCCCTAAACCCAAAACCCTGACGTAGTGAATTAATCCCTCTAGTGAGTGAAGTGTTCCCTATTTAGCCAGAGGAATTCAACCCCTCAGGTGATTAGTAAAATTTACAGTGTATCCATCCTATAGTAATAAGAACTCTGGAGCTTAGCTTGAATCCTAGCTTCTACATTTGACTCCGTTCCACAAAATAGGAATGGTGGGAGAAGGGAGAGAGATGGCTGCTATCCATGCAGCGCCTGGCGTGCCCCTCCAACCTCCGCTTCCAAAATGAAATGAAAGTATGGGAACAGGGCCAGGACCTTTAAAGGTCCTTAGCCCTGCCCACCAATCACCCCATAGGAAAAGGACACAATTTGCAGGCATGGGGAAGCGTTATCCCACTCCCCACGCCCGCAATCACCGGCAACGGCTCGAAGCGGGCACGCAGATGATGACGTCATCGCGCACCCGTCCCCTGGGAAGACGTAACACAGAGCACGTGTTCCAGTACACCCCAGATGCCTGGTGCCGCGGTCACCGGCGGCCATATTGGTCCACCCTGGAAGAAGGGAGGACTGTTCTGCCGCCGGCCAGTGGATGTTTACACTAGAGAGGGGCACACCAAACAGACTAGGAAGAGCCATCTCTGCTACCCCTATAATGCCCATCAATCCCATACAAATTACAATTAGTGTTCTTTATCTCCAACCATAGATATACAATTGGTATATATAAGGAAATTTTTGTACAGTATATAGAGATCTGAAACAGATCACATCCATTATGTTAGCCCTGGTAATGTGGTAAGATGTTCACTTTTCCCAGGTCAGCCATATGCTTAATCATTTTTATTATAATATAAATTACAATCATATTAAAAAACAAGGTTTTATTACCTCTACAGATATCATATTTAATCACCAAAAAGTACATAGAAATGTAACTCTTTTGTATCAATAAATGAGTAAAGAAAAAAAAAGGATTGTAAAGGAATGAAGAAAAAGATATATAAATAATATATGTCAATAAACAAATAAGAAGCTTTGAAAAACTTGATAGCATCTATTTGGTTCTATTGGAGGAAGATTCTGGCTCATTGGATGGTCTGAGGGCTGTCACTGAGTCACAGTGGCCGCCCTCAACCGTCCCCTCACTGCTCAAGGAAGGGTTTATAACTAATGATCTCATTTAGACCAGGTGGCCTGGTGGCCCCCAGTCTCTGTATCTATTCTGTTTCCCTCTGTAAAACTTTTCTATTGAAGTCGCCCCCTCTAGAAGAAGGTTTGACAACTGCCAGCACCGAGAAATCTATAAAGTTCAGATCCGATTTGTGTTTCAAACAGACATGTCTGCTGATTGGTGTTAAAATCATCCCGTTTCTGATGTTTTTTTTTTTTTTGTTAAAAAATTTTATTAGGATTTTCAATCACAGACATGTGCAGAAAAACAACATTTTTCAAAAACTGCGGAGACGATACATAGCATAAATTCCGTATACCGTAGTAGGCATCAAATCATAGACACGCATTAGGGAGATACATGTGCGGACTAATCCCCGAGACCGGGGCAGCTGGACTCATGATAATCCGTGTCCGGAACCTCTCCAGTAGCATCTCCATTAAAACAAACAAAACCAACAAAACAAACAAAACAAACAGCCACCAACAAGATAAACATATACATAGAATTAAATCTATCACGCTGCCTATCCCCCCTACCCCTATCCATCAGGGTAGCCTTCTATCTTCCAGGGTTCGTGCGCCCATAAATGGTCCCCCCCCTACGTCACTTTCAGGACTCCCAGTGTGTTCCGTATGTCGTTGTGTAGGTACCAAGTGGAATGACAGTAGCGGTGCATCAGCTTGTGGAGAGATTCGGGCGTGAACGAGTATACCATGAATTTACGCCACCGTTTAAAGAGTTTCGTCACCGCTTTATCCCCCATGGAGTCTGTTGCTAACCTCTCCAAGGAGAAGAGGTCTGCCAATGTATGTCTCAGAAATGTAAGGGATGGTGCGTGCGGGGACAGCCATTGGCGCATCAAGCAGCGGCGAGCTGCCAGTAGGCAAAGTTGTGCCCATTGTGACAGGGAAGATCTAATCGCCGGTTGCGCTGAGTTATCCCTATATGCGAAGATCAGCAGCAATGGCTCCTGAGCAACGCTTTCGTTGCTGATGGCTTTGATGAATCCCACCACCTCCTTCCAGAATTGAGAGACCGATGGGCACGACCACAGACAGTGTAGGAGAGGGGCGAAAGGTTCACCACACTTGGGACAAGACCCAGTCTGGATTATATGAGTCTGTGTCGAGGATGGAATGGGGTAAAACCCCATGTACGCCTTGTGCATGACTTTGAACTGTGTCTCCTTCCACTGTTCGCTTGTTATGAGCCTCACCACTGAGAGATATCCCTGTAACAATTTATCAGTAATGTCCTGATCAGGAAAGTCCCTGACCCATGAGCAGGCCTTCCGTTCAACCTCAGGGCATCTAATCCTTATTAGTAGATATTGGTACATATTAGATATAGTAACTGTACGCGTGGAGATAAAAGTGTCCAAGGCATGCGTCGAAAATGCCGCCTCCGGGGTAAGGCCCAGGGATCTCCAGTAACTCAGTAATTGGTGGTGATAGAAGTAGTGTGAGGCAGGTAAACCGTACGTGTGGCTCAGTTCAGAATACGGGATAATAGTATAGGAGGCCTTGTGGAAAAGTTGGCCCAGTTTCGAAAGTCCCTGTTCCGCCCAGGTGTTATGTATTTTTGGGGCGCAGCAGGCTGTCGTGTATGGGTTCCCCGCGATGGGCAGGTGTACCGAGGCTCTAAAGGGCACCCCAAACCACTTCCTCTTTTCTCTCCACGCCACCACTGTGTCCCTGAGAATCAGGTTTTGCTTAAGCGAAGCTGGGAGGTGCGCCGGTGAGCAGTGAAGTAACGCTGTGAGCGTCCAAGGGGCCGCCATTGCTGACTCTAGTTCCCAATTGGAATAGACAGAGGAGCCTCTAATCCAATCTGAGACATGTCTCATTAAGCACGCGATGGTATACATCCTTACGTCAGGCAAAGCCATGCCGCCCTGCGCCTTCGGGACCGTCAGCTTCGAATAAGCAATCCTGGCCCTTTTTCCCTGCCAGAGAAATTTCACAAATGCACTTTGTAGCGACTTTACGTCTTTGTGCTTCAGCAGCACTGGTATTGTCTGGAGAGGATATAGTAGTTTGGAAAAACATGACATCTTCAGCAGGTGTGCCCTGCCAAAGAGTGAGAGTGGGAGAGATTTCCACATGTCCAAAGTTTTGCATATGTCATGGAATAGGGGAGTGTAGTTAAGGCCATACAAGGATGATGGAGATTTGCCGATCCCTATGCCCAGGTACGTGATATAATCGTCCGCAATGCGGAAGGGTGTAGTCTTGGGCCAATCGCCCCTGCGCCGCGCTGTGAGTGGGAGCACCTCGCTTTTACTGTAGTTGATCCGGAGGCCAGAGAAGGTGCCAAACATGTTGAGCGAGTGCACTATGACCGGTAGTTCTTGCGCTGGGTTCACAGTGAACAACAGGACGTCATCTGCGAACAATGCCAGCTTCAGAGACGATTTGCCCATGGGGATGCCAAGAAACTCCCGGTGTTGTAGGAAGTGCCTTGACAACGGTTCCAGGGCCAGATTGAAGAGAAGCGGGGAGAGAGGGCACCCCTGACGTGTTCCCTTCTCCAATAGAAAGGGTAGGGTCATCACCTCCGCCGCCCCTATCCTGGCAGTCGGTCGGGAATATATTTGTCTAATGAAGTGTAGGCAAGGGCCCTCAATCCCCACCTCCCGTAACACCTGAAAAAGCCACTGGAACTGGACGTTGTCAAAGGCCTTTTCCGCATCCAATGACAGAATGGCTAAGTCCTGAGTGGGGTGCATATGTGCATGTTCCAATGCCTCTATTACCTTGCGGATATTGGATACCGCCGATCTACCTTTAACAAAGCCAGCTTGGGCAGGGTTAGTAACCAGGGGGAGGATAACAGCCATTCTGTCAGCAATAATTTTAGAGAGCAACTTGGCATCCACATTTCTAAGCGAAATTAGGCGGTAGAACCCCGGTTCCATGGGGTCCTTGCCCTTCTTGGGCAGCACCCTGATGAGCGCGTCACAGGCCGTAGTCGGGTAGGCGCCCCCCTCCCATAAGGAAGAGAACATGTTACGCAACGCTTCTCCAATATGGGGCAGAAGACACTTGAATAGTTCCCCCGGGAGGCCATCAGGGCCCGGAGATTTGCCATTGGGCAAAGTCTTGACCACCCGGGAGATATCCTCTCGGGTGATAGGAGCATAAAGCTAGCCATACACGTTCGGATTCCATGGCCGCTCGATCACCTATCCGATCGATTCCGGCGATTCTGCCGGGAATCGCAGGTGTGATCGATCGGCCAATTAAGAGTATCCGATCGCTGCATACCACCTTGTCCAACGGATTCCGGGACGATTCCGTGTCTGATTGTCCACCTCACAAATGGCAACTCCCCCTGATCTGTGCAGAATCGGATCAAAAAGACCAACATGTTGGTTCTCTGTCGGATCCGATTCTGGGCCCCTGAACGATCGGACGTGATCGATCGGACAAGGTGGGCTGCACACGATTCCGGCACGATCGTTTCGCGTGCACGCGCCCGGAATCGATCGGCCTGGAATCCGGCCGGAATCCGACCCGTGTATGGGGGCCTTTAAGCATATCAATCTGGTCCCTGGTCAATTTAGGCATACCAACAGAGGCGAGGAAATCCGCACCCCTGGTGGGGCTGCAAGGTTCCCCCTTATACAAGTTCTTGTAATAGCTAAGGAAAATCTGTCCGATGTCGTGTGGGTCAGAGCAAGTTCGCCCCTGGTCGTCCCGCAGACCCGGAATGACCGTCGGGGTAGGTCTGTCCCTAACCAGATTAGCAAGAAGGCGTCCAGCCTTATTACCAAATCTGTGGTATTTCACCCGGACATGCGCCTCCGTGAGGAGGGTCTTACGTCATGACCACAAGTCAAAGTCTTTTTTAGCGGAGTACCATTTGTCACGGTTGGCCTTAGAAGGGGTGTCAAACAAGAGAGTCTGCGCCTGTCGCAAGTCTGTGCTAGCCCTCAGGAATTGTTGGTTAGTGAGTCTTTTGCGGCGAGCCGCGTAGGCGATTATTCTACCCCTGAGGTAGGCCTTGCCTGCCTCCCAGTAGAGGTTGGGCTCGGATTGGTGCTGACCGTTATGCAATTCGTACTCGGCCCATTCTTGCTGCAGAAATTGTGGAAAATCAGGGTCCGTCCATAAATGAGAGGGGCACCGCCATGAATTAGACATGGGTGGATTTGCGGCCACGTCAAGGTCAGGGTCACCGGTGCGTGATCTGAGATCACCAAGTCCTGGATCTCGGCCTCCCCGACGTTGGGTAGCCAAGACGCCGATACGAAAAAGTAGTCAAGGCGGGCTAGGGACCCGTGTGCCATAGACACAAACGAGTATTCTCGGTCGAGAGGATGTTGTAGTCGCCATACGTCCAGTAAATCGTTCGCCTGTGCAAATGTCAGAGTGGAACGCAACAGTATCAGGACCCCCGCCTTCCTACCCGCCGCAGATGAACCCACCACATCCCCCACCCACAGTTTCCTCATCCTTGAAAAATCCTGCTCGTGGAGGTGAGTCTCCTGGAGCAGGACGATGTCGGCTTTGAGGCGGTTTAAATGACGTAGCACCTGGTACCGCTTCTGGGGCGTATGAAGCCCCTTAACGTTCCAGGATACTAACTTCAGGGGGTGGGTCATGGTGGATCAAATTGGTACTCATGTGGGATGGGAAGGGGCCACAGATCAGCCGCCGGGCGGCAATGAAAGAAACCTCGGGGATAGGGGCACAACAAGAAAGGGCAAATGAAGCACTGTAAATACATATCAGGGTGTCGGCAGCCACTAACAAAAATCCCTCCACAAAAAACAGTGAGAGGGCTAAACAAAGAACAAAAAACCTGTTCACAAAAAACCATATTGTGAGACAAACAAACCAGTAATAATAAAATACAATTAAGGACTTCACTTCTACCCCCAGGCAGCGTCAACAAAAAAGCAGCTGAGGTGAGGGAGAAGCTCCGGAGGAGACTTGCAGGTGTAGAAAACCCACCCGCCCGGGTCCCCATAAGAAAAAGGGAGAGAGAAAGGGAGTGGGTGAGTAGATAAGGTGAGTGTCTAGGAAGGTTGGAGGGGAAGGGAGTGAGACAAAGTGAGTCAGACCAACTGCCAGATAAGACTTTTCAAGGAGCGATATTACCCCTCACGGCATCACAGTCACGGTAGTTCAAGTGGGATCCGCCGTGGTAAGATCCGTCTGGTCCCGGGATCGCAGTAGGGCCATGGCTTCTTCAGGGTCTTGAAAGGAGTGCTGAGCGCCGTCCGCGGCCTGGAACCGCAAGGTCGCCGGGTACGCTAGCGTGAAGCGCACGCCATCTTTCACAAGCATGGAGCAGACTGCATTGAAGGCCCTCCTCTTGCGCGAGACGTCCGCCGAATAATCTGCGAAGATCAACAGGGATTTACCCTCAAAAGACAAGGCCTTGTTCTGTCGGTACGCTCGCAGGATGGACGCCTTATGGGTGTAGTCCAAGTATTTGACGATCACCGGCCGAGGCATCTTACGGTTGGGCTGGGGCGGTCCCAGTCGGTGTGCTCTCTCCACTGTACAAACGGTGGATATACCAAGGTCTCCCGGTATGGTCTGTGCACAGATCAAGGCTAGGCGTGACGGCTTCACCGATTCCGGTATCCCCAGAATTCGCAGGTTGTTGCGTCTAGACCTGTTCTCGATGTCATCTAGTTTGGCAGTTATAAACGCATTTTGGCGTATCAGGTCAGCCTCTCGTTTCTCCCTGTCACGCGCAGCATCCTCAAGCTCTGAGAGCCTGGCCTCAACTTCCGTCAGTCGCGTGGCATGAGCATGAGCCCTGAATGTCCTGCTTCACAGAGCGTATGGCTTTGGTGACAGCCGCCTCCACCGCCTGCCGGATCGTCGGATTCAAGAGTCTGGCAACCGCCTGAGCAATCTTGTAGTGCCCACTGTCGTCCATCTCCCCATCAGAGTCGTCAGTTACCTGCAGCGCCGCCATTTTAAGCTTCTTGCTGCGCGGCGTGGTGGGGCTCCCGCGGGCTGCTTGGCGATTCTTCACCTTAGGCGAGGCAAGGAAACGATCCATAACCCCTCTCCCACACGTGTGCGATGTCACAGCAGGGGTCCCCGGGATGGTTAGCTCGTTTTTGTATGTGTAGTCCTCCGTGAGCGGGAGCTCCCTCTCTGAGCTACCGCAGCATGGGGCGCCGGAACCGGAAGTCTCCGTTTCTGATGTTTTTAACATGGTCATAGATTCTTTTTCTCAAAGGTCTCTTCGTTTAGCCTATGTAAAAACATTTGCATTTACAGTTTAGCAAATAGACCACACCTTCCGTGCCACAATCGGCATGGAAGTTTGGTGTGTACATTTCTCCATTCGGTAAGTGTATCCTTTCTGACTCCCTCACCCATGGGCATTGCGGACAGTGTCCACATTTATGAATCCCATTCTTCTCTGGTACTTGTTGATACTCAAAATGACTATGGACTAACTTGTCCTTGATTGAGGGAGCCCTGCGGAACGTAATGGCTGGTCTTTCCTTTAGGAATCTTTTTATTGAGGAATCTGCAGTTAACCAATGCCAATGTCTTTGGAGGGTATTTCTAATCTCTTGGTGTTGTACATTGTACTGAGTGATATATCTTATTGATTCCTCTTTTTTAGTTTGTTTTCTGGTAAAAAGGAGGTCATTCCTGTCCTTCTTTCTTGCTTCTTTATAAGCCTTTTTTAAAATCTTTTTCCCATAACCTCTTTCCCTGAGTCTTCGCCGGAGACCATCTGCCTGAGTGTCGAAGTCTTCGACACTCGTGCAGTTCCGGCGAATCCTCAGGTACTGTCCATAGGGGATGTTTTTAGTTGTTGCTCGTGCATGTCCACTGCTCGCATGCAAGATTGTATTTCCCGCACTTTCTTTTCTAAAGAGGGATGTGCTTATTTCATCTTGATCGTTAATGGAGATTTTTATATCTAGGAAGGACACCTCCTCCGTACTTAAGGTATGTGTGAATTTCAGATTGAATGGGTTTGTCTGCAGATTAAACATTAAACATAAATAGGTTTTTAGTCAAAATGAATCTCAATATTTTTAAAATAAATGAGTTTAGCTCCAAGCTCCAAACATGTCCATGATACCTATTTGACAACAAGCATAGACTTAAAAAAAATATACAATAAGAATTTTTTTTTATGATACCAAAATGCATAAACAATGAATACAGCAGGGCGTTATAAAAACAACCAATGCAGTAACGCTGTATTTTTTAAAATACACCATCACCGATCCCCCGTCACTGTAATGATCTGAAGAAGATACACATTTCCCTACAATACAGCTTTTGGCTCTGCATTGTGAAGGAAGGCTGTGGACCACCCACAACTTTGAAAAAGAAAAGCACTGGGAAGCAGCAGTTAATAAAGGTATTTTCCAGTACTAGCCATTAATGAACAGTTAACCCTTGCTGTGGGCTAATGGTTTCACTTTAATAGGAAATAAAAGATAACTTTAAGCATACAGGGTAGTCAAAGATCCCTCAATATCTGCTACATGCAGTGTCATTTAAACCTTTTGCTCCTCATCCATATCACTGATCTCTCTGTAGCAGTCACCAGCGTCACTTTATACATCTCTGCTGCCTTGCACAGGAGGTATCAGGAGACACTGGTAATTTCCACAGTTTCACCTTTCCTCCCTGCACACATTTAGCAGGCAGACGTAGCTACAGAAGCAGCGTGTTAATGCCAAGTTATGATGAAGAAGGAAAGATGTCCCTCCTAGGCCCCCTCCTATCTCATCAGCTGTGCATGAACTCTGACATTCAACACCAATGAACCAAGACCTCTCCAATAATACCAGCCTCCCAAAATATACCCTCACATCATCACTTACTAGAGCCGAATCAGGAGATTTACATAAGGTGTCACATGTGGTCCAAGGTCATTAACCTGTGGCTTCACAAGAAAAGCACCAGTAATGTGAAAAAATCTGCAATTGCCATTACAATAACCCGTACTACTGCCAGGGAAGACATTATCAAAGCAATGTATCTACAAAAGTTAGAGAATTCTCCCTCTGAAGGTTAATACACACACGTGTGTCATTTCTGTCACTTGAAACAATTGTTAGTGAATATTTCAGGTAACAATCTGTACGGAGAGGCTGCTCTGCATTCTACCTGCTCGCTCTATGGAAAGGGGAAGATGTTCCAATGTGTCCTCCAAATAGGAATCTTCAGTCTTTCAGTGACTGGAACCACTGTACAGATGCTAAATTTAAACACAAAATAACTATGAACAATTGTCTCAGGCATCATAATCTAATGTCTGTACAAGGTGTCAAGGTAGCTATTTATGGTTTTGATCCCTGCCTGATTTTATACCGATTGACCGCTGTGAGCATTCCTGATGATTGCTGGGCAGTCGCTCGGCTGGAAATTGGATGCACCCACCTGGACACCTGCAATTGGCTTCTAGAAAATCGGACGGGGAACAGACCACATATGGCTACCTTTAGACAGCTGTCCCCTCTAACAGATTTACTTTTAGTTTTGTTCTGGGATCACCAATAAATTTCAGATCTACCTTGCTTTTGTAATACCGTTTTCCCCCGAAAATAAAGCACCCATACATTTCTGCCTCTCCTGGAAATATATTCCCCCCCCAAAAATAAGGCGCCCCAAAAATATAGCGTCCTCAAAAATAAGGCGCCCTCGAATGTTCCTGATCGTGGCAAATGAATGGCCGTGTTTAAAATCAACCCAGCCATTCACGTCTATGGTTGAATTGGTTGAATAGAAAGTGACCAGAGCAAGCAGACAGGAAGTGAGGGGCAAGACCGCACCACCGCCAGTACAAGCTGCCGCCTGCTGTTCTGCCGAGTCTGAGGGAATCACCTGAGTGAAAGGGGTGACTGAGGTAACAGGGACCCCCCTCCATCTCATCTGAACTTTTCATCCAACCTCCAAATTAATGTGAAGTTTCAATAAAGGAAAGAAGGCTGAAAGCACAATTGGGTGTTACCTGTCATTTCTTGTAATCATTTACAGTGATATGCATAATTGGGGGTGCGGCAGAGGTGTGTCATTGGTCTACACAAATTCTATGAAAAGAATAAACTTTTATGTTCTCAGAAAATTGGGAGGTAATTTTATCTCATGATCAGTGCTAATGTTTTAGGGACGTGTAACCATGTTATCCAGCAGCCAACAGAAAAAAAAGAAGATTTCTATGGTAATTTTTTTATCTCTCCTGCAATTGTGCTGATGTTATCATTTTCAGAGGCTTGCAATCAGCTTACAAAGTCAGCTAGTCGAAAGATTCGACCATCTCTACTGGTGACCACAACTGAGTTTTAAGTCCCTGCAAACTACACACCTTTTATATTCTAATCTCAAAGTTAAAATACACTTTTACTAACTTACAATGTTATGGCCATATTTGTATTTGTCGTCATAAATTATGCTGATAGAGGTGCGAATAAAAATTGCCAATTAAGATGCATAAATGCAATTAGACTATTAGTCAACAGAATTATGTAGGAACAGTAACGAGCAATCACTGTGCAGTATTAATAAGTACAAACATGAAGAAGGAAATACCTCCATTCTGGAAAAAGATTCAAAAATATATGTGTATTAACATAATAAGGCAAATTCATAAGTTAAAGCCATGTCTATCCAACATGTTAAAAAAGAGTCTCTTTTAGTGTGTCCTCATCAAATGTCCAATCCAATTTATGAATAAACATACTTTTGTTCCTGTCACTATTACCATTAGATATATCACTTCTTCCTCTCCATAAGAGACCCTGTTTCCAGGACAGTAAGTTATGGAAAGTTTCCCCAAAGTGAAACAGATGCAGAGATGTATCAGGGTAGAAGAGGGCCTTTACCCCTTCAATTAGTTAGTATTGAGAAAGATTGCAACTCGGAAAAAAGTATTTGATCAACTGCTGATTTTGTATATTTGCCCTCTAAAAAAGAAACTCTATAATTGTTATGGGAGGTTAACTGTAGCTGTGAGATAAAGATTAACATAAAAACCCTCACAAACCTAGTGCACAATATAAGAGTTCATTGCAATGAGGCAATGAGCTATGGTTAGGAGCACCCTCTGTAAGGGAATGGAGTGCTATCCTTCCCTCCCTGTTCCATTACCTGTATAAAAGACACCTGTCCACAGGGCTAGCTACCATAACTAAGACCAAAGTGATGTCCAAGGATGTCAGAGACAAAACATTAGACCTACACAAGGCTGGAGTGCGCTACAAGATTATCATTAAGCAGCTTGGTGACAGGATGACAACAGTTGGTGGAATTATTGTCAAATGGAAGAAACAAAAAAATGTCCCTCAGTTTTGGGCTCTATGGAAGATGTCACCTTGTTCATATGCAATTGAAATGAGAACAGTGATGAAGCAGCATAGAGCTACATGTGATGACCTCAGAGCAGCTTAGACCATAGTCAAAGAGAAAATATTAGGTTACACACTGTGCTGTGAATGACAATGCTCTAAGCACCCTAAAGGGTTGTCCTGCTCAAGACAGAAACAGACAGGCCCATCTTCAGTCTTCCAATAAACATCTGAATGATCCAGAGGAGTACTGGGTTAATGTGTTGTGGGAAGATGAGACCAAATTAATGCTTTTTAGTTTCAAAACAAATGGCCATGTTTGAAGGAGGGAGAATGCTGCTAAAGAGCTCTAGAACACAATTCTCACAGTTAAACAGCATGGTTGACACAATATGTTTAAGGGTTTTTTTCTGCTATAGGCATGGGACTTGGGTGAGCATACCAATGCCACTGTATTGGCATAAAAAATTGGTCATGAATGGGTATTCCAGCATAGCAATGACCAAAATCACGTGGGCAAGGCAACAAAAATGGGGCTTTAGAAGAAACATAAAGGTCCTGGAGTTGCCTTGTCAGTCTCCAGACCTTTCTCCCACAGTAAATCGGTGGAGGGAGCTGAAGGCCGAGTTGCCAAACATCCGTCTCAAAACCTTACTGACTTCTACTCCTACTGACTAGGATCTGAAAAGTGCAGTGGTACAAAATCCCTCCTGAGATGCAAACCTGGTGACCAATGACAAGAAACGTCTGACCTCTATGATTGTCAATAAATTTTAAAAAGGGATGAAACACCTATTTCCCTCATTGCAATGAATATCAATCTCTACCTTTAGTGCACTGGGTTTGCAAAGTTTTTTGTTAATCTGTCTCTCACAGCTACAACCTCCCATAATAATTATAGACTGGCCATTTCATTGACAGAGGGCAAACATACAAAATCATTAGGGGATCAAATACTTATTTCCATTATTGTAAGGAATGTTCTGGGGCCCTTGTACATCTGCTGGGCCCCATGCTATTGCTTAGGTTGCCTTGTGGTACATCTGCCTCCATTTAAAACAGTTACAATCACTAGTGATGTTGCGGACTGTTCGCCGGAGAACTATCCGCCGGCGAACACGCATGTCGCTGTTCGCCACATTTTCGCGAACATATGGCGAGTTCGATCCGCCCCCTATCTTTAACATTGCAGAAACTTTGACCCTTGTTGGTCACAGTCAGCAGACATAATCCAGCCAATGAGCACCCCCCACCTCACAGACCCTTACACCCCCTATAACATATCAAGTACAGGACGCCATTACACATTCTGCAGAAGAAGAAGAGAGTTAGGAAAGAGAGCTGCTCCTGCTGCTATAGAGGAAACATTGGGCTGGCAGTGTTCTGTGTAATCTACGTCTCTTCACTGAATATCCCATCCATCATCCATGGGGAACACTCCATCTCTCCCAGTGTCCTCCCACACTGGACCATCACCACCAGTGCTCCGCCACACTGTCCATCTCCCCCAGTGTCCTCCACACTGACCATCACACCATAGTGTCCTCACACTGTCCATCTCCACAGTGTCCTCCCCATGTCCATCTCCCCCCAGTGTCCTCCACACTGACCATCACCACCGTGTCCTCCACACGGTCCATCTCCACCAGGTCCTCCACACTGTCCATCTCCCCCAGTGTCCTCCACACTGACCATCCCACCAGTGTCCTCCATACTGACCCTCTCCACCAGTGTCCTCCAACACTGCACCATCTCCCCCAGTGCCTCCACATGTCCCCTCCCCAGGTCCTCCACACTGTCAATCTCCCCCATGTCCTCCCAGACCATCACCACCAGTGTCCTCACACTGCCATCTCCCCAGTGTCCTCCACCACTGTCCATCTCCCCAGTGTCCTCACACACTGACCTCACCACCAGTGTCCTCCACACTGCCATCTCCCAGTGTTCTCCACACTGTCCATCTCCCCCAGTGTCTCCACCACTGACCATCACCACCAGTGTCCTCACACTGTCCATCTCCACCAGTGTCCTACACACTGTCCATCTCCCCCATGCCCTCCACACTGACCATCACCACCAGTGTCCTCCACACTGTCCATCCCACCAGTGTCCTCCACACTGTCCATCTCCCCCAGTGTCCTCCACACTGTCCATCTCCACCAGTGTCCTCCATACTGACCATCTCCCCAGTGTCTCCCCCACACTGACCATCACACCAGTGTCCTCCACACTGTCCATCCACCAGTCCTCCACACCTGTCCATCTCCACCAGTGCCTCCACACTGTCCATCTCCCCCAGTGTCCTCCACACTGACCATCACCACCAGTGCCCCATACTGACCTCTCCACCAGTGTCTCCATACTGACCATCTCCCCAGTGCTCCACACTGTCCATCTCCCCCAGTGTTCTTCCACACTGTCCACTCCCACCCCAGTGTCCTCCACACTGACCATCACCACCAGTGTCCTTCACACTGTATCTCCATCAGTGTCCTCCACACTGTCCATCTCCCCCAGTGTCCTCCACACTGACCATCACCACCAGTGTCCTCCACACTGTCCATCTCCACCAGTGTCTCCCACACTGTCCATATCCCCCAGTGTCCTCCACACTAACCATCACCACCAGGTCTCCATACTGACCATCTCCCCCAGTGTCCTCCACACTGACCATCACACCCAGTGTCCTCACACTGCCATCTCCACCAGTGTCCTCCACACTGTCCATCCCCCAGTGTCCTCCACACTGACCTCACCACCAGTGTCTCCACCTACTGACATCCCCCACAGTGTCCCCCCACTGACCCATCACCACGCTGTCCTCCACACTGTCCATCTACTACCAGTGTCCTCAATACTCGACCATCCCACCCACCATGTCCTCCACACCACACTGCATCACCACCAGTGTCCTCCACATGTCCACTCCCCCATGTCCCCACACTGACCATCCCACCAGTCACTCCACACGATCACACAGTGTCCTCCCACTGTCCCACACCACACTCTCCCCCAGTGCTCCACACGACATCACCACCAGTGTCCTCCATACTGACCATCTCCCAGTGTCTCCACACTGACCATCACCACCAGTGCCTTCCATGTCCATCTCCACCAGTGTCCTCCACACTGTTATCTCCCCCAGTGTCCTCCACACTGACCATCACCCACCAGTGTCCTCCACACTGACCATCTCCACCAGTGTCCTCCATACTGCCACTCCCTTCCACACTGTCCATCTCCCCCAGTGTCCTCCACACTGACCATCACCACCAGTGTCCTTCACACTGTCCACATTTCCACCAGTGTCCCACACTGACCACACCACCAGTGTCATCCACACTGTCCATCTCCCCAGTGTCCTCCACACGTCCATCTCCCTCAGTGTCCCCACATGACCATCACCACCAGTGTCCTCCACCCTGTCATCTCCCCCAGTGTCCTCCACACTGACCATCACCACCAGTGTCCTCCACACGGCATCTCCACAGTGTCCTCCACCACTGTCATCTCCCAGTGTCCTCACACTGACCATTACCACCACCAAGTGTCCTCCAAACTCCATCTCCACCAGTGTCCTCCACACTCCCATCCCCCATTGTCCTCCACACTGACCATCATCACCAGTGTCCGCCACACTGTCCATCTCCAACCAGTGTCCTCCACACTGTCCATCTCCCCCGTGTCCTCCACACTGACACATCACACCAGTTGTCCTCCCATACTGCCCACTCCCCCAGTGTCCTCCACACTGACCATCACACACAGGTCCTTCACACTGTCTCATCTCCACCAGTGTCCTCCAACTGACCATCTCCCCCTAGTGTCCTCCACACTGACCATCACCACCAGTGTCCTCCACACTGTCCATCTCCCCCCAGTGTCCTCCACGCTGACCATCACCACCAGGTCCTCCACATGTCCAATCGCCACCAGTGTCCTCCATAACTGACCATCTCCCCCAGTGTCACTCCACACTGACCATCACCACAGTGTCCTCCACACTGTCAATCTTTCCACCAGTGTCCTCCACACTGACCATCACACCAGTGTCCTCACACTGTCCATCCCCCAGTGTTCTCCATACTCACATCTCCACCAGTTGTCTCCATACTTCCATCTCCACCAGTGCCTCCTAATGTCACATCTTCACCAGTGTCCTCCACATGGTCCATCTCCCCAGTGTCCTCCACACTGACCATCACCACCAGTGTCCTCCATTACTGACCATCTCCACCAGTGTCCCTCCATACTCACCATCTCCCCAGTGTCCTCCACACTGACCATCACCACCAGTCTCCCTCCACCAACTGATCCATCTCCCCCAGTGTCATCCACATGACCACACCACCAGTGTCCTCCACACTGACCATCACCCCCATGTCTCCACACTGACCATCACCACCAGTGTCCTCCACACTGTCCATCTCACCAGTTGCCTCCACCACTGTCATCTCCCCCAGGTGCCTCCACACTGACCATCACCACCAGTGTCCTCCTACTGACCATCTCCCCAGTGTTCCTCACACTGACCATCACCACCACGTGTCCTCCACACTGTCCATCTCCACCAGTGTCCTCCATACTGACCATCTCCCCCCAGGGTCCTCAACTGACCATTACCACCCGTGTCCCCACACTGTCATCTCCCCCAGTGTCCTCCACGCGACCATCACCACCAGTGTCCTCTACACTGTCCATCTCCACCAGTGTCCTCCATACTGACCATTCCCCCAGTGTTCCTCCACCACTGACCATCACCACCGTGTCCTCCACACTGCCATCTCCCACCAGTGCCCACTGTCCTCTCCCCAGTGCCTCACATGCCATCACCAACAGTGTCCCCACACTGTCCATCTCCACCAGTGTTCTCCATACTCCCATCTCCACCAGTGTCCTCCATACTGTCCATCTCCACCAGGTTCCACAGTCATCTCCCCATGTCCTCCACACTGACCATACCACCAGTGTCCTCCATATGATTGTACTCTCCACCAGTGTCCTCCATTTACATGACCATCTCCCCAGTGTCCTCCACACTGCCATCACCACCAGTGTCCTCACACTGTCCATCTCCCCCAGTGTCTCCACACTGACCATCACCACCAGTGTCCTCCACACTGACCATCACCACCAGGTCTCCACACTGACCATCTCCCCCAGTGTCCCCACTGACCATCACCACCAGTGTCCTCCACACTTCATCTCCCCAGTGTCCTCCACACTGACCCATCACCACCAGTGTCCTCCACACTGTCCATCTCCACCAGTGTCCTCCACACGTCCATATCCCCCAGTGTCCTCCACACTTACCATCACCACCAGTGTCCTCCATACTGACCATTCCCCCAGTTTCCTCCACACTACCATCACTACCAGTGTCTCCACACTGTCCATCTCCACCGTGTCCTCCATACTGACATCTCCACCAGTGCCTCCAATGCACCCCCCAGTGTCCTCCACACTGACCATCACCACCATGTCCGCCACACTGACCATCTCCCCCAGTGTCCTCCACCGACCATCACCACCAGTGTCCTCCTACTGACCATGTCCCCCAGTGTCCTCCACACTGACCATCACCACCAGTGTCCTCCACACTGTCCATCTCCACCAGTGTCCCTGCCACACTGTCCATCTCCCCCAGTGTCCTCCACACTGTCCATCACTCCCCCAGTGTCCTCCCACGACCTCCACCAGTGCTCCACTTCCATCCCCCATGTCTCCATACTGCACCTCTCCACCAGTGTCCTCCATACTGACCATCTCCCCCAGTGTCCCTCACACTGGCCATCACCACCAGTGTCCGCCATACTGACCATCTCCACCAGTGTCCTCCACATGTCCATCTCCCCAGTGTCCTCCATAAAATTTAAATTCACCTTTTTAAGCTGTAGGCAACGTGGAAAGCAGATCTTCACAGGCGTGTTCAGGTGGAATTCACACAGGCATTTACCAACCATGTTGTTTAGTGCTCTCCAGCTCCCCTCTTATATCCCATTGACTATCATTGTAGAAATCCTTCGTGCGGATTTATTGCGTGAAAAATGTCATTGTCCAGGTGTTAGTCCCCTTGAAAAAACTTTCTTAACACTATTGTGGCCAGAAAGGGTCCCTTTGTTTTTTAATGTTCGCCTGCCCATTGAAGTCTATGGGGTTCGCGGACATTTGCAGAGGTTCGCGTTCGCCGTTCGCGAACAGCAAATTCCGTGTTCTCGACATCACTAACAATCACTTTTTCTTGTGACAATCTGGTCAATCACCAGGTTAATGAGGTTGCCTCATCTCTCCTCTTTCTTCTGTGTCAAAAAGTTTTGTAGGAGTTTAACTATAGAGAATGTACAAACTCTGGGGAACCCCTTTAACCTGCCAGCACTTTTTACAAACAAGCAACTTTGGCCAAGGTCATGCCTTGAAAATGTGAAAGCAGTAAATGTCTGTTAATGGCCTGCCAAAATCCAGAATTTTCTCTTCTCCTGTGCTAGTTCCTCACATCACCCTCCCTCTGCCTGGACGCAGTACTTGCATGACTGCCAGGCAATAGAGAGGGGGGGAATCAGAGGGGTGGAGAGACACACAGGGACATCCAGAAGCTTCTGAATCCTGTCACAGCTGTGCTGGGCTGGGAATATGCACTACCATCAGCTATTTAGAGGGAGAGCCCCAGGCAGGAATTCAGTCAGCGCAGTGTGAGTGAGCCTCCACAGGTGAGCCAGGCTTGCAGCTTTGTGTCTGTCCATGATGCGTGTGCTTTTCATAACAACGCCTGCTTCTTCTTTTTTTTTTTTCTCCTGGGTTATGTAAACCTTATAAGCTTCACTAAGCCCAGCACTTGTTACCGTTACGTCGCTGCAAGTCACAATTTCACTGTTGCATTGCCAAAAGAAAATCAGACATATTTATTCAGATGTGTAGTAATCCATAGCACCCAACAAATTGGGTTTTAACTTCCATTAAATTATGAGATTTAGTAGCAATGGAATTAGTGAAAGTGCTTTATAGGAAGTTTAGGGACCTTTACTGACCTCACTAGGGTTATAGAAGGTAATTTGTGCCAAAAAATGGCCCCATTAGACTTATCACTGCGCATAAAACAAACAAGGCGGTCCTAAATAAACTAAAGTTAAAACACAAAATATACAAAGTGTAAAAACAACAAAACAGTGAGACAAAAAGTTTACAAAAGAACTATCAATGTAAATAGCCACACAGTCCGATGTACTCTGCAGTGAGAGCTTTTTGTTTTTCATTTCTCATACATAAGAACTTGCAATGTGATCCCTATATCTTTTATTATTACAAATCAGGCCAAGTTTTTTTTTTAACTTAACAATTTTTAAGTCACTATGTTTATAATCAATATCCAGTATGTTGCCAATGTTTGCCAACTTACCACTATTTCTGGCCTCTTTATCCTTAAAGGGATCTGCTCTTTTCAGACTGATGGTATATGAATGATTAATGACTGCTAATATATCAGCCGCAAGGTGGTACAATACTATACTTAGTTGGCCTTCTCATAGATTTGTATTGTAATGAGGAGTAGGAGTATTATGCACTATTTATTGAACAAATATGGTTGCCCCATTTATATATATATATAAAGAACTAAAAGTCCCAGCAAGCCCGCGTATGTTACAGCTTGCCCATCTAGGCACTATGAATAAAATGCTAAACTGACATTAGTGTATTGCTCCCCATGCCAATCTGTTTCCTCTAGGTTTACCAGTAAACACCTTACCTGATTGGATAATGATTTGAATAGTTGGTTTGATTACATAGTAACTGGGTTTTGTCATAGTATGCAAAATAGACTTTGCAAGCTTTTACAGTTTAAAGAAAAACTCTACTGGAAATAAATGTCAATCAATATTGGCCATTTGAGAATCCGCAAATTTCGCAAATATGGCAGCGGAGATTCACAATTTCGATTGGGATGCTTATGGACATGGATTGTGAATATATATTCACAATGCGAAAATAAATAGCACCATTCATTTTGAAGGTAAAAGCGAGTCGATTATAATTGCGAAATCGAAATAGTTTCGCGATTGTGCGCAATTGCGCACAATTGCGAATATTCGCAAATGTAGAATTAAATATTAGTAGAATTTTTCGCAAAATATCGCAAATCCGAATATTGCCTATGCTGCTCATCACTAGTGATGGGTGGAAATATACCCAGGAGCCTATTAGGGTAAATAAATAAAAGTGCAAACTCCAAACTAACAATAACAAATCATTTTAATTTGGAGTGTGTGCTTCTTTTTTCCAATGAATTAATTTTGATTTAGATTTTCCAAGATTCTAATCTGTACCATTGTACTGCTATAGGATTGATTGCAGTGGGTGTTTACAGAGGATGTCATCCTTAAGGTCCAATATCTCATTATTGTCCCTATTTACAATTAATGAGCTATTCTCTAGCAATTATAACTATACAAAGTACATTTCCTTGGGAACTTTTTAGAAATTAAAGTTATATTTTTTTAATAAAGTGTTTATTAAAGTTGGATGGAGTTTTTGGTTTTTGTAAGAGCTATACCTTACTTGTGCAGCCTTTGTATGAATCCCCCAACAGGTTGGATAGATGCGTTGTGACACCAGCTGGGTGCAGTCATGTTTTTTAGGCATGGCAACATGTTTGTATCCTGATACTCATTAGTACACTTTGTTCCTCTATCCTAAATTGGAATGATAATTGCAACATTAATGAGAAACCTAACTAATTAGTGCACTATAACAAGCATACTATAATATCCCAATCATTTATCTCTCTGCCTCCTTTTGTCTCTCTATATATAGTTGAGGTGCAATAAACCCATTAGGAAAACTCTGGTGTTGCCAATGACAACACGGGCTGCTGTATACCTGCAATGGTTAGTAGTCTGTGCCAGCAGCGTTGCTATTGGCTTTCAGATCATGCTGAAAGCCATCTGCACAGTAAAACAGCAGCCTCAGAGCATGCAACAAGTCAAGCCATACCTACTGGAGATGGTAGGAAAATTAGAAAATCAAAGTTTTCAGTCAAAATCCTGAATGATTATTTTCACTTTCTCCAAAAGTAAAAGTTTATGGTGAAATGTAAACTTTCAAATATTCATTTTTATATCTAATAAAAACTTGAACAAATATCACACATAATATAATTGCCCACATTATGGAATGAGTATAGAGGTTTTTTTTAAAAAAAAGCTGCTATTAAAAAGGTTCATTAATAAAGAAAAACATACTTACAAGCAATGTCCCCCAATAATTCATTCTGCGATCTTGTCCCTCGAAGTCTGTGCTAGATGGAGTACAGGTCTTGAGCCTTGCCTGTAAATATCAATTTGCCCTCAAGTAACCTCTTGGGTATGTGTAGTAGAGTGGGAAAAAACACATGCCTTCACATGTCTAACAGGTTAAGTTTTTTTCCTAATTTAAATGTTATTATTTTTTATAGAACAAGAAAAAAACACAAGGCCTAACAGGTTACTTAAGGCCAAATTGATATTTACAGGCAAGTACTCGGCCAGGGCTGAGCTTCTGCTTAGTCCTTTCCCAGGACCTGTAGTACAACAGCGCCGGAGACTTGGAGAGAAATCTAACCAGAATGGTTTATAGCAGGGTGCCATCCCCATTTAAAGTAATGGGATCGGCTGGAAATTTACCGGCATGTCAGATCACGCTGCGATCCGACATGGGGGAGATTCCCGGTCTATCTCATCAGGGGCCACCCGATTTTCGGCCGGGTGCAAATCGAGCCATGTATGTTGTACCTTAAGAGGTTCTAATTCTTTCCAATTCCATTTGAAACTAAAAAAGTCTTGCCCAGATATACTTTCATTATTTGCCATCCTGTGTGTAAAATCATTCACTGATGTTATTTTACAGAAACTTTTATAGGGTAAACAGCACTATTATCTAGCTGCCAGAATGGAATTAGTCACGTGGGCCCTTTATACAGTATTCAGCATTAATTGTAGCTGTGGATGGAGTTATACATTTCCATAAATATCATACAGTCTGCAAGCTGATGAAACACAGACGAAAGACATTTTGTCCTGTAAACATACCAAAGGTTTTATGTCTGTTTAACCAGTCGTGTGATTCCCACATCTGACACAGGCCATAGGAGGGTGACACCACTATTTACTATATAAACGTTGCAGATTCATATGTTTCCTATTTTCCCCTTGGACAGTACAATAATGAAAAGGAACAGCATGTGGCTATGACACACCACAATCAGTCATTATACTGCAACCACACCCAGCACCAGTAAGAGATGTGAGAATCTTAAAGTATTGAAAGCACTCATTTTGTATGGTGTTTGCTCCCTTCCCTGCAAATACAGTGGATATACAAAGGTAAATAATTTTAGAACTTGTTCCACCTTTAATGTGACCTATGAACTATACCACTTAAATTAAAAACAAACTGAAATCTTTTAGGTGGAGGGCACAGCACCCCACAGATTTTCAATCAGATTCAGGTCTGGGCTCTGGCTGGGCTATTCCAAAACGTTAATCTTCTTCTGGTGAAGCCATTCCTTTGTTGATTTGGGTGTATGCTTTGGGTTGTTGTCATGCTGAAAGATGAAGTTCCTCTTCATGTTCAGCTTTCTAGCAGAAGCCTGAAGGTTTTGTGTCAATATTGACTGGTATTTAGAACTGTTCAAAATTCCCTCTATCTTAACTAAGACCCCAGTTCCAGCTGAAAAAATACCCCAAAGAGTGTTGTCTTATGTGATTTCACATTTTTAGCTACAATTTCACATTCTTCCACTAGATGTTGCCATGACAACACACATTGCAATAAATCTCTTTACAAGTGTCATTTCTCCCAAACTATAATGAAAAGAAATTAAATCCAAGGGGTGGCCCACCCCAATGGACTTTAAAGGTGAGTATGCAATTGGAGATATAGTTCCAGTCGAGGGGTTGACGTTAATACTTTTATTGTAGCAGCATAGTACATTGAATACAAAATTGGCAATTGAAAAACATCATTGCTTAAATATTCACTATAAAAAACACAGTTCAGTCAAGTTCCACAATGGGAAGCTTGAAACTCTTATGCTTAAAAATACATATTCACAAGTCATTCCGACATTGAGATGGTCCAGAATATAAAGTCCTATAAACTCATACTCCAATATGTTTCTACGCGTTTCGTCCTTTTAGGGACTTCCTCAGGGATCTTGGAGATTTGCCGAAATCTATTTTACTCCGTGTTTGGGACAACTTTACCAGATTGATGCTCCTTGGGTCTCCCATCGTTGGTCCGGAGGTTGTGCCAATAGGGATTTAGCACCATGTGTGCGTCCTCACGTGCTATGCGCTTGGTAGTCAAGTGCAGTCCTGTCTATTTGTTTCACTGCTGTGTCTTTAGGTTTAGGCAGTGGAAATGTCCTTAGGTCTACCCTTTCCTCTTTGATAAAAGTTTTTAGGCGTCCTGTCCTTTGATCCTTCTGTCCTGTCAATCTTTTTCCATGAATGGCACTCTCCCACAAAGATTGACAGGACAGAAGGACCAAAGGACAGGACGCCTTAAATTTTTTTATCAAATGTGGCTGCAACTATAGGGGAGCCCAGCTTGAGGATCCGACCAAATGAGCCAGCAGGTCGGATCGCACACGGATCCGTCCTGCTGGTTCTTTTTATGCCCGATCCTCCGATTCTGCGCTGCAGTCTGTTAACTCGGAGGGGAAGTCTCCTCCCCTCCGAGTTAATTGGCTACAATCTGACAGAAATCACGTGTGTTAGTGGAACACATGGGATTCCTGTCTGTTCCTGTCTGTTCTGACATCACCACGCTGTGAGGAGTCTGCTTAAAGCCGGCCATAGATCGGTACGTCTATAGCCGGCTTAAGCAATGTATATTTCTGTCTTCTTTACATCAGTGTGAAGGGAGAAAGAGTTTACTGACCATCAATGTAAAGGTTGTACTTCTCTACTTACCATCATTGAAAAGAGAGCACTTTTCTGCTGATCATCAATGTACAGGGGGCACTTCTCTACTGACCAACAATTTAAAGGGGGCACTTCTCTACTGACCAACAATGTAAAGGGGGTACTTCTCTACTTACCATCATTGTAAGGATAGCACTTTTCTACTGACCATCAATGTAAAGAGTGCACTTCTCTACTAACCATCATTGTAAAGAGAGCACTTTTCTACTGACCATCAATGTAAAGGGGGTACTTCTCTACTGACCAAAAATGTACAGGGACACTTCTCTACTGACCAACAATGTATTGGGTAGTGTTGAGCTCAAATATTCGAATTTCACATATATTCGGCAAATATCGGCTATTCGAGAATTCGCAAATTACGCGAATATGGCGGCGGATATTCGTAATTTCGATTATTCGCATTGGGATGCTTATGGGCATGGATTGTGAATATATATTCGCAATGCGAAAATAAATAGCACATGTGACCATTCATTCATCCATCCACCATTGGCAATATAGAATCGAATATTAGTAGAATTATTTGTGATATATCGCAAATTTGAATATAGCCTATGCCGCTCATCACTAGTACAGGGGGCACTTCTCTACTGACCAACAATGTACAAAGGGCACTTCTCTACTGACCAACAATGTACAGGGGGCACTTCTCTACTGACCAACAATGTACAGGGGGCACTTCATTACTGACCAACAATTTAAAAGGGACACTTCTTTGTAGACCATCAATGTAAAGGAAGCACTTCTCTACTTACCATTAATGTAAAGGGGGCACTTCTCTGCAGACCATCAATGTAAAGGGGGCACTTCTCTACTGACCAACAATGTAAAGGGGGCACTTCTCTGCAGACCATCAATGTAAAGGGGGCACTTCTCTACTGACCATCAATGTAAAGGAAGCACTTTTGACTTTGCATAAGTTAAGAAAAAATATTCAGTTGCAACTACAATTCGAAATCTAGCCTTTTCCAGACAAGGCTGCAATTATCAACTATAGGTAATTGTTACTTAAACCACTTGTCTCTACAATTGGTTACATAGCATTTCCATAATGTGAAACTGACCTTTGGAACCAATTTGCTTTCCTCATTAGTCATACATGTGTAAAGTTATAATTGTCCTATCCTTGCTGTCCCTATTACACATTGTTGGGTTTGGTCTAGTAGTGATCTTATTTCTGAAAGCAGTGATATGTGTTGAGCAGTGGAAGTTTCCTGAGCCTCCCTCCCTATCTGATGGGCCTGTATCATAGCCCTGCCTGTTGGCAGGTATCCAGGGGTGCATTACGTTCCAGAATATCCCAGCCTGTTCTCTCCAGTCTGTTTTGATGTGGCACAAACTGGTCAGACATGATGATAGTGAGAATCTGTAGGCACCACATGTCTTTTTAATAAGGCATAGGTTCCTTTTTTTCCCATTTCTCCTAGAGTGAAGTGTTTTTTCATGCTATTGTGCATTAAACTTTTTTATTTTTAATAAAAAAATTTCATGCAACTTAAATTTTACTTTTCTATAGTGCACAAGCATGTGAAATATATAAATATGTTTAAAAGTGCAACTTTGAAATAGAGAGGCCAGTTGTCACCTTGTCTGTTAAAGGGTTACTTAAAATCGGTTAAGTTGTCAACTATGTGCTCAGATTCTTAAATAAAGCATAAACAGACACGTCCATATAAAGAAAACCTAAACATGGAGATTTTGTTTATCATTCATTCATAAACAACAATATTCATTCATGTATGTACATGAAACACTAAGATAGTAGGCAGGCGTGCACTAAAAGGGTGTGGAGGATCTGAAAACCAACATTATGTACAGGATATTGATGTGGATAGCATGATGGTAGGCAGTATGTGCACTAGAGGGTTACCAAAGGTACACCTGTCACAATACACCTGTACAGAGTACGGTAAAGTGCATGCAAGGCTTGTTATTAAAGAAAACCCAGAGCTTAAAGGGTTATATAGCCTTAGAAAATAAACCTTTTCTATATAGTTAAAGAAATGCCCCCACCTATCCCAAAATAAATAATACTCAACTCCATGGTTTTTCTCATCAAGATCTTTGAAACAGTAGCCTGTTCATGGGACTACACATCCCATGAATACTTGCGATCAGAACTTTTATTCTAGGTTCCTTCCTCGCAGTGATGTGTACAGAGTGAGGCTTCATGGAGTCCCAATAGCTCAGGTAGTTTAGATTTCTGCTGAGGACAGCACTGCTCTAAATGTTGATGTTGTGATTTTTATTGGATTGCTGTCTATAGCTGAAGTTAGTTCTCTATTGAAAAATATGCTTCCTAATATTCATCATTATCAGTGTTTGTATTATTTTTTTTAGAGACAACATGTCGAAGGGTCCAGCAGTAGGCATTGATCTTGGTACTACCTACTCATGTGTAGGTGTTTTCCAGCATGGAAAAGTGGAGATCATTGCCAATGACCAAGGAAATCGTACTACCCCAAGCTATGTGGCTTTCACAGACACAGAGAGACTTATTGGGGATGCCGCAAAGAACCAGGTGGCCATGAACCCAACTAATACTGTGTTTGGTAAGACCGAATTTTGTCTTTGTTATGTTTTACAGTCTTGCTTTTGTTGGAAACAAGTTATCTTTTTCATGCAAGATCTTTCTGAGTGCAACTGCTAGATCTTCCTGTTACTGACATGACCAAAAAAGCAACTGAGAAAGTCAAATTCAAATCAATAAGGAGGCTAGGTTAATAGGAAGATGTTAGATTATTGTCCAAGGTGATTGTTCGCAGTTCTCTGGGGTGAATAAATCCAACATCCCTTGATTGATTGCCAGCAAATGCATAACTTTTTATTAGTAGGGATGCAGTGTGGCACCTCCTACACTTTTTCTTCTACTCTTTATGCATTTGAATAAGCACTGTTCACACATTCACATCCCAAGAAATGATAGGTAGCAGAGAGTGATATAGAATGTCTGTATGAATTTACATTTACCATCTGTTGAGAGTTTAAATCTTTTGCAAGGTTTAAATTTTTTCCAAGAAAGTTGTGGAAGCATGATATGACTACTGACATCAGACTTGTTTAAATCACAGATGCCAAGCGCTTGATTGGCCGGCGTTTTGATGACACAGTTGTCCAGTCAGACATGAAGCACTGGCCTTTTACTGTAGTAAATGATGGAGGTAGACCCAAGGTTCAGGTAGAATATAAAGGAGAAACAAAGGCCTTCTATGCTGAAGAAATCTCATCTATGGTACTCATTAAAATGAAGGAGATCTCTGAGGCCTACCTGGGAAAGGTTAGTAAAACAAAATGGAATCTCATATCTATGACAGAAGCATAGAAGCCTACCGCTTTACATGGAGGGCGTTGGGACAGGTTTAAGAAGTAACATAATATCTTTTGTTTCCTTTAAGACAAGACAGAACTATAAGAGGTCTCTTTCTTACAATGCCTCCTTTCTCCACAATATACAAAGCAGTTGTACTGAACTTCTGATCTTGGTGACAAGTACTGCCAATTTGCCCTTTCATTGTGTAGGGACAGATTTATGTAAATGAATGGAAGGTTAGTAACATATGGCACTGTGCTTCCTTAAAGGTAAAGGTCATAGTTACACACATTTTAACATCTTCCAGCTTTCGATTCTTCAAAGTGGTCCATGACATTCATTGATATGACAACTCTGAGATAAAAAAAGTTGGCAGAACTCTCTTTGCCAGACTGATTATATGTTGTCTAAAATTATTTATGATCAATGTGTGAATAGAGAAGTGTCTTCTGTTATGGTCACAGCAAAGCCATCATATCCTATCAGCACCAGTCCTTGCAAAATACAAGTCCCCAGTTAATAATATATGCAGTTTTATACAAAAGAGTACATACGTACTGACAACAAAGTCCTGTAACTAGTTTTCACATGACTACATGCTCAACCATAATCCAAGGTCTATGACCACTTTAGATGCAAGATTAAACGTATTGTAAATCTCTAAAGCTCGGAAAAGATGGTACGATTTACCGCCTATTCCTTATACGAACGGCACTCTTTATGTGCAGCTCATTACTTCGGCTGGGGGCAGCCGTCCCCAGCCGTACTAATGGGATCGGGTTAAAATTCACCATCCTGTCGGATAACTGTGCGATCCGACAGGACGGCTGATTTTCGCCCAATCCTCGTTGGTTGCTGCATCAAATTCCTGCACGACCCGATCCCTAAGGGATGTGGAAGTGCGCATGGCATCGGATCGGGGATCAGATCGTGCAGAAATTGGACCGTCTATGCCCAGCTTAAGATACAATAGTTAATTGACCTTTAGCCAAATTGCTTATAGAAAATAGGAGTATTAACCCTGTTTCCTTTGTCCCCTTTTCTACAACTGAAGTACTTTTAAATAAAACAAACAGGGTACAACTAAGTTTGACAGAAGTTGGACTTTAATAAATATCATAAGTGGAAATGTAGACTTTAAAATAAGCATGTACATGATGCTAAAAATATTAGGGCAACCTAACTGTTTAATAATGTAAAGGCAATTGTGACATGTAGCTTTCACTGCATCTTGCCTATATCTTAATGCATTGGCATATTTGTCAACCTGCTTTGGCTTACATATGTTACATATACAATCTGTATAAGTGCATGTATGTTTACTACCATGTTATGTTCTTTTGGTCTAATTATACATTTTGCAACATAATCACATATCATTTAGATTGTTAAAGACTTAAACCACCCACAAAAAACTTTTTTTTGTTTTTGTATTTAGACAATCAACAATGCAGTGATCACTGTCCCAGCTTACTTTAATGATTCCCAGAGACAGGCAACTAAAGACGCCGGAACTATTTCTGGTCTCAACGTCCTCCGTATCATTAATGAACCAACTGCAGCTGCCATAGCATATGGTCTGGACAAGAAAGTAAGTGTCATGACACCAGCACAGATATTTGGTGTAATTGCGTCAATCTACTACTGACCATACTTGGCTTACACTCTAGAATAAAACAATTGTGGAGAGAATTCTCAGAAATGTTGCTGATGAAACAAACAGAAAAGCTTTAATAGCTTTATAAGCCGTAGCGAAATGGACTGATACAGCTATCTATGACTATCTATGACTTTAAATTGATAATCACTTGAATCAAAATAATTAGAATTAGAATTTAATACATTTTATTGAAACATGGTTAAACATCCATCATGAGTGAGTAAAAATACACAAACAAGTGTTGTCAACATTAATATCTATACAAAGACAGCAGAAAATCATACAGCATACAGATTCATTACACATATAGTTGTAGACTAGAAATTTATTTTTTTACATTGGTCGCTCACAGAGCACCAACCACCACTTCCGCTGCATTTCAACCTTATAGATCTTCTAGAGGAGCATGATTTTGTGTGCATCTTTTAAGTAACAAAGGATCCATTCTTTTTCTACATTCTACCAAATATCCTAGGCAGTGTTAAATATACTATCAGATATTCCAGCCTCATCCTCCTATCCTAGCATGCCCTGTAAACTATTTAGGGAGTGATTAAGGTTTTTTTTCAGTTATCTTGTCAATCAGGAATGTTATGAGTTTCTGAAAACATTCTACACATTTTACATTAACATATATACATTAATAATGAATATGTTGTAAAAAAAACTGTTGTAAAACTTTATAGCATGCTTTGAATTTTTATTGACTCAAACAAAACTTCCCATTTGGAAAGGTTCTGGTTCTGAGGTTTGTAAACCTAAAAGAAAACATACACACAAAACATATAAAAATAAACTACACTTTCTGTTTATTCACTTTTTTGTGAGTGCATCATCATGGGTTTATTGACCTTTACATACTGTATATTGACACTAACATACTTTACATTATGCTTTTGTCAGATATTTTTTTTTCTTTTTTTTATAAACCTCTAGGTGGGCGGAGAGAGGAATGTCTTAATATTTGACCTAGGTGGAGGCACTTTTGATGTTTCTATTCTTACCATAGAAGATGGCATTTTTGAGGTCAAATCCACTGCTGGAGACACCCATTTGGGCGGAGAGGACTTTGATAACCGAATGGTCAACCACTTTGTTGGAGAATTCAAACGCAAGCACAAGAAAGACATTATTGAGAACAAGCGTGCAATTCGTAGGCTGCGAACTGCCTGTGAACGTGCCAAGCGCACCCTTTCTTCCAGCACTCAAGCTAGTATTGAGATAGACTCCCTCTTTGAGGGAATTGACTTTTACACTTCCCTCACTCGTGCCCGGTTTGAGGAACTCAATGCAGACCTGTTTCGTGGGACTCTGGAACCAGTAGAGAAGGCTTTGAGAGATGCAAAGTTGGACAAGGCCCAGATTCATGACATTGTACTGGTTGGGGGGTCCACTCGCATTCCTAAGATCCAAAAGCTCCTGCAGGACTTCTTTAATGGAAGAGAACTTAATAAAAGTATTAACCCAGATGAGGCTGTAGCCTATGGTGCAGGTGAGTTTAGATGGTGCTCACAAAAACATATCAGCGTATCTCCTTCTCATTGAACAAAAAAAAATGGAATAGCTCTGGTATTGGATATTTGTGGCTCAGTTAATTGTCCCATCAATACTACTTTTTGGACCTGTCACCACTTGTGTTCCAATGGTAAAAGAAAATCACTTCCCCCTTCCACAGACAAAACATTAGGTAACCATGAAATCCCTTCCTAGGCAGCTGACCCTAGAACAAGTATCTCAACTAGATGAGATCACCAGAATTATTTTCCTTAACTTTCCCTAAATCCTGTCCTATGTGAACTTTTGCTTCCCAGATCTTCTTTGAATTTCAAATCAAATCTACTGCACCCTTGAAAGCTTCTAACCCCCTTTTATCATTTACATATAAAAAGTGTTGTCATGTGTGTATTGTAGTAATTGTATTCACATAACTTTTGAACAGAAAATTCAATCGTGTCTGAATTGCTTAATTAAAAATTTTACGAGGATAAAAGGAATATAAAAAAAGATAAATGTGTATGTTTCAAATATTATGGAGGTTTTTTTTTAATGTATTACTTGTGTAGATTCACTATGTATATCATCACACTGTAAATATTACTTAGGTATTTTGTTTTATGGGCGATCAAAATAAACTTTTAAATATCTCATTAGGTTTAATGATTGAAATTCCATTCCTCTGATGTTCCTGGGTTTTCGTTTATTTTTTTTCTTTATTAGCTGTTCAAGCTGCTATCTTGTCTGGTGACAAATCAGAGAATGTTCAGGATCTTCTGCTTTTGGATGTCACCCCTCTATCTCTTGGTATAGAGACAGCTGGAGGAGTTATGACTGTGTTAATTAAACGTAACACCACCATACCCACCAAGCAAACTCAGACTTTTACCACCTACTCTGACAACCAGCCAGGAGTCCTTATTCAGGTAACTAACTAGTCTTAATAGACTAGTAAAAGTAATTACAAGTAAAAACACAGATCTATTATTTATAAACATTGTAAATAGTATATTATTATAAATAGGATATTTGGCAAAAGGTTACTGTTAAACTTTACTGTTAATTTACATTTTAAAATCATTGGTTTAGGATAACTTTAAAGCCAAAACTTAACTTGGGGATTGCTGGACTGGAATGGGGTGTTATTATCATCCTTGTTGGATATGTTTCAGAGACGCATGTCAGCCATGTAAGGCACTGATCAAAGAAACAAAGGCAAGATTTTTCTGTCTTTTTTAAGTAATCATTGACTAAACAGTCCTCCTGGTAAAATGTAATGTTGAGGAAACTGTGATTTAAATTTGGATCAAATTTTACTGAAATCACTCCATCTGTTGGATGTAAGGGCTTGTTTCCACATACGTCGGGACCCTCTCTCGTATACGGGTCCCGGCGTATGTGGAAACTGACAGTAACACGTGACCTTTTCTTTATTTTGGTTCACTTTGTGTTATCCATTAATATGCATCTTTAAATGACACTAATTTGTTATCAATACATTTGTTGCATAATAGCATTTGTGTTTAACTGAACTTAAGTTATTTTCATCATCATCATAAAGCCTTCTCCTTCATATATTTTTGGCAGGTGTTTGAAGGTGAAAGAGCAATGACCAAAGACAACAATCTTTTGGGAAAATTTGAGTTAACCGGTATCCCACCAGCTCCTCGAGGCGTTCCTCAAATTGAAGTGACCTTTGACATTGATGCCAATGGAATTATGAATGTGTCTGCTGTAGATAAAAGCACTGGCAAGGAAAATAAGATCACTATCACCAACGACAAAGGTTAGTAAACCAATATATTTATCACATTGAGCTAACATACAATGCTTTCTCATGTCTCACCCTTAATTCTACCTTTTGATTTCCCTAGAATCAAATTTAGCTTTTATGTCTTTTAGACTTTTTTGGTTCGGTTGACAAAGGAGCTGACACTACTTGTATGATCCTGACACTACTTGTATGGTCTTGACACTAAATGTATATACAGTATACCGGTGTATATACAGTCGAGCGCATAAATATTCATACTCCTGGCAAATTTTAACTTAAAATTTCTTTAAATCGACCAGCAAGTTATTCTTTGATGGTAAATGACATAGGTGTCTCTCACAAGGTAATACGATGCTGTACAAAAAATTCTCAGCTTTTATTTAAATTTGAGCAAAAAGTTTCATGTCCAAAATTATTCATACTCTTCACAAACTGTCACAGTCTCTAGGAAAAAAAAAGTTCTATATCATTCCAAATAGTCCAAGCTGTTCAAAGCATCCTAATTACCCTGATTAATTGGGACCAGCTGTTCTTAACATCAACTTAACAGGTGAAAAACAGCAGCTCTCTGCAGTTGGTTTGTGAACAGTCATGGCTAAGACAAAGGAGCTCAGTGAGGACCTGCGGCTGCACATTGTGGCTGCTCACAAGTCAGGAAAATTGTTTCAAGTTCCAGTGGCTGCAGTGCAAAGAATTATTTAAAAAAATACAAAATGTTCCCCACTGTGGAAATTTTCAGAGGACCTGGTCAGAAGCCAAAAGTGACACCTGTGCTGGCCAGGAGGATAGTAAGAGAGGTGAAAAAGAATCACCACCAAGGCCATCCTGGTCAGTCTGGGCTCTGCTGGTGGCAATATCTCAAGGCAGACAATCCCAACAGACACTGCACACTGCTGGGTTCCACGGATGCAGACCAAGGATGACACCACTTTTCCACAAAAATGCCTCTTGTACATCGTCTTATTATCTTTTGAGAGACACCTATGTCATTTCCTGTCAAAAAATTACTTGCTGGTTGTATAAAAGTTACTTTAAGTCATAATTTGCCAGGGGTATGAATAGTTATAGGCTTGACTGTGTATATATATATATAGGGTGGGTACAACATTTAGAGATATTGAAGGAATCTCAGGCACGTTCAAATAGTAATTTCAATCACTAGTTAAAATACAACTAGTTCAGCTTTACTATGCCTGTGAGAAACTTAGATTTCTTTGATATATATTACATAGCTTAATGTACTTTCCTTTGTCAAATATATTTATAGTTTAGTATAATACAGTAAATGTGACTAAGAGTAGCAGAATGACAAAGGTCAAAGTCTCTGCAACTAATATATTGTGAATTAGAGCAATTCTTACACATTAACCAATTTTGTCCTAAGTCAATTGCGTTTTATTGCTTTTGGATCTGCCAAAAAACAAAACCAGAGGACCGTTTAAGACAATGGTAAAATATACCACACCCACTGAAATATTTTATATCCTTTACTATAAAAATAATGTTTTTAAAATGTCTTGGTAGGCCGGCTGAGCAAGGAAGAGATCGAGCGAATGGTCCAAGAAGCAGATAAATATAAGTCTGAAGATGAAGCTCAAAGGGAGAAGATAACGGCAAAAAACTCTCTGGAGTCCCTAGCCTTTAATATGAAAGGCACAGTCGAGGATGAAAAGTTGAAGGACAAGATAAGCCCAGAGGATAAACAGAAAATCTTGGACAAGTGTAATGAGGTCATCTCCTGGTTAGACAGGAACCAGGTAGGTGTTTAAAACATTCTCAAAACATTACAAAATTTGCACTTCTACTGTACTGTAGTGTAGATGATTTTATCATTTGGGTACCCTTATGCACAGGGAAAACATCATCATGGCCCTTACAATATAGGAGTAAGTTAAGATGGTTGATGTGTTTTTTTCAATAACTTAGCTAAAAAGCATAATGCTATTTTTACCCTTGATGAAATATTCTATTTTATCCAGAATGCCTAGTTGTCCACCATTGTACACACAGATTATAAAGTAGGGAAAGATGTGATCAGATTAGGTTTTGAAAGTATTGAGGATTGGAGTTAATTTTTTGATATACTTGATCTATCTTTCAGGCTGGGTTTCCACTGCGTTACTGGTTCCATCCATACCCCCTGGGTTAAGCGCATTACTTGATGGGGATGCCGACATAGCCCATCCATATTATATACCTACCACACTGCCTATTTCCACGTTGTTGATGTGCACTACGTTAACCTTCAGTCTAGCGGACCGGCTCAATACACAGGCTGCGCAGTAGGCATGGATGGGCTACTTTGACATCCCTGTGAAGGAATGCGCTTAACACAGGAGGTGTCCACAGAGCCCATAACGCTGTGGAAACCCAGTCTTAATTCTTTTATTTTTAGTTTTCTTGATCCATCCTTCTTTCTCACAGCATTTTCTGGCCCCATAGACATAAATACTGAAACTGTAGGTTTTCCCTACGCAGACCAAACTACAGCTCCTTTAAAATGTGGTAATTAGTGATGGCCGAACATCAGCTGTGGCTGTTCGCGAACAGGCGAATCGAACTTTTGCAAATACCCGCTGCGAACATGCGAACGCCGAACCTCCATTGACATCAATGGAGGGCGAAATTCTCAAACCTTCAGGTCATATTTGTAGCCAAAATACCAATAAAAAAAAAGTCAAAAGGGTGCGACCACCTGGACAGTGTCACGCCAGAGGGGGATCATTGCTAAACTTGTCCCCCAAAATATGGCTTTTGTAAAAAGGTCTAATGGCCGGAAATCACATCTAGATTACAGATTTTGCCAAAAGATACCGGACAGT
>CM070038.1:48532993-48546708 GCA_036250615.1 Ptychadena robeensis
GAGCAATGAAGAAGAGTACACTGTAGAAGAGAACACTGCCTAGCTAATGGTTGCCTATGCCGTGAGGAGGGGGTGCTTATTGGCTGGATTATGTCAGCTGACTGTGACTCACAGGGTCAAAGTTTAACTAATGTAAAAAGATAGGGGGCGGGTCAAGCGGGTCGAAAATGCGCGAACGCCAACATGCGATGTTCGCCGCGGATAGTTTGCCGGCGAACAGTTCGGGCCATCACTATTGGTCACTAGGTTGGTTACTTTTATAGCCCCCCCCCCGATTTTCCTTGCATCCCTGTTCTCTAAAGGGGCGGTTTTAGGGCTAGGTCTTTAGGTCTTAGTTCTAGGGGTGGGTAGGGGCGTGGCCAGGGGGGCCCTGTAAACAACTAATGTTACCGTTAACACTGCATGCCTTGCTTTTTTAAAAACACACGCCTAAGGGACCTTTCACACTATATGCATTTTTGAAAGTCATGCAAAAAAAACCAAAAAAACGCATGCGTTTTTGTATATATGCAGAAACGCATGCCTTTAAAAAATGAAAAGGCATATATAGTGTTCGAAAAAAGGGCATCCTCCGAAAATAAGACCACTGAGGGCCATTTCACTCTATATGCATTTTTTAAAGGCATTTTGAACAAATCAATGAAAAATGCAGGAAAAATTCATCAAAAATGCATATAGCAGTAAGTTTACAAACACATGCCGTGTGATTGGTAACATTGGTTGTCTATGTAAAAAACGCGTGCAGTAAAAAAGTGCAAGTTTATTTAACGCAAAGCAACGCATATAGTGTGAAATGGCCCCCACATTTTTTCCTCTGGCAGAAGTAAAAGGCACCGCCCCAATCTAAAAATGAGGTGGCCCCCTAATTATGGTACAGTACTGCGACAGAAAGCCTTCTCTCCAGACCGCACACCTGTGCATAGACTTTCTCGCACGCTCAGCTACGTCTACGCGCCAGCAGACCAAGAGGGGGCGTTGTCACGGGGACGAAGGGTAACCTACTCTGTCCGCCCTTCTCACACACACCTTATCAGGTAGACTGCCACCACGTGTTTAGCCGGAAACACGAACCGATACACCTAACAACCACTGTTGTATTTTTGCCTAATCAAGACACCCACTGCCACGTCAGACAGGGATATCTCAGAAAACATAAAATTATAGTAGCTCTTTCACAAGTTACACTATTTCTACTTAAAATATTAGGAGAGTTAGCTTACACTTTTTATAGTGTTTAATACGAAAAAGACAAAAACAGTGCATACAACAATACAGAAAAATTACAACTAATCAGATATAGAACAATAACCAACTAGAACATTAGCAACAGTTTAAAACAAAAAGGGAAAAAAGGTGAAAGAATACTTAAGTATTTCGTTGCCTTGGTCCAAGTCCAAATGATCAGAGTCACCGGGCTCTCTGGCAGTGCTCCATGCAACCTTTTTTTTTTTTTTTTTTTTGAGCGATAAACTCGTGTGCAACCAGTGCAAAACTCAAAGTGAGTGCACAAAAGTGACAAAACACTCCAAGCAAGCACGGATTGCCCTAATGTCCCCGTTCCAAAAGGAACTGCGGGACTGTCACCCCCGGAGGGATGGCTGGTGGGACAGGACCCGAAGCCCCACGTCCCTCGGAGTGGTCTTTTCCCCAGTGGGCCTCGACCGGAGGGCCAAGTCCACCGGGTACTAAGACCCGTAACCCCTTTCCTCAGGGTGACCCAGCCAAAGCCGAGTCTCCCAAGTAGTCGGCGGACGAAGACTTGGAGAGACTGCCGGGCCGGAGCCGTAAGCAATCTCTCCCCACCACTTTCCGGGGCAATCCAGAAGGACTAGCAACCCGTACCGGTGAACAAACAAAACGTGCAGGGAGGAGTGGGGGGAAGGAGTCACACAAAAATAAATAAATAAATAAGTGTCCTGTGCCAGCACGGGACGGGCCTAGCGGCCGGCTGTAAAAATTCCTCCGGTCGGGCCAAAAGGCCGCCCCCGGGAGGTAGTTGCTCTAAAAGTCGTGCTGTGGAAACTCAGTGTCAATGTGCCATAATAGGTGGTCCCCCACCAGTGAATATTATGGCACCTCTGGGTCCCAACCAGAGGCACTAAATCTCCGAGGCTCAACCTCGGCCCCAGGCCAGTCACAAATGCAGCAGAGCCATTCGTCTCAGGAGGCTCGGTGGACGGTACTGACACGCATCCTCCGGAGAGGGCGCGGTTTCCCGGAACCACCGCCAATTACCCCACATGGCGGCAGTCCAGAGCTAAGCCCGATCTACCATCGGCGCCGCCCCGGTCCGCAGGCTATGCCGGTTCCCAGGACGTCCAGGTTACCCCAGAGCATCCCAGTCTACCGGAAAGGAGTACAAAAGCACTCCCCAGGGAACTGATAAGAACAGATACTACACTTGATCCAAAAGGCCGAGAAGCGATGTAGTGCGGCAGTGCTCCATGCAACGTCTTAGTTCCAAGATGGTATCCAATGAGAGAGCTAATGGTGCTAGATGGTCACAACTTTTTACAGGTCAGCCACAGGGGAGGGACTTCAAGACTTTGCCCAATGATAAACGGGCTGGGGGTCTGGCTTTACAGGAATTATGAACCTGGTGGGATTTCCAAATTGCCCCTAGGTTGGCATTATTATGTCATAACTCCACAGATACCCATTTTACAAAGCACTCACCCACATATCAATCATCAGTGCAAAATATGTAATCTGTACAGTCCAAACAGCATATGGCTGAGACCTATAGTTTACCAGAAACATTACCGGATGGTTTCTAGAGTGCCCTTCCACAGAGGTATGCCATGTTTGGTGTTGAACTGCTGCAAATAGTGGCCTGCATCCAAATCAGTTAACTGTTGCTGAGTGAAAACTTATATTTGGACCATACAGTAAGTTTTAGTTTTACCCAAGTAATTTCATATTGCTTGACTGGTCAGGGGACCTCAAGCTGAGATATGGAGACGTGCAGTCTGCTTTGTTCCTACAGGACTCAATACATGGACAATGACTTTAATACCTTCCTATGCTGGGAGGAGATAATTGAATTTACAGGGCAGTGCCAAACACAGGAAAGACGTAAGAAAGACAATTAGCAAGATGTTGCTAATTGTTTACACTCAGACAGACATTTTACAGACATTTTTATAATAGAGATATCATAATCACAATGTTTGATTATGACACCCGCGCCTGCTGCTCTGCTCTGATGGACTGTGGCAGACAGTGAGTCGCAGGCAGGAGTCAGGCATTGTGTGAAGACGACTGCAGCTACCACCACACCTGTAAATGTCTGTATGCAGTTGAGGGGTGGTAGACATTAAACACACATTGTATATATGAGATACTGAGAACGTTTTTTCCTGAGGCTCACTTACAGATCGAAACCCCGGAAGGGTTAATAGAAGCTTGTAACCTGCCAGGTTATGTGAGGAGTCTGCTGGTTATACATCCCCCTCCCTCCCTCTCTCCCTCCTGTGTGTACTCACTAGAGGAGCTGCTCACTAGAAGTTGTGTCTCCAGAGGCCAGGCTAACTGGTATTGCAGCTCAAACTGATTAAATATACCTTCACTTATGTATAAAACGATTGCCAAAATTCTTTCAGTTTTTATTGTTAAATAAATACAATTTACGTCACTTTGAAAACACAGGGTAACATTAATAACCATGAAAGTTTATTAATAAATGTGTACCGTAATCTTCTTCATGGAAAAATTTGACATCCCCTGAAAGTAAGACATAGCGCATCTTTGGGAGAAAAAAATGAATATAAGATAGTGTCTTTTTTTCCGGGAAACAGGGTAGTGTGAAAGGGCCCCAAAGGTGGCCAAACACAGGTCGATTTCCCACAGGATTCCTGGCCAATCGATCACCAGGCGTGCGCACGCCGATCGATTGGTGAGGAATCGAGTGCAGCCCACCTTGACCGATCAACCTTACCCGATTGACATGGCCCTCAAATCGGATCGGCCAGAGAACCAACCTGTTGGTGTTTTCTGATCGATTAAGCACACATCAAGGGGCGTTGACATTTGTGAATCAATCGGCTGGTAACAGAATCGACCATGAATCGGTGGCCTAAGGTGGTAGGCACAGACTTGTATGGTCGATCGATCGACGCCTGTGGCTTCACCGGAATCGATCGGATGGTTTATCAATCGCTCGGGAATCGACACATGTATGGCTAGCTTTAGACTTTATAAATGTTGAAAGTATGCAATGCTTCTAGTAGTTATCTTGATTAGTGTTGAGCATATATTCGCAATACATGCCCAAAAGCATCCCTATAGTGAATATTCAAAATTGTGAATATCCGCTGCCATATTCGCGAAATTTGCGAATTCTCAAATAGCTGATATTTGCAGAATATATTCGCAATTCGAATATTCAAGCTCAACACTAATCCTGATTATAATAAAGTTTTGAACATACTATTATGTAAAAATGGATTGCTAATTAAACTAAATAAACACAAACTCAGCTCAAACAAGAATGAATAAATCATGGCAATCAGTTGGTTGACTAGAACCACTTCTTACTGACCTACATAGAGTTGCTGTGGTCATCGTTAAATTTGACAAGATAGGAAAACTCCCACAATTGTAGAAATGTTTTTTCAAAAAATAGCAATGTTGTCTTTTATCTTTTATCTTGTCCCCCCGAGTATTTGATTTACACGTCTCTGATCTAGAATATCACCCCTCTCCTGGGTATGTTGGGCTGCTTCATATGCTTATCTGGTGTAATAAGCAGATTTGCTGATTTGTGAATTATTTACAAGGCCCCTAAAAACTGCATCATCACTAAAATTGCTGGAGATATGGAGAACACTACAAAGAAAAAAAGTATTGCTCTAGCATGTGCATTTGTGCATAAATTCAAATGTAAGTGGAAAATGCAATGTGACTTTTCCACATGACTTTATTCATGAAAAAACTACAAGCGCAAAAGCAATAGTTTCCTTTTTACAATATTTCTCCAACACTTCTCTTCATCTCCAACGATTTGGGAGATGACAACAGGTTCAGAGGCTTTGTAATTAACACACAAAGTCAAATGGGGGAATTTTCAAACTGAAGTGAGAAAGTACTTATACGTCCACAAGATGGCGCTGCCGTCTACATTTCTTTACATGACCGAAATTTTATCAGGAGATAAACTCTCCAGGAACAGAAATAAAAAGAAACTTCAGGCAGCCAGAAACAGGGGGACACCCGGCGAGGACGAGACAATGGGGGATCGGCAGACAGATGGGGCCGCAAGTGGCGGACTAAGTGGGGCCACCAATTAACACTAAAAGGGCCACGGCTTGGGTGCTTATGCTATAGCTAGTAACCTATTCATGATATAAAAATTTAAAAAAAATTCAAACTTTTGCTCAATTTATGTTCTACTTCATTAACTTGTTCAATTGAAATACTGTGTTTGCCGGAAAATAACAGACTGTGTTCTATTAATTTTAGGAGCAAAAAAAGCACTAGGGCTTATTTTCAGGTAGGTCTAATTTTTAATAAGTAATACAACCTAATTTAACTTCCCTAGTGTTACATAGACAACTGAATTTCTGCACTAAATCAGTAAAATGTGTTTCACGTAAAAATTGTTTGTAAGCGTTTTTTTATCTACTATACAATCAGCTGCTCACCTCGCTCTTCAGAACGTTTTTATTGGCAGCAGCCAAGAAAAGCACCTGTAACGGTGTGTCTCCACTGCGTTGTGTGATCCGTCGGGACCCCCTGCTTGCCGAATCCTCTGTTCACATGGTATTGAGCCGATCCGCCAATGCAGGGGTAAATGTAGTGCAGAATGTTAATCCCTGCATAGGTGGATGTGTGAACAGAGGATTCGCCAGGCAGGTAATGTGTATGTGCTCCGTTGGAACCCCACCAAGCACTGCGCTTAACATTGGGGGTCCCGACAAAGCACACAACGCCTAAGCCTTTGTGTTTGGGCACACACAGTGTGCAGGTGGGGCTTAGATGTGATAGGACACATCCTGTCTTGTCCTCGCTAAATACAGCAGTTGTTCCTGGGAATGGGTGGGTCTTGTTTTTGGGGGAGGGCTTATGTTAGAACCATATGGGAAAATGCAGCAAGGTCTTAATTAAGGGGTAAGTCTTATTTTATTTTATTCTTATCAGTTAGATATCAGTTGATTGCACTACTATACAGTGTGACTGATGGAAAATGATGGACTGATTCCTTTTCAAAGGCCTGTCAACATGCTTCACGGTACGATCAGAGACAAACTCATCATATGTCAACATATCACAAAACCATCACAGACATGTATGATTACCTACAATCCACCATCAGGACTGATCACTGGTCTTAAAACTTTCTGATCAGTTTTGATCAGTTTTGGTCGATCGATTCAGTCAAGGTGGGCATAGACGGGCCGATTCCTGCCATACAGCCGAATGGATGCCATGCGTGTTCCCGCATCCGACCAGTGGTCGGGTCGGGAGGGAATAGGGTGCGCCAACTGGTCATATTAACCAAGAAGTATAGGTCATCACACAAAGGGTGCCCAGCCGATTCTCTGCACTAGCGGCCATGGGTGATCATTAGTGATGGCCCGAACTGTTCGCCGGAGAACTATTCGGGAGAACATCGCATGTTCACGTCTGCCCATGTTCGCGAACATATGGCGAGTTCGGTTCGCCCCTATCTTTTACATTGCAGAAATTTGGACCCCTGTGAGTCCAGTCAGCGACATAATCCGCCATGAGTACCCCCCACCTCACAGACCCTCACACCCCTATAAATATCAAGTACAGGACGCTTCATTACACATTCTCTGAGAAGGAGATAGGAGAGTGGGGTTAGGAACGAGAGCTGGCGTGATGCTGCTGCTAAGCGGAAAACAATTAGCTTAGGGAGTTTTCTTCATGAATATCCCATCCATCCATCCATGGGGAATATCCATATCCCCCCAGTGTCCTCCACATATGCCATCAAACCAGTGTCCGTTTCCACACTGACCATCTCACCACCAGTGTCCGCCATTTACTGACCATCTCCCCAGGATGTCCTCCACACTGACCATCACCACAGTGTCCTCCACACTGACCATTACCACCAGCTTGTCCCTCCAAACAGCTGTACATTCGCTCCACAGGGTGTCCTCCACACTGACAAATACCACCAGTTGTCCTCCACACTGCCATCTCCCCCTCAGGTCATCCACACTGACCTCACCATTTTCCGTGTTTCAATGTTCTAATAAAAGTGTTTTGTATTAAGATGATTGAGATACCTAATACTGCCCCGTGTCCTTCTCGGCTGTCAAAAAAACATATACACAGCTAAAATAAAAAAAACGTACCTCAACTCCCAGTCAGCACGATATTTATAGACTACCACTCTTCCCTTATATCTCGCGGTGCCAGTAATAGCAAAAACAACCCTAAGTGGAGCGACAAGAAGGCAAAATATTAAAACAAGCTGCTGAATTAACAAAATGGAAAGGCGAGGAATTTTACAACACGTGTCATCAAAAAGCGGGTAAAAATCACAAAACCAAGGGTCATCCACCCACGACAATAACCACCAGTTGTCTGCCATATTAATTGACATCTCCCCCAGTTGTCATCACCACTGTCTCATCTCACACCAGTGTCTCCATAAAATTTAAATTCTCCTTTTAAGCTGCTGTGGCACGTGGGAAAGCAGATCTTCACAGGTTGTTTTCAGGTGGAATTCACACAGATTTACCAACCATGTTGTTTAGTGCTCTCCAGCTCCCCTCGTTAGTTTCAAATCCCAAATGTACTATCAGTTTAGAAATCCTTAGTGGGTATTTTATTGCGTGAAAAAAAAATTTATTGGGAGTTTTGCCATGGATTACCCTCTGTTCATGTCATTGTCCAGGTGTTAGGTGTTAGTTCCTTGAATAAACTTTTCCAACACTTGTGGCCAGAAAGGGTCCCTTGGTTTTTTAATGTTCGCCTGCCCATTGAAGTCTATGGGCAGGCGATTCGCCGGGTTCGCAGACATTTGCGGAGGTTCGCGTTCGCCGTTCGCGAACATCAAATTCCGGGTTCGCGCCATCACTACTGCTCATAGCTCATAAAATCATATTGTTACTTGGTGCTGCTCAAGTTGCAACAAATTCTTTTTCTTTTTTCTAATGTTGAGATATTGTTTACTATTATTGTTCTAGATGTTTTTATATCTGTTGGATAAATATGCACCATGGGCTTTTAGCCCTATTCTGCTATATATATATATTCTGCTACATATATATATATATATATATTGTTGTTAAAAAAATTGAAAAATGTAATAAAAATATTAAAACTGAAAATCATACTTGTTACTTGTATATTCAAATTCATGTACTAGAGAAATCATTTATTTGTTTCTACAATCCATTTAAATCTACAGTGGCACATTTTGTCACATTACAGCCACAAACATGAATCAATTTTACTGGAATTCCACGTGAAAGACCAACACAAAGTGGTTATGTGCAGTGTTAGTTTTCCGCCACACATAGCATTTTGCATTTTGGCCAAAAAGTTTAATTTTGGTCTCATCTGACCAGAGCACCTTCTTCCACATGTTTGCTGTGTCCCTCACATGGCTTGTGGCAAACTGCAAACGGGACATCTTATGCTTTTCGGTTAAGAATGGCTTTCTTCTTGCCATTCTTCCATAAAGGCCAACTTTGTGCAGTGCACGACTAATAGTTGTCCTATGGACAGATTCCCCCACCTGAGCTGTAAATCTCTGCAGCTCATCCAGAGTCACCATGGGCCTCTTGATTGCATTTCTCAGCGCTCTCCTTGCTCGGCCTGTGAGTTTAGGTGGACGGCCTTGTCTGGGTAGGTTTACAGTTGTGCCATACTCCTTCCATTTCCATTTCTGAATGATCGCTTGAACAGTGCTCCGTGGGATGTTCAAGGCTTTGGAAATCTTTCTTGGAAAAATTTCTCAATAACTTTATCCCTGACCTGTCTGGTGTGTTCTTTGGACTTTATGGTTCCCAATAATCTCTTAGACAACTTCTGAGGTTGTGAGGTCCTAGGGTGGGGGAAGTGTCAGCAACCACGGGAACCACCTCCTCACCACCACAGCCAGAGCAAAATCTCAAGTTGGTAGAACAAAAAGTACACAGTATACATATGGAGCATGTGTAACAGCTTGTTCAGAAACTGTATGAAACCAATAACAGAAAAACAATAGCAATACTGGCCAGCATCCGGACCGAACTCAGCAGCGCCTGTACTTAAGAGGGTCAACGCCCTTATTAGAGAGAAAAGGCACCCCCTCAGTGGGGGACATCCCTCACAGTAGAGAATGCTTTTAGCCTGGTGGAGTTGCTTCCTTAGGCATAATCACATTATAATTGTAAGAACTGGCATCAAAGAGCCACAGGGGCTTCCACAAGATCATTGAAACAGCAACATCACTTGCTAATGTGAAACAACATATTAAGATGTATGAAAATGTAAAGCCAAATAGACATTAACAACTTGCGTCCACAGTGTCATCAGTATCAGTTTGGTCAAGGCAGGTGCCTTAGGGTCCGGCCAAGGGTCCAGTTGGATTCCAGTGAGACAAAATGTCTGACAAAACTTCAGGAGGTCCGATGGTGACCGCAGTATGACCGTCTTACCCTCATAGCGAACCCATAGGTGGAATGGTAACTCCCACTGGTACTTAATCTTGGAGTGCTGACGTTAGGGGGCATGGAGCTCTGTGGTGTGCCAAGGTGCGCCATCAAAATCAATATGGGATTTCTCCCTGTACTTGCGGAGGATCTCATGCTTCTGGCAGTAATAATGCACCCAAAATAGGACATCTTTGGGTGTTGATGTCACGGCAGCACGTGAGCCGGGGACTCTATGCACCCTGTCAATTTCCAGCGGGAAGTCCATTGGTTCATTCCTGGCCAGGTTGAGGATAGCCACGACCACAGCAAGGAGGTCAGCAGGACCCGTGGCCTCAGGCAAGCCACGAATGCGAATGTTTTTTCGACTGTTCCTATTCACCAAGTCTTCCATCTGCAGACCACAGAGTGAACCGCAGATTGAAGCTCAGTAGTAGCAGTGTGTAACTAAAGCACCACATCTTCGTTTACTTCCATGCGTTGTTGTATAGATCGCAAAATGCTGCAGTGTTCTGCCATTTTTCCCTGTGTCACTCATATCGCTCCATATCCCCTTTAGTAGACAGCAGGGACAAGAAAGTGCGCAGGGATGGAGACATGTCTGCATAATCAGACTCCTCACCAGACATGGAGGAGTCCAGCCCTGCAGTGTTATGGCTGGCAGAAGGGCATATGCTGGACCGAGTGCCATCTTGGATGTCCAGGAGGAGGCAGGCTTATAGCTCTGTGTGCTGGCCATGCCCCCACCATACAGAAGAGCAGGCATCGATACGGTTGACCAAAAATGTTTATCCTGATACCTGGAGGAAAGGTGTAAATACAGTATATCAAGTAGAGTTAAGAAGAGTTTTATCTTTGAGTAATGTTAACTGGCATTAAATATACTATAGATGCCTCCAAGATGGTAGCCTTTATTAGTGCCCGCTGATTATCACAGTAACCAATTGATTATTTAACAATATCATACAGGCGTCATAGGGTCTACTTTAATAGATTCGGCAGCAGGACTTCACAAAACTACACATACAACAACTACATCATGTAGTTTTAAAATGTATGAATATTTCTAATGTATCCAGCAGTACATATTTTGCAAAAGTCATTCAAAGGAACACAGTGACCTGCCAAATTTTACCATCTGTTCAGGAAACTATAAAGAGGCAGGATGCTTTTATTTGCACCTGAAAACAGATGGTCTAAAGGTGTTGCATCATCTCAGACTGGTTTATACAACTTTATACAACTATGCAATTGAAGTCAGTTCTTTAAATTGCCTCATGCTGTTTGGGGGGGGGGGGGGGGGGGGGGGGGGGGTTGCTTTTAACAGGGGGTTTTCTTCAATAAATGCTTCTTAGTTCTCTTCAAATATAACTGAGATAATTAACATGGAAAAAATAGCACATAGGGAATAGAACATAGGGGATAGAACATAGAGATGTAACATACAGAATCTAGCTAAAACAAGTGTAGCTTACAGATAAATGTACAAAAATGAGAACAGAAGCAGACCACACATATAACCAGCAGGGATGGGTGATTAGTGACTAACTTTGTAAGCTAAAGACACATGAAAGCCCGCATAGAGTTTGCTAACAAACACCTGAAGGACTCCAAGATGGTGAGAAATAAGATTCTCTGGTCTGATGAGGCCAAGATGGAACATTTTGGCCTTAATTCTAAGCAGTATGTGGGGAGAAACCCAGGCACTGCTCTCTATGACCCAGCAGCATCCTCCAGTGATCACTTATTACTGGATTGTTCTTGGGTTGCCTATTGGAAAATACTGACATAACTATTGGCAGCCCCCATGTCCCAGACTTCATTAATTACACCAGGTGTGTGGGCTGGTTCCCTGAACATGCAGGTGATTTGTGAAAATTTTTAATATCGTCAAGTAATCCTGTATTTCATTAATTCTACTTAAAAGGTGAAACTAATATATAAAATAGATGCAAAGCAAGATATTTCAAGCCTTTATGTGTTATAATGTTGATGATTATGGCTTACAACTTATGAAAACCCCAAAATAAAATCTCAGAAAATTAGAATGCTACATGAAGTCAATAAAACAAATGTCTGACCTTTGAAAAATATAATCATACATATGTACTCAGTATTTGGTTTGGGCCCCTTTTGCATCTATTTCTGCCTCAATGAGGCGTGGCATGGATGCTATCAGCCTGTGGCACTGCTGAGATGTTATAGACAACCAGGAGACTTAAATAATGGTCTTCAGCTCTTTTGCATTGCTTGCTCTCATCTTTCTCTTGAAATGCACCATAGATTGTTTATTGGTCTCATGTCAGGTGAGTTTGCTGGAAGCACAATAATCCCATGGTCATTGAACCAGGTTTTGGAACTTTTGGCAGTTTGGGTAGATGCCAAGTCCTTCTGGAACATTAAGCCTAAGTTTAGACTGTCGGTTCTCGAGCTGCTTCCAGTTAGAAAACCGAAAAGTCGAGAAAGCCGCGGGAGAAACAACTCCCTGTGATGGGCTGCAAAACAGTGCAGGCCATTACAGGGCGTCTAATTAAGGACCCCATAGAGGTCCTATGGCACGGCAGCCTGAAAACCAACCGGTGGACGCCTAATGTGGCGTCTGCCGGTCGGTCACGTTAAATGGTCGTTTACCTGGCGGTAAAATACTGCCAGTGTAATTGTACCCTAAGTCAGCTTCTCATTAAGCTCACCTGTGGCAGGAAATCTCCTGTGCTCCAAAATCTCCTGTGTTCCAAAATCTCCTGTGCTCCTCCCCAAATCAACTTAAAAGAACAAAGACTTCAAAAAACAAACTTCACGCTGGAAAGCATGTTGGATTGCCTGGGCTTGTGACCACTGCTTCTTTTTCCCCATGGGGGAAGCGTGTCTGCTATGGAGAAAAAGACACAGAGGGGACACTTCTCCCTCTGATGTACATTGAAGATCAATGGAGGTGTCTGCATAATGTGGAAAAGATGTTAATTAATAGGACATGCTCCAGTCCGCAAATTGGCCACCGCCTATGGACACATGGCCTGTGCCTCTCCATTCTTCCTTCAAACTCTGGGTCCTTGGTTTTCAAATGAGGTGAAACATTTGCTCTCATCAGAAACAGGACCACTGAGCAACAGACCAGTTATTTCTTTCTTTATCCCAGGGAAGACGCTTCTGACGTTGTTTGTTGTTCAGGACAAGAGGAATATGACATTTGAAGTACATGTCCAGGATCCATCTGTGTGTGGTGGCTCTTGATGCACTACATCGTGCCTCAGTCCACTACTTGTGAAAGACTTTTGAATGGCCTTTTCCTGACAGACTGCGACCATCCCTACTGCTCGTGCACCTTTTTCTTTTACACTTTTCCCATCCACATAACAGTCTATAAATGTGCATTGATACAGCACTTTGGGATCATCCAACTTCTTTTGTAATTAACTTGTGAGGCTTTGCCTCCTTATGGAGGGTGTCATTGATGGTTTTCTGCACAACTGTTGGGGCAGCAGCCTTTCCCATGATTGTGAATCCTATTGAATTAGACTGAGAGACCATTTAAAGGCTAAGGGTATGTTTCCATTATACACTAAGTGTATTGCTTGGCGAGGGATCCCAACGTAGCACAATCACTTACCTGCTCGGGGGATGCTGTGTCCTGTGCCAAGCCCTTCCTCCGATGTAAGTATGTAGTACGTTAAGCCTCTGCATCGGCGGATGTCTGAACAGAGCATGCGCTTAGCGGAGGGGGTCCCGACGTGTAGTGGAAACAAGCCCTAAGGAACCCTTTGCAGGAGTTTCGGATGAATGAGTTGATTCGATTCGGAAACTTTGCGACTAGATTATTAAACCTTACCACAAAATATTATTTTTAAAAAGGAGGATCTGAACAAAAAACAATATTGCTCTACATAAATATGGCTTGGATCATAAGAAGTTTGCCAACACAATGAAATTGAGCTTCAGCATGGGGGCCAACACCATACTGCATTTTAACAGAAGAGGTTGCAGAACAGACATCGATATGGCTGACCAGAAATGTTTATCCTGATACCTGGAAGAAAGGTGTTAAAAAATATCAAGGGAAGTTAAGAAGCATTTATTGCAGAAAAACCTTCCTGTTCAAAGCAA
>CM070038.1:48564230-48575986 GCA_036250615.1 Ptychadena robeensis
GTAGTAATACCAAGTAGTATTAGAGCAGGGGTTGGCAAATGTTTTGACTCGTGGGCCATAATGTTTTTTTCAATTTGACAAGAGGGCCAGAGCAAGAGCCTGTAAGAGCTACCCGCTATAGGTGTCCTCAGTACTTGTAGCCCAAACAGGAAATGTAAAAAGAGAAAATTTATATATAAAACAATAATAATAAATAAAGGCTTTTGATAGTAAATATAAACATTCTATTGCAGGCAAACTACGGCCTTTAGGAGACCCATACATCCTCTAGGCATTATCCCCACTTATTCCAGGGAATGAGGGGAGCTAGAGCATATTTACACCAAGGTTACAAATGGCCGTATTAAAAGACTAAAGGGCCGGTTTTGGCCCTGGGCCTTAGTTTGCCCATTGCTGTATTAGGCTTTGTTTCCATTGCGTTGGGACCCCTCCGCTAAGCGTAAACGCTTAGCTGGAGGTCCCAACGTAACAGATAGACTTACCTGCTCGGCGGAGACTCTGTCTTCATTGCTCTGAGCCGATCTGCCATTGTAAGACTGAACGTAGTCGAGTACGTTCAGCCTTTACACCAGCCGATGTGTAAACAGACCATCCGCCGGCAGGCAATGTCTGTGGTATATGTCGGGAGCCCTGCTAAGCGTATGCGCTTAGCGTAGGGGTCCCGACGTATAATGGAAACAAGCCCTTAGAATCAAATTATAGAGTTATAAAGAGTCAGAGTCAAATTACAGTACTGATGTGTATGGTGATGTCTCTCATAACAACTGACAGTTCTTCCACTAATATATTTTCCTCAGAAAAAACATCATTACTTTAATGGTACAAAATATCAAAGACAAAAAGATTAGCATATAAAGTTCCGTTTAAACTGGAGGTAGTAAAATATGTAAAGGAACGTGGAAACAGAGCAGCAGAGAGACATTTTAGGCCACCTCCAACTGAAAAAAAAATCATAAGAGAGTGGAGAAAACAGGAGGGTCAGCTGCAAAAACTTGATAAAATTAAGCACACTCTTTGTGAGCAAGCTGAAAAATGGCCACAGTTAGACGTGGACATGAAAGAATGGATTACACATCACCGGAATAGGGCTTCTCAGTTTCTACAAAAATGATCATCTATGAAGCCAAACGCATTGCTGTAGAGAAAGGCATTAAGGATTTTTCAGGCTCACCATCATGGTGCTACCGATTTATGACAAGTGGCCTATGCTCACCAAAACAAGAATTGCACAAAAATGCCACAAGAATATAAATCGAAGATTCTGTTTTTTCATAAATTGGTAATTGATGCTAGGAAAAAAAAATATTTTCCAATGGACCACATTGGCAATATGGATGAAGTCCTGCTAACTTTTGCCATCTAATAAGACGGTTGACCTGAGGACATGAGAAAACACATTTCACTGCTGTGTTGTCCTGCTGTACTGATGGCACCAAATTGCCACCTATGCAAATTTTTTTAAGGAAAACCTTTCCAAAAGATGTTATCCCACAAGGAGTTCTTGTGCATGTTCATGAAAAAGCATGGATGAAAATGGAATGAAAGTATGGATTGAAAAAGGGTGGTCCAAACGTCCTGGAGGGCTTCTGAAAAAAAACTGCTTTATCAGTGCTTGACCAGTTCAGAGCACATATTAGTGAAACAACAAAAAACTGATTTAAAGAGCTAAAAACTCATCTAGCTGTAATTCCTGGGGGCCTTACCAGCCAGTTGCAACCTCTCGACGTTTCAATCAACAAACCATTCAATGTCTTAATGAGAGAAGAGTGGAACAAATAGATGGCTGCTGGGAATCACGATCTGACATTTCATTAGCAATGTATTAGATGGCACTGAAGGTGACATCATATATGAAGACGTTGAAGAAAGTGAAAGTGATTGTGAGCGACAAATATTAAAAAATTCTGACACAAGAGATGATGAGTTTTTAGGGTTTCCAGCAAAGTTCTTGAGATTTTCCTCATTAATGTTATTGTTATTGGTGTTGTTAATGGAAGTGATGATGGTTCTTAACACCTCTGTTGAGTTTAATGAATTTTTTTTGTAAACCACTACCATTTGTTTCAGAATGTTTTTTTTCTTGTTTTCCTTCTCCAAAAACTAGGTGTGTCTTATGGTCCAAAAAATATGGTACCTACGAAAACACCTACCCAGCCGACAATCCCCACCTCACAGCCTCAGTAGCGGCCCCAATGCTAAAAGAATGTTTCCAGTAAGCCCCAGGCTAGACAAGCAACTGCAGAAAACCCCAGCAAACTGACATTTAGATAAAAAAGAGCTATCCCTGCACTGCAGGATGAATGGACATAAACTGGTCATAGAACCGCAACGCGCAAAGAACACTACCTGGCAAGCCAGCCTATTGAACCGAAAATCCCCTCCTGCCTGATCCTTTTTAAAAAAAATAAACCGCTATGGACAATGTATGATCCTTGAAACTGCTCGGAGTGACCAGCACACCGACTCTAAAAGCCCCAAAGAATGCAAGCGAAAAGGCCAATTGGAACAAGGAGGCCTCAAAAGGTGGACTGCACACCCCTTCCAAAGACCTGCACAGATCCCCCAGCAGAGCAAATGTAATCATCCGCCAACCTTTCACTGTCTGTCGAACCAAGAAATTCTTGGTATAGTCCATCCAAGACCTGCTTTTAAAAAGAAACGCCAGCGCCGCCAAATACCTGGAAACCACTGCTGTGGACACGCCAGAATGAAACAAATCAAGAAGAGAAGAACCCACAAAATCCGCCCTCGCCTCGTTCAAAGCAGGGATAGGTAACCCATGCTCAACCTAACAACAGTGCCACCAGACTCCTGTGTACGATGTCCAAGTTGCTACCAAACGTCTCACCCAACCCGCCATTGCACCGATGCCAGGTCCCACACTTCCTCCGGTACTGTCATAGGCTGGTGATCCACTCCCGGAGCCAGTTGCCAAAACTGGTCCTGCTGAAAACGAGACAACACGTCAGCAATGCCGTTTTCAACTCCCGCCACGTGGACTGCACTAAACTTAATACACGTCTGAGCCTCAGAGCCACGTCAAGCATCCAACTTGATACCCAGAAATTTTGCTACCAACTTAGGGCCCTCCTGCCTTCATCCTTCTCTCCCTCCCTCTTGTCCTCCGCCAACGGTATGCCAAAAGCCATGAATACCCTCTGGGTCGGCAGAGCTGGCAATCCGCAGCCCCTGCCCACGCACAAAGTCATCTGAATAGTGGGTTAAAGAATTGACACCCGCCTCCTCACAAATCACCCATTCCAAAAACGTGCTGAACATCTCAAAGTAGGCACATGACAAAACACTCACCTTGGAAGCGGCAACCAAGCAGATGTTGACTCACGGGGTGAAGTGGCAACAAGCGAAAAGCTGCCTCACTGTCCAATTTGGCCATCAAGGTACCCCTACCTGCCTTCCGAACCAAAACCATTGCGGGATCAAATGTGCCGTACACAACAGATGACAATTCTGACAGAATGCTCCCAGCGTGTACGACAAGTGGTGAATAAGCCGGAACATACCTGGGTTCCGTTTTGAAACTAAACCCAACGTTGACACCACCAAACCTAGGCAAGGGGGGCGTTAAAAGGGCCCACCAACCTACCAAGGCAAGACCCACCCTGCCAAAAACAGGGGCATCCTAAAACTGTGTGTAAAACCATGCAACAAAAAATCACTGTGTCCTACATTGCGATGCAGAACTCTGTCACTTGACAGAAGGAATTATTGTAAGCCCAACAAATTCTCTTCTTCTGGGTGGCTGGGGAACTGGTTCCCTGCCCCCAATGAAAGGGCGCCCTGTTCGCCCCACTACCAAAAGAAGCTGAGCCAGCTCCCCCAAACCCATAGGGAATTTCTGGTGTCAACATAACCCTCATCCACAAAGCGATTTCCTTGTGATCCTATGCCAAAGCCACCCACAATACTGCCCAATATATCAAAAGCATGCAGTCAATTGTGAGGTTCTAGCAATCAGTCGATAGCAATGTTGATTGTCATACTCCTCTTTGCAATGCTCCTTCTCCTTTTCCCATTTATTTATCGCAAATCCAAGGGCAAAAGTGTGAAAATATCAATGAACTCACGTTTCCACACTTTTTCTCTAACCTCCTGCTATACATACTGTATGCCCCCAAATGCCCCTAAAAACAAACATAGGTGCTAGCTTTTGCTGAGTCCAAAACCAGTAACGGTTTGTCCTTATACTTGCCTTTCTCCCTCTCCTTGTTCTTCTTGCAGGTGTCCTACTTTCACTACCCTCAACCATAAAAGCTGCTCTAGTGTCCCAAAAGGGTGTGGGCGTCACCACCGACTCACCAGCCCGAGCCTTCCAACATGCTAACTGCGCAAGGACAGCACCATCAAATCAGCATCAATGTCGCCCCCCCTTAACTGGCCATCTGATCCACACCCCCCACTCTCCCCCTTGCTAAAACTTCCACAAAACTAGGCCTAAAAACTGTCTGATAATGAATGTGAAAGTGTTGCGTCAGTAAGCTTACCCGCTGGGGCGCCGCCCAGAGACCCGTGGGGATCTACAACCGATGAGGAGGATGAACAGCAGACAGGACGGACATCCCCCTGGCCAAGAATAAGGCTGTCCCTATAGCCATCCATGAGACCCAGGCCGCTATCCTGTGGGGTGCGCCGGAGGGAGGATTAGCCACTAGCAGACAAAGGATGAGGAGGCAGGGGACTAGATGCTGCGAGGTGAGCCATGTCAGCTCCATTTGAATGGATGAGAAGTAGGGGCAGGCCATGGCAAGGTTCCCCCGACAGGCTGAGACGAGCGTGGTCCATCGTCCAGCACCGTCTCTAGCGCCACAAAGATCACACGTCTGCTCATTGTGCTCGCCTCCTACTTCCGCCAAAAATTCTTCTCCTGCACTGCTCCGCCCACTAGACATGTCGCTTCATCCTTGCTGTTCCTCTCAATCCTATGGTGCCCAGGCTGGGGGTGGAAATTCTGCTCTGTGTGATTGTCCCTTCTGCAGATCTTTGTGTGCGAGTGGGCAACTTTAGCAATACTCACATACACAGTGGAGGCAGAGGACAATTCCACCCGCTGGTCGTCCCTGCTTGTGTATATGATCGGGGCTTCAGCTGCAAGAACTAAACTGTTACTTTTTTTTTAAAAATAGTAAAATGTTTGGGGATCACATTGGTTGTAGCTGTGTACTTAAATTTCATAATGAGACCAAAATAAACTTATTTGGTTCAGATTGAGTCAAACGTGTATGGTGGCGGTGATAAATAAAAGACAAGTGTTTATTACCTACAGAAAGCCATTATGCTGGGAGTGTTATGGTTTGGAGCTGCACGAGTGGTGTCTGCACTTGTTACCTAGTTTATTAAGGTAATCTACAAGATACAATGTCTGTCAATGGACACAAATTGAAAGCAGGAAAAAAAAATTGTGAACAGCTGTAAAAGAATGTTGGGTGCCAGACACTGTGTGTAGCTCAGAGCCATGGCTCTGGTGAGATCGATCAACAGAGAAGGAACATGTTAGGATTTTTTTATATTTTATTTATAGATTGCTCCAGTAATAGGGGGTTGGCTAGCTAGGGGAAAAATGTGTCTGGTGGGTTTAGGTGTGCATTAAGAGGATTAAAACTTGTGAAACTCGAATAAACTCCATGCCCAGAAGAGTTAAGGCAAAAAAAAAAGGTGGCCATGTTACAAGGAGCATGTAAAGAGTAGTGAGTCAGGAAATCATACTAAAGATCTTTCCAATGCTACATTACTAAATGAAGAATTGAATAGAGGAGGTCTGTCAATCAGACAATTTGCAACTTTAGAACAGTCTTGGTATGGCTTTACCCTGGCAGGAACAATATGCGGGCTGTCTCGCTGCATGCTTCCAAATGGCGTGTTGTACCCAGGTAGCACAGGATTCACATATGCAAGTCCATTGTCTTCTTCTCTAGCAACACTGAGCATGTAATACTTGGACAAGACCATCTTTATAGAGCCTGGGACAGAGCTATCCCTAGAGGACCCTAACATTAGATTCAGCACTACTCCCTCTGTCTCTGTAGGGACATGGGTAGTAGTGCAGCTGATCTTGAAAATTTGGACAGAATTCGAACATTGTTCACTTATGGGTATATTCAACTTTGTTGCCAGAGGTTCAGACTGTGTTATTTTGAGGGGATAGCAACCTGTGGAATGAGTATTGAGGTCAGAAGGACCTCTTACTGATTCGTAAGGGGGTGGTGGATGTGGGTGGAAATAAAAGTTCCTTGAAAAAAAAAACCCCAGACACATTTTTTTATGTGCAAAGGTGTTTTCGGGTTAAATCGAAATGTGTATGTCTTTTTTATGTAACCTTAAACTCAGTGCTGAACAGATGACTCTTCAGCTTTAGAGAAGACATAAAAATGCTCAAGAGAGTGTCCCCATGTTTTTTTTTACCAACACCCTGACATAGGATTCCAATTAAACGTTCATGAACTCTCTTCTTCCAAAAAAAACAGCTTGTTGCAGCACCTATAGAAAAGACACCTTTAAAACCCCCTCCTGTTCAAATGTTTTTATTCAAAACCCAAAGCGCATAAGAAAACCCCCCAAAAAACAGTATGAGGGAATTTGCAAAACTGACTTCAATTTCATACATAAAGATCTTGGGGCAATATTTAACAATATAAACCAGAATGAGAGGGCTATGCAACACCTTCAAAAGCAATCATATGTTTTTAGGTGCAAATCATAGTTTCCTGCTTCCTTATAGTTTACTGAACAGATGGTAAAACTTGGCAGGTCACTGTGTTCCTGTTTAAATTATTTTGAATGGCTTGTGCCAAAATGTGATCCGCTGGATATATGAGAAATATTCATACATTTTAAAAGTACATTAAGTGGTTGGTGTAAGTGTAGTTTTGTGAAGTCCTGCTGCAGAATCTATTAAAGTAGCCATATGACACCTGTATGATTAAATAATCAATTGGTTTCTCAGGTGCATTGCAGGGATTTTGAAGTAGTGCATTCATGTATTGTGGCCAAACTGCACTAACAGGAAGCGGTTAAAAGGGACATATTGCTATACATACACACATAATCAGTTACTCTGATAATCAGTGGGCACTAATAAAGTCTACCATCTTGGATGCAGCTATTACATTTTGCATTCCAATTAACATTAAGATACACACAAAGAGTGGGCCGCCTGCAGTGGGATGACGTCATCACGTCAACCCTCATTTATCGAGGGAGAATCGCATATGGCTATCTTTACAGAGAAATGTACAAAAATGAGAACAGAAGCAGACCACACATATAACCCGCAGAGATGTGAATTTTGTTTTTGTCTAGCTGACTTTGTAAATTGATTGCAAAGCCCCTGAACATGGCATCATCACCAAAATTGCTGGAAATGTACTGAAGAGTTGTGGGAACATTTGAAAAAAAAGTATTGTGCTAGTATATGTAATTTTTGCATAATTTTGCATAATAAAAATTTCAACTTGACTTTAAACTTAAAAACTATTGCTATCAGAGCAATACTTTCTTTTTGTAGTACTACACTATTTACTACAACTCCAGCAAGTTTGATAATGATACCAAGTTCAGGGGCTTTGCAATTTACTCACAAAATTGTTTTGCAGCACAGGTCTCAAATAACCAGTGCTGCTAAAACACAGAAAAAGGGGGCAATGACTAGATATAGTTAAGTGTGACAGGAAGCCCTTGAAAAATTAAGGATATATTCAGTATGGGAGGAATGTTTGTCCCAAATACAGGCAGTATGCTACGTACTTTCCCGGTTGACCAGCAGGGGGAGCTGAAATTACTGGGGCTGGTTCAGGGTGAGAACACTTTGACCTGTATGCTGATTAGAAGCTCTATATAACCTCCCAGCCTGCTCAGAGAGATGGCTCCACCCTGGAACCAGTTACTTAGCATGGCAGACTGGGGACTCGAACAGCAGCACATACCTGTTGGGTAGCCTGCGATCTCTGTTTAGGGTAAACAGACAAGGAGGGTTTTTGTTTTCTTTTTTCTAATTATTGTGCATTTCTTGATGTGGATTTGTACATATTGTAAATAGACTTGGACAATAAACTGCACATGTTTCACCTCCATCTTCGGTTGGTGTACCACTTCACTCTACTGCTGATCCCTCAAAGTAGAAGGAGGAAAAAACAATATTTAGGCAATGAATTGTAGACCATTAGATATTCCACTATACCTTATTCGAATTGATCGTGAATAGTGATGGCCTGGTCTTCTAGTGAAAAGATTCTTCCTCCCGCAGGATCTCGCTGCTTCTGATCCTGCCGGAGGAAGAATAGAGATCTCCTTCTTGCTGGCAAACGGGGCGGAATGAACACCAGTACTGCCCGCCGGCGAGAAGGAGGGAGGACATCCATGTTCGCCACCGAACTGTCCGCCTTGTGGGCAATTCGGCCATCACTAATCGTGAATATTCTAATCACAAATTGTTATTGTGAATATTGGCACTTTGAGAATTTGCTCAAAGTCAGAATCTTTGTAATCAAGAATATTCAAGATTTTCTACAGCAGCATGCAGAACTAGCATACCGTAAGCATTCACAATATGTGCAGTACAGGTGCAAATTTGCGCAATGAAGATTCTTGAATGAATTGTGAATATAAGGTAAAAAATGTGCCTTATTTGTGAATAAGAATATTGCCCATGCTGCTCCTCACTACACCCTATACAGAGGAGTGTCTAATTCGGGTTAAAATACAGGGGATCTGCCTCTCTGTCGGACGTAACCCTGTGCTCCAATCAGCAAAGCAGGAGTTTAAATGGGTAGGGAAGCTGTGATAGGCTGCCTCTGGCAGCTTCTTTGTCTCCTTATTCCACTCTGGGTGGATTGTCCCTTCTGCAGATCTGTGTGTGTGAGCAGGCAGCTTTAGCACTACTCACATAAACAGTGTAGGCAGGCTCACATACACAGATCTGACAGCTTCCCCACCTCGGCTAAGCTCAGTGCCACAATATTCACCATCTGATTTTGGGGGGTATAGCATGAAAAATACTGTTTATCACTGACTGGATAAAATCCCCCCCCCTCCCCTCTATATGAGTAGAGGACAGACTCCCCTTCCCTATTTAGGGTGAGGGATTGTACTATCCCTAGGCACTTTCTGTTTTGTTGCAGGGGCTAGTGAGAGCATATTTTGGGCAACTGCACTCAGAAACACTGACCTAAAGCAATGTAATAAGTGGAAGGTCTACATGACTGGGATGTAAGGGGACAATAGTATTAGGGGTCAAGTATAGGTGAATGTAAATATTATGTGTATAGTGCAAGGAGGGTACTTACTGGATTGGTTGAGAAACAAGTAAGGTGGGGCTGCAGGTTGTATCTGGGGGGTTTCTGGTCAGATCCAGCATGACTTGCGAGGTGAATAGCAAAGTGACAGACGCCGACCACCCAGGGTGTCACTGCAGGGTGGGTTACTAAATGAAGCGCTGCTTGCCAATAGGGTGTGCTTACTTGTGTGCCTTGATCGAGAAATTCAACATTTTTCTAGAATGGCTTGTCCAGGAGGTATCGGGCATGGAGTTGATCATTCATTACTTAGATGACTTTTTGTGAATTGGCCCTCAAAGGTCATAAAGTTGCAGGTTGCTGCTGACCACTTTGGAACATTGACCAAAAAATTTGCGTTTCCTTTGGTAAAGAAAAAACAGAGGGCCCTGTGATGAACACCCTCTCTCTAGACCGCACACCTGTGCATGGACGCACGCTCAGCAACGTCTACACACCAGTAGGCCAAGAGGGGGCGTGGTCCAAGTTCTGGTACCGTCCAAATTATCAGAGTCACCAGGCTCTCTTACAGTGCTCCGTACGTAGTTCTTAGGTCCAAGATGGTATCAATGAGTGAGCCCTCTGTCTGCTATATGGACACGGCCTTTCTAGGTCAGCCACAGAGGAGGGACTATCAGACCTTGCCCAATGATAGCCAGGCTGGGGGGCTGGCTTTACAGGCGTTATGACCTTGGTGGGATCTCCCAAATTGCCCCTTGGTTTGCATCATTATGTCACCAATTGTCTGTATCTGTAATTCCACAGATACACATTTTACAAACCACTCACCCACATATTAATCATCAGTGCAAAATATGGAGTCTAAACGGCATATGGCTGAGACCTATAGTTCACGAGAAACATCACGGATGGTTTCTAGAATGCCCTCCAGAACAAGTATGCCATGTTTGGCATTTATTAACAATTGGGGCTTCCACAGAAGTGGTGTGTTGGGGTTTGTCAGAGCAAGAGGTAAAGGGGATCATAGGGGGTCTTTATCTGGGTGCTGTGGCAGGTTCCAGGTCTTTTAAGGTCGACAGTTGGAGTTAAAGGTTGGTGGAAACCATCTGATGGTGATATCACATGTATGTAGGTAAGAGTGAGCCGACCAAGTGATGGTTTTAGTTGGCCTATGGGCAGGCTTAGTTGTCCTCCAGTTGGCGGGTGGCGGCTGAGAGCCTACACACACAAAGACAGTAGGCACTGGTGACCTGTGGTTATGTGATGCTGGATGGTGATGGGACCTTCGAAGACTCGGAACCAGGAGGTGGTGCATGAAATTGATTGTTATCATCAGTGCTATGCCATTGTTTAAATAATATAGGCTATGACCATTTGAATCCAATTTTTGTGTACAGTGTAATCTTAAAAGGTAGGAAGGTTAATAAGAATTGGTTGGTATAGCACATGCATGTCCATATGACCTATCCAAGTCAAGAGAGCTGGCACAAGAGTAGGACTTTGAACTGTTATTGAGCAGTACACTGTTCCCTGGAACAGTTCCCTGGAAATTGCAGGGCACATATGTATATACATATGTATATATTCTTTTCTTAGGGCTTCTTTAAATGTCTAGGTTTCAGCCACCTGTCCATTTTATATTTGATTGAATTGAAAGTATTGCTAATCCCCACCTCTTAACATATGGAATGAGTATTGAGGTACCATTGGTAAGGGGGTGGGGGTTATTAGGTGGAAATTAAAGTTACTTGAAAAAGAACCCAGACACTGATTTTCATGTGCAAAGGTGTTTTTGAGTTAAATTGTCTTGAACTATGTCTACCCTTTTAAAAGACAGATTCTATTGACATGTAACCTTAAACCCAGGCTTGTACAAATGACTCTTTAGCTTTGCAGAAAACATACAAGTGTTCCAATTTTTTTTTACCAACAACGTGACATGAGCTGCCAATTGTATGTTCAAAAAACTCTCTTCTTCCAAAAATACAGCTTGTTACAGTATCTATATAAAAGAAGAGAAAAACGAAAAAATATGCAACACCTTCATTTAAGATCAAATGTTTTCAGGTGCAAATCATAGCTGCCTGCTTCATTTTAGTTTCCTGAACAGATGTAGCACTTTACAGTAATACACAAATTTACACAGTTTGGGCCCTTTTTTGGGTCACAACAACTCTTTACAGAAGACATAAAAAGGCTCAAAAGAGTGTTTCCAAGTTTTTTTAACAACATGGCATAAGATGCTAATTTTATGTTAAAAAAAACTATCTTCTTCCAAAAAAACATCTTATTACAGTATCTATAAAAGTTTGTATTTAAAACACAAAGCAAAAAAAAAAACAGTATGAGGGAATTTGCAGAGCTGATTGCATAAATTGCATGAATAGAGATCGGGGCAATATATTTGACAAAGTTGTATAAACCAGTCTGAGATGATGCAACACCTTCAAAAGCAATCATATGTTTTCAGGTGCAAATCATAGCTGCCTGCTTCCTTATAGTTTACTGAAC
>CM070038.1:48584384-48595154 GCA_036250615.1 Ptychadena robeensis
GTCCGCCGGGTTCGCGGACATTTGAAAATGTTTGCTTCTGCCGTTCATGAACAGCAAATTCCGTGTTCGCGACATCACTAATAAGTCAATCTCCAAAATGGTCAATTCCACAAAATCCATCGATCAGAAAGGCTGCTGCATAGGGCTATGGGTCCACCAACGTACTCCTATTGCCAAACTATTGACCAAAAAAAACGTCGGTTCAATGTCCGATCCGATTTTTGGTCAATTCCGATTTTTTTGGTAGATCGTGCAGGGTGGGCAGAACATGATTGATTGCCAATCAATCGCCGATCTCGTGAACGAGCGCAGTGATGGATCGGTCATAAATCGAGCTGTGTATGGCTACTTTTAGAGGCATCTATAGCATATTTGATGCAAGTTAACATTAATCAAAGATAAAACAATTTGGTTGTCTTCAAATATAAAGCCGCTAATAGACATCTTGATCCACGGCTGGCTTGTAGCAGACTTGTCCGGCATAATCCATGGCTGGCTTGTGATGTCACCACGCTGTGAGGAGTCGGCTACAGAACTGATGGGAATCCTGTGTGCTCCAGGAGACTACATCGATCGGCCACAAAAAGAACCAGCAGGACAGATCCGCATGCAATCCGACCTGCCGGCTTTTTGGATCGGATCCTCAAGGTGGGCACCCCTGTAGTTGCCGACGACCGACCATTATGCGTTCGGCGGAAACGTGCACGGTGCTCGGCGCCCACAACCATGGCCGGGAATCGGCCAGTCTATGGCCAGCTTAAGTGAGGTATTCAAGATGGAAAAAAATCAGCACGTAGGGATGGAACATACAGATACTAGTTAAAAAAAGTTTAGCTTATAGATAAATGAACAACAATGAGAACAGAAGTAGACCACACATGTAACCAATAGAGATGGGCAAAATTGTGTGACTAGTTGACTTTGTAAATTGATTGCAAAGCCCCTAAACATGGCATCATAGCCAACATTGCTGGAAATGTAGTGAAGGGTTGTGGTAACATTTGAAAAAAAGTATGTTCTAGCATATGCCATTTTTTGCATAAATTAAGTTCAAAATCAAAATTTCAACTTGACTTTAAACCTACTTTATGCTAAATCTATTTGTGTTAGAGCAATAATTTCTTTTTGTAGCATACACTGGACTATTTTCTACATCTCAAGTAAGTTTGGTGATGATACCATTTTCAGAGGCTAGAGTCTCTATTAACCAGGGCTGCTAATAACAGAAAAAAGGGGCAATGACTAGATATAGGTAAGTGTGACAGGAGGCCCTTGAAAACCTATGAATGTATTCAGTATGGAGTATGTGTGTCCCAGATACAGACAGTATGCTAAGTACTTTCCTGGTTGACCAGCAGGGGGAGCTGAAATTACAGGGGCTGGTTCAGGATGAGAACACTTTGACCTATGTGCTCATTATAACCTCCCAGCCTGCTCAGTGAGATGGCTTCATCCTGGAACCAATAACTGGGTATGGCAGACTGGGGACTCGAAGAGCAGCATATACCTGTGGGGTAGCCTGCGATCTATATTTTGGGTGCTCTGATTATCCTGAATAATTTGATGTGGATTTGTACATATTGTAAATTGATTTAATTATCACAATGCATGGCCATAAGCTTGCCAGTGCATAATATCTTGAATATTCGATATTGTGAATATCTGCCGCCATGTTTGCGAATTCTCAAATAGCCAATATTCGTCTAATATGTTCGCAATTAAAATATTTGAGCTCAAAACTACCCCTTTTTCCTACTGCTGCTCCCTCAAAGTAGAAAGAGGACAAAACATGGACCGTTAGACGTTCCGCTATTCTCTTTTAGGGTTGATTGCCAATTTTTATTGAGAATATTGGCACTTTGAGAATTTGTGAGGATCTCGAATATAGTGCTATATCTTCATAATCATAATTTTTTAAGATTTTTTAGATCAGTACCTAGAACTATGGTGCATTGCATTCGCAATATTCGCATGCACAGGTGCGTGCCGAAGTGATGGCCGAACTTCGGCCAGGTCCGTCTGCGAACAAGTGGATCAGACTTTTAAAAAAACGCACAGTTCCTGGTTTCTATATCCGAACGTTACATCGCTGACGTCACTTCCGGTTTACGCTGGTTTTCTTTCACTAGAATACCGGGTTCTCTACCCGAATTCTTTCACTGGATGGATCTTTCTGCTCCTGATCCCGCTACGGAGGAAAATAGTAACCTTCTTCCTGCCGGTGAACAGAGTGGGTCAAAACCATACTGTTCGGCAGGGGAAGAAAAGAAACGCAAAAATGTTATGTTCCTTGCGGACAATTCGGCCATCACTTTTAATAATGATTGGAGATCCTGAATTTGTTGTGAATATTAGGTGAAACATTTGCAATATTTTGCGACTATGAATATTGCCTATGCTTGTTATCAAAATACCCTATACAGCGGAGTGTCTAATTATACTTTAATTACTGGGGATCTGCCGTCAAAGCAGGAGTTAAAAGGGACAGGGATGCTGTTAATTCGAAGTTGAAATTTCTACTTAAAAATTCGCACTGCAAATTTTTTGACCATCCCTAAAGATCACTGAACGCCCCCAAGTGGCCACCCGCGATATTGCACCCCATGTGTTTCATGTGTTGGCTCCACGAACCAGGAAGTGAGGAGAGCTATGTGGTAATCTTGTTAAATTGCTCATTACAGGAACGTTTTTGAGGTTTTTTTACTGCATTCCTCCCTATTATTGGCACTTCTAGTGCCATTCATAAAAACATAGATTTCTGGTGGTAGGTCCACTTTAAGTACTTTCCAATGCTACGTTACTACAGGAAGAATGGAAGTCTATCAATCAGTGAAAACCTTTCAAAGTTTTGAAAGAGTTTAGCAAATGCAACTTAAGAACATATATTATAAAAAACAAGATACGAGAGGGAAATGGGGGCGTTATACCTACCCTCCACTCATCCTCTCAAAGGTAGAGACTGAACTCCGGGACTTTAAAGGCACATTTAGATTACCATAAATTTTTAAAAAAGCATAGCAGAGTTTTATTTTTGACAGCTTCCCATACATGATTTAATAATATTTGTACATGATTGCAATTTCCCATACATGATTTTAAAATATTTAGACATGATTCCAGCCATAGTACACATTGATTATATAGAACTTGCTGTCACATTTAAAATACAGTTACAATTACATGATCCACACAAATACATATTTGTCATATTTTTGATGGACGTCAACGCGTTTTGCTATATTAGCTTCCTCAGGAGATACTGCCATCACTAATAGCTGATCATGTAATTTACTTGGTGACACCCCAGGTGGGATGAGACCAACGATGGCCACCGCCGGGGCGACTCCCCACACACCACCCGACACAGTAAGCAGAAATAGCGGGGGAAGATGCCAAGGGCAAGGGCGTGCATAGCCATCCCAACATAATCACCAGAGGTATGATCGCCCACAGTCTATGCAAGCTCCATGGCAATAATCAGATCCACACACGCACCTGGGGTGTGTGGGGATCTGATTATCGGCATGGAGCTATTTCTGCTTCCTGACCATTTTTTTATATATTGCCCAATTTTTTATATATTGAATTGAAGGTATTTGACCAGGTTCTTTCAGACGGGTGTTCTCTGTTCACACACCAAGCACCGCTCACACACCAATAAATCAATTGTCCACACAGCTCTTAGGGGGCTATGTACAGTTTACTGAAGGCTATGTACACGCTTCGCCAACTCCTGAGGGCAGACATTGGGATCAAGCGTAGGGGTTCAACATTGCAGAGCATTGCTACCAGCTTCTGGGATTAGAACAGGTGCTGTAGGCTCTCAATAAAATGAAGAATGGCAGTCCAATCAGGGAGTCACGCTTAGCACAGCTGAGGTTTCCTCACCAAGGGATTCTCATCTGGGAACACATCTAGAGGAAGCTGCAGGTCATCAGGGAAGCATTATCAGAAAAGCCCAGAATATTCTGAGGACCTAATATTTATAACCTGAGAAGGGGCTGGCTTAAGTCCTGTAGTTTGGCAGAAAAGGAATGATACATTTGAGCAGAGAACCAAAACAGCGACAAAATTCATTAACCCTGTCCTTCCAAAAGTGTAGCCCTTAAAGGGACACATACCAACTATATTTAGCACTTTATAGTATTTACAGTATTTACAGTAATACACAAATTTACACAGTTTGTGCCCTTTTTCGTGTCACAACAACTCTTTACAGAAGACATAAAAAGGCTCTAAAGAGTGTTCCCATGTTTTTTTAACAACAACGTGCCATGAGATGCCAATTTCATGTCAAAAACTCTCTTCTTCCAAAAAAACATCTAGTTACAGTATCTTGTAACACAGTGACCCCAAGATCACCTGTGCCACTGGGCAGAGTGCTGCATGGTAGGTACATTGTACCACGGTATCTCAGATTTCCATTTTGAGGTAAAACCAGCAGTGTTATGTTTGCAGGGAACCTTCATGTTCTTATGCTGTTTTTCTGCATTGTGTTCTGGGGCTGGTTTTACTGGGAATCTGCAAGAGCAGGGAGGGGCGGATTCCCAATTCCTGGTCCAGTGTTTCCAGAGGCTCAGTAGCCCATTAGAGCACCTGGTGCTGATTGTCAGTTGGTGTGTGTGTGTGGAAGACAGTCTCTGGGCAGTCAGAGACAGCTTTTGCGTTGGTTTAGAAGCCAGGAGGCTATTGATATAGTTTATGAACATGCTATGTTACCGCTGATGACCCCTGTGAGGGTATCTTCTTCTGTTTGAGCCTGGTATGCTCTAATAAACACGGTCAGGAGCCCTAGAAAGAATAATTTACCTTGTGAATATCCTTCATTCGCAGACTCCGTTTGAGCAAAACCCCCACAATTAGTGTTCAAATGCGGGCAACCGAGCCCTATCTTCAGACTGTGACTGTCAAAGTAAGTGAAAGTAAGTCATCTTCATCTTTCTCTGTTTTGGACTTGTATGGTGTGGTGTCTGTTACAAGTAGCTGCATTTCAAAGGGATATTTAAAAACTGTCACTATGGAGGATCTGGTGAAGGCTCTGCTATTGGCCAATGTCACCCAGCAGCAGACAAATGCCAACCAGCAGCAGAGCATGGCACTACAACAGGAAACAGACTGTTAGCAGCCCAACTGGCTAGCACTGAGGCCCAAGTGGCTGCATTGGCCACAGCTGCAGCACACGATCGGCAAACAATGACCTAACTAGTAAAGAAGATGGCAGCCCTGGGGCCAGGGGGTGCCCAGACCATGCCAGGAACCCACCTGCTTCGCAAAATGACAGCCCAGGATGAGGTGGAGGTGTTCCTCTGTATCTTTGAAAGAGTTGCCGAACAGCAAGCCTGGCCAAAGAATCAGTGGGCAACAGTGGTGGCACCATTATTAGTGGGAGATGCCCAGAAAGATTTCTTTGACCTGTCTGCTGAGGAAGCCCGGGACTATGACAAGCTGAAGTGAGAAATCCTGCAGAGGCTGGGGGTTACCCCCTCTGTGCGTGCACAGCGCGTTCACAACTGGACTTTCCAGGCTAAAGGGTCCCCCGACTCCCAGATGTATGACCTCATTAATCTGGTGAAATGCTGTTTGCAGCCAGAAGTGCTTACTGGCCCACAGATTGCAGAGAGGGTTACTATGGACCACTACCTTCGGTCTCTTCCACCAAATTTACGGAGGTGGGTGAGCCAAGCAGACCCCAAGACAGTGGACCAGTTGATTGAGCTTGTGGAGCGAACTGGTCACAGAGTCTACACCTGTCTGCGTGCTATCAATTCAGCGGAGATTTACCAAGAAAAAGGCTCCAGAGAGGGAACCAGAGGCTGAGACACCCAAAGGAAGCTTCGATTTGAGCAGTCCACGGCACAGACAGAGTACAGAGGACGATTCCAGTGCTGGCGGTGTGGTGAGTGGGGCCATATTGCTGCCAAATACGCAGCAGGCCCAGAACCCATGGAGCGTGAAATGGTGCGGAGAGTCTCCCTGTTTGCACGTCCGGGGTTTTCCGCTGATCCTGAGATGCCAACATGTGTCGTCCAGATCAGTAAGCAAACTCTTCATGCTTTATTAGACACTGGGAGCCTAGTGACATTAGTGCACACTCGCTTGGTGGAAGACTGTCACCTGACCAAGCGCAAGCTGGGAGTAGTTTGTGTGCATGGGGACTGTAAGCAATACCTGACAGCCCTAGTGACCTTGGTGACACCGGCTGGGAGTGTGTGCCATGAGGTAGCAGTATCTCCCCTGTTGCTGCATAGTGTCATCCTGGGAAGAGACTTTCCACTGTTCCATGAACTATGTCAGGAGGGAAAACAACCTCCAGAGACTGTGAGCGGTAATATTCGGCCTGCATCAGATTTTGTATTACCTGTTCTCGAGAATGTTTCTGATGATTGTGAGTTGTCCCCGTTAGTTGCGCTAGCTGGTGACCCCGAAGTATCTGAAGAGACCATTGAGGAGTCTAGCATGCCTGATCTAGAGGTCTCCCGGGACAACTTTGGCACCGCGCAGCTAAGGGACCCAACTCTCACTGAGGCATGGAAAAATGTTAAGGTGAATAACGGGAGCCCCGTAAGTCCAAGGGGAGAATGTGTTTTCCCTACCTTGCAGTTATTGGTGATATGTTGTACCATGTTAACAGGATTCGTGGGGAGGTAGTGGAACAGCTTGTGGTACCCCAGGCATTTAGGAGAACTGTGCTTAATATGGCTCATTCTCATCCCTTGGGAGGACACCTAGCGGTTGAGGAAACCAAAGACCGTGTCCTGCAGTGGTTCTTTTGGCCTGGTATATACGCTGATAAAAAAGGGTAAGTCCTGTCCCACCTGTCAAATTACAGCGCCGATGCCTCATTTCCGCAGCCCATTGGTCTCATTGCCAGTCATTGAGATACCATTTGAGCGCATTGCGATGGATCTAGTAGGACCATTGGTAAAGTCTGCTAGGGGTCACCAGTACATATTGGTAGTTTTGGACTACGCCACTCGCTATCCTGAGGCTATCCCTTTAAGGAACACCTTCTCCAAGGCCATAGCTCGGGAGCTGTTTAACATGTTCACCCGTTCGGGGATCCCAAAAGAGATTTTGACAGATAAAGGGAGCCCGTTTATGTCCAAGGTTATGCGAGAGCTTTGTAAATTCCCCCAAATTAAACAGTTGCGCACCTCTGTTTACCATCCCCAGACAGATGGATTGGTAGAGAGGTTTAAAAAAACTCTCAAGGGAATGCTGAAATGGGTGGTTGATAGAGATGGTAGAAATTGGGATTGTTTACTCCCTTACCTAATGTTTGCCATCAGAGAAGTCCCACAGGCTTCTACGGGGTTCTCGCCCTTTGAACTGGTGTATGGGCGTCACCCACAGGGACTTTTGGATGTGGCAAAGGAGACCTGGGAGAGTCAGTCTACTCCATATAGGAGTGTGGTGGAGCATATTGCTGATATGCAGGACCGCCTATCTGCTGTCATGCCCCTAGTAAGGGAACATCTGCTTAAGGAAGCCCAAAGTCGGGTATATAACAGATCGGCGTGTATTCGCACTTTCCACCCGGGTGACCGAGTGCTGGTCCTGGTCCCCACGGTGGAAAGCAAGTTTCTGGCTAGGTGGCAGGGACCTTATGAAATTGTGGAAAGAGTAGAGGAGGTCAATTATAAGGTCTATCAGCCAGACAGACGGAAGAAGGAGCAGATCTACCATGTAAATCTGATTAAACCCTGGAAAGATCGGGAGGCCCTAACAGCCCACCTAGCCACTGCAGGAAAAGAGACGCCTCTAGTGCCAGAGGTTAAAATAGCAGAGTCTCTCTCTAGTAGTCAGAAGCAGGGGGTAAAGAGTTCCTGATTCATAACCGCCACATATTCTCAGACAAACCTGGTCTGACTAATATTATAAAGCATGACATTGTGACAGACCCCCCGGTTAAGGTCCACCTTCAGCCCTATCGAATTCCAGAGGCTAGGCGTCAGGCAGTGTCAGAGGAGGTTAGGAAAATGTTGGAGCTGGACATTATTGAAGAATCTCATAGTAAGTGGTCACATCCAATTGTTCTCGTACCAAAACCAGATGGAAGCATCAGGTTTTGCAATGATTTTCGGAAGCTAAACGAGGTTTCCACCTTTGATGCTTATCCGATGCCCAGGGTGGATGAGCTGATAGAGAGGCTTGGACCAGCCAGGTACCTTACTACCCTAGATTTGACCAAGGGATACTGGCAGGTACCCCTGACTTGAGAAGCCAGGAAGAAAATGGCTTTTTCCACTCCAGAGGGGCACTGGCAGTACAAACGGTTACCATTTGGGCTACATGGGGCTCCAGCCACCTTCCAGAGGATGATGGACCGCATTCTTGGACCACATTGAAAGTATGCCTCGGCATACCTGGACAATGTGGTCATTTTTAGTCCAGACTGGGAAAGTCATCTGCCCTGGGTGCAAGCGGTCCATGACTCGATTTGGACGGCTGGGCTTACCGCAAACGAAAAGAAATGGGTTTAGAGGAGGCACGGTACCTGGGTTATGTTATTGGCAGAGGTATGGTCAAGCCTCAGATGACCAAGGTTGATGCTATCCAGCTTTTTTGGGTATTGTGGGGTATTATCGCAGGTTTATCCCCAACTTTGCCACCTTAGCGGCCCCACTCACTAATCTTACCAAGGGGCAAAGGTCGTGAGCAGTCACCTGACCCCAAGAGGGCCTTCCAAGGCTTGAAGATGGCATTATATAAGTGTCCAATCTTAGTCGCCCCTGATTTTCAGAGGGACTTCCTGGTACAGACAGACGCTTCCGAGGTGGTCTTGGAGGCCATTCTGTCTCAGGTGTTTATGGTGAGGAACACCCTGTGGCTTACCTCAGTAGGAAATTGACCCCCGCCGAGACCAGGTATGCCATTGTGGAGAGGGAATGCTTGGCCATCAAATGGGCACTGGAGAGCCTTAGGTACTATCTGTTGGGTAGGAGGTTTAGGCGCATCACAGACCACGCCCCGTTGAAATGGATGGCACAGAATAGGGAGAGAAATGCCAGAGTCACCCGGTGGTTCCTGTCCCTGCAAGACTGCATCTTCAGAGCGGCCGGGTTCACAGCAGGGGAACGCGGATGCTCTCTCCAGGGTGTTTTGGATGTCAGCTACCAGTGCTCCGCCCCACGTGCTGGAGCAGAGGGGGGGAATATGTAACACAGTGACCCCAAGATCACCTGTGTCACTGGGCAGAGTGCTGCATGGTAGGTATATTGGACCACGGTATCTCAGATTTCCATTTTGAGGTGAAACCAGCAGTGTTATGTTTGCAGGGAACCTTCATGTTCTTATGTTGTTTTTCTGCATTGTGTTCTGGGGCTGGTTTTACTGGGAATCTGCAAGAGCAGGGAGGGGTGGATTCCCAATTCCTGGTCCAGTGTTTATAGAGGCTCAGAAGCCCATTAGAGCACCTGGTGCTGATTGTCAGGTAGTGTGTGTGTGTGTGTGGAACACAGTCTCTGGGCAGTCAGAGACAGCTTTTGTGTTGGTTTAGAAGCCAGGAGGCTATTGATATCGTTTATGAACAGGCTATGTTACCGCTGTGAGGGTATCTTCTTCTGTTTAAACCAGATATGCTCTAATAAACATGGGCAGGAGCCCTAGAAAGAATCATTTTCCTTGTGGATATCCTTCATTCGCAGGCGCCGTTTGAGCAAAACCCCCACAATCTATATAAAAGTTTGTATTTAAAACACAAAGCAAAAAAAACAGTATGAGGGAATTAGCAGAACTGATTTCAATTGCATAAATAAAGATCGGGGCAATATTTGACAAAGTTGTATAAACCTCTGAGATGAGTCTGAGATGATGCAACACCTTCAAAAGCAATCATATGTTTTCAGGTGCAAATAAAAGCTTCCTGCTTCCTTATAGTTCACTGAACAGATGGTAAAATTTGGCAGGTCATTGTGTTCCTGTGTAAATAATTTTGCACGACTTTTGCAAAATATGTACTGCTGGATACATTAGAAATATTTATACATTTTAAAAGTACATTAAGTGGTTGGTGTAAGTGTAGTTTTGCGAAGTCCTGCTGCAGAATCTATTAAAGTAGACCATATGACACCTGTATGATATTGTTACATAATCTATTGGTTTCTTAGGTGCATTGCAGGGATTTTGAAAAGTAGTGCAATAATACATTGTGGCCTAACAGGAAGGGGTTAAAGTGGCCCTATTGCTATACATACGCACATAATCACATAATGTGATACAGTGGGCACTAATGAAGTCTACCATCTTGGAGGCAGCTATATAATATTGCATGCCAGTTAATATTAATCAAAGATAAAACAATTAAGTTCTCTTCAAATATAAGTGAGATCATCAAAATGGGAAAAAAATTCAGCACATAGAGATAGAACCTAGAGATTTAACATACAGATACTAATAAAAAAAAAGCGTAGCTTATTGATAAATGTACAAAAATGAGAACAGAAGCAGACCACACATATAATCAGTAGAGATGAGCGATTTGTTTTATCTAGCTGACTTTGTAAATTGATTGCAAAGCCCCTGAACAATAAAGTATTGTTAGAGCAATACTGTCTTTTTGTAGTCTACACCTCCAGTGCTGCTAAAAAAAAAAAAACAGAACAAAGGGGCAATGCCCTGCTCAAAGAGATGGCTCCATCCTGGAACCAGATATTAAGTATGGCAGACTGGGGACTTGAATAGCAGCACATACCTGCAGGGCTGTGGAGTCGGTCGATAAATTCCCTGACTCCTCAGTTTCAAATTCTTCCGACTCCGACTCCTCGACTC
>CM070038.1:48618417-48636031 GCA_036250615.1 Ptychadena robeensis
AAACTTGCTGTATTTATCGATGGCTAACACGGTACAACACTCTACTATTGCTAAGAAAAATAAAAGGAAATAGTATCCTTCACACTATATGCGTTAACGCATGTACATACACATCTGCGTTTTGCAATTGCATTTTTGAACAGGAAACACAAAATACAGCTTGTTAGCACAAGACAAAGCCCTTCAAAGTAGTACAAACTAGCAGAAACCAATCTGGGGGAAGAGGTGGGGTGTTCAAGATTTCAGCAGCTGATGTTCTACATTTACTGGCAGTGTGTACCATTTGCTCACAGTGTGTGACATTCATACTCAAGGTAAACACTTTGCCAGCAGTGTGCAACACTAGGCGGAGAATTTTAATCTGAAAACCAGGATGTGACGTCAGTGACATCACATCCGGCACCTGGAACGCATAGTTCCTGGTTGTGCTGACCGGATGTGACGTTACTGACGTCACATCCAGGTTTACAAGCCGGCTTTTCACTGAAAGACCGGGTTCTCTACTCCTGATCCCACCGGAGGAAGAATAGAAGCTCCTTCTCGCCGGCAAACAGGGCGGGTCGAACACCCGTACTGCTCGCTTGCGAGAAGGAGGGCGAACATGCTTGTTCGCGGCCGAACTGTCCGCCTTGCGGGCAGTTCGCCCATCACTAGCCCTCAGTATGCGGAAATTGTGCTCAGTGTGCAGCATTTGCTCACAGTGTGCAGCATTTATACTCAAGGTAAAAAATGTGCCCAATTTGTATTCAGTGTGCAGCATTTATACTTAAAGTAAAATATTTACTCGCAGTGTGCACAATTTGCCTTCAGTGTGCGGCATCTGTCCTCAGTTTGCGCCATTTGTATTCAGTTTGCAGCATTTATAAGGTAAAAAATTTGGAAGAGGGGTTTAGACAAATGTCCCATAACATTGCAGTAGAGAGTGTGACAGAGATTAGGTGCCTCTGCTTCTCACAGTCCAGGATGCTGATGGCTACTAAAATCTTATTATGTTTATGTAGTTCCCTGCAATTTCCTTAATTGACCACTAGAGGGAATCCATAATTTAGGGTACAGTGTACCTGTGAGAGTTCATAGTCTCACGAGATTTGGGGCGGCCATTTTAGGGGGAATTGTCTTCCTGGATTCATGAGGTAAACAGCTCTTGTCTGAGCCTCCTGGACAGACTTGGAATTTATATGTGAGTCTCTTCTACATAAGGACCCCTCCTGGGGGAGTGCAGGCACCTTGCTGTACTCCCCCAGGTGTTGCTATTGTTATTGTGGAGAAAAGAAGAAAGAGGAATATCTGTGATAGTGATAGCCTGAAAGCAGACGCCCTGTAGTGCTAAGGATGTTTACAACTGTTTGCAACATTTAAGCTGATGTACCGGATATTGACTGTATCCTGAGTTCTATGTGTTCAGTAAACTCCCTTTCTTCATTCATGAAACTGTATGGACTGATATATATATCAGAATGAATAGGATCTTTCAATATCAGTAAAGCTGGGCCTCATCTAATCCCAAAATCTTTGCTACAGGGAATCTTACGAATCTCGTTCTTTGTAGTAGTGACCAGTTCCTACATTACAAACATTAGCAAATCCCTCTTTCAAGCACGGAATAACAGAAGATCCCAACTTGGCCTATCTTTCCTGTCACAGCATAGTTTCAGTACCTAAAGCTATGCCGTAACAGGTTGGCTGCCAAGGATATCTGCTGGATGGAGCATCTTTTAAAGAGGCTCTCACCACAAGATGCTCCAATGGCACCCATCCCTGATCCTCTTATCATCTTCTTTGAATCCACAGGTGGATGAGGTGGTTTTAGCCTCCCCCTAGCTGGGCAGAGCCCAGGGGCCAACGGGTGCCCCAATAATGGGCTGCATTGGATTCTAAAGGACCGAAAACCTAGATCCTCACACCCTTAAATTACCTTCCCCCATATATATATAGAACAATTCCACAAGTCACAGCATGATACCAATGCAGCCTCAGGTCTCCTTATAAATGCCCCACAAGGGGAGAAATGGAATACAGGTGTGTTCCCCACCCCTGCACAGGCGGGACACCCACTATCTGTGTATTTTTCCCTCCTAGTGAGGTAAGCAACAATGTGATTTAAGCATGGATGGTTATGGATAGGTGTATTCAGGATGCACTTGGGGTGGTGCAGGTCTCACCATGTCACCTCTCTTTGAACATAATTACGGATGCATTCTTGTGGTCTCCTTTTGTTCCACAGTTGGGAGCTCCTTCCTTTTATAGTCTGCCCCTCCTCTCATGAGATAGTGGAGAACAGACACCATCTTGGACCAATCACTCTACACCTGGGTGCAATTTGTGTCCAATTGGAGTCCCCCTCCGGCGGTGCGGTATTGGACCCATATTGGCAGCCAATATGAACGTGTGTTTTTAAACTATGAATGAATAAGTAATATATTCCTTTATTTAGTCGTATAACTACTTGTATGTTTTCAAATGTTTTCAAATGTATCATGGATTGGGGCACGTCTAAAACTCAGACCAAGCATTTATTGATGGTTTGGGTTTTATTCTGGCCCCAGATCTATACCCATGTAAAATATTTTGGACGCTTTATGTTATTCTGGCCCCATGTATAATAAAATGGATGCTTTATGTGATTCAGATAGATCTATGAATGTCATAATAACTACATGGATTAATTAATATATTGTCAGTCTCTACTATGTTCTAATATTGATGCATGCTCTTCAGGATGCTACCAATAACACAAATATGCCCACGGGGGTCATATTGGCCACATGGGCAACACAAAAAAATTGCTGTTCTATTTGGGTACGGTACTGATGGATGTTTTCCACAATGTAATTATGATTGTCATTTCAGCTATCACATGTTGTCAGATTGCACAGGTTTACCATATGGCTAGATGGCCAAACAATGTCATAGTAATTTTTGCCCGAATTAGATATCCAAATAATTAATTTGACTATCTGATAGTTATTTCCTTGTCACAAAACCCCAGTAGTTAATTTAAGGTGGGTTTACACGTCTAGATTTATTCGTCGTTTTTCGTTTTTAGATGAAAAACGAAAAAATTTTTGGTTGATTGTACAAAAATCTAGAATGGCAATTTGGTTCGATGGATAATTTTTGTTCGACCTCGAACAAAAAATCGTTCAAAAGGTCATCGAACATGTTGGTAAATTTTTATCGGTCGTAGTAATTCCGAATGTATTTTCATTCGGTATCGGGATGGACGAACAAAAAAATCTAATGTTACATTCGATAAATGGACGAATGATGTTCGACAAAAAAAATCGATCAAAAAAATCGAATCGGCAGTTAAACATACAAAAAATCTACACGTGTAAACCCACCTTTAGGGACTATTTTTTCCCTTAGGGTATATTTTTTACATTATTAGGTTAGATGGTTTCAGACATTTGGTTTCTGAATGAGGTGAAATGTCCTACTTCAGATGACTTTATACTACTGCTACATATCACATTCCGATGTTTAAAGATAGCCATAGATGCCTCGATTTGTCTGTGATCGATTCCTGATTGATCATTCCCAGCGATTGAGCAATTGGCGATTGATTGTTTTGCAATCAATGTCACACTACCTTGGGAATCCGATTCAGGGTCGATTTTGACAGGAGTTGATCACCAAAAATGTTGATTCCTCAAAATCGATTGATCAGAATGACTGCATCATAGTGAGCTATGGATCAATCGCACAGGAAGTGATCATCGATTTTCTCCATCAACGTTCGATTGACAAACAATTGACCGAAATAACAACGACATGTCCAATCAAGGTTCGATCCATTTTTTGCCTGATTTACATTTTTTGGGGTCGATCGTTCAGGGTTCATGGCTGCACGATTGAGGCAAACACATGTACCAATAGATCAGGCAAAAATCGTGTGAAAAAATGGACCCTTGTATGGCTACCTTAAGACTTTATTTAGATGGTAACTGCCTGACCGTTTGCCACTCCAGTCTGACTTTAAAAGAAACAACCTGGATGTACACTAGAGATGGTTGAATTTTGACTTTGTGAGTGAATTGCAAAACCCCTGAACATACCCTATTTCCCCAAAAGTAAGACCTACCTAAAAAGTAAGACCTAGCGGCTATTTCCACCGCCCTGTGCTTTTAATATAAGCCCTTCCCTGAAAATAAGACCTACCATGTCCCAGAGACAGCTTCCAAATTTAGGGAAGACATGACAGGAGGCGTTTCGTCACCTCTTCTAAACCCAGAAAAAAACCCTAGTGCATTTTTTGCACCTAAAATTAATATAAGACAGTTGCCTATTTTTAGGGAAACAGGGTAGTATCATCACAAAATTTGCTGGAAATGTAAAAATGGATCATGGAAACAAAACAAAGTATTATTCTAGCACATGCAGTTTTTGCATAAATTAAACTTGAACTTGACAAGTGATTTTTGCTCTTTTTATAGTGTTCCCTAAACTCTTCTATCCAGCTGTTGTGGTAATTATACTATGTTCAAGGGTTTTGTACTTCACTCACAATGTCAGTTATTTGAATTTTTGCTATTAAACATATGCAATATATGTCATATGTCATACGCAAGAATACGTTGTGTCTGTTTGTGTCTATTACTTTCTTGCTAAAGATGGAAATTAATTGCTAAGCGCTTTTCCTAAGCTATAATGCTTTTTTTCTCAACATATAGCAGACCCTCGACTTACGACTCTTATTTGTTCTGAGCTGTTGCTTGTAAGTCTAGTTAACTGTTATTTAAAATTATTGTTTCTAATAGGAAATAGTGAAAATGCCCAAAATCCATTCCGAAAGTTCCAAATTACTCAATACCTAACGTAATGAAACAGTTTTGTGTAATGTTTGTAATATATAAGAAATAACTTTTCTTGTTTTATCTAGTGTTGAGCGAGAATATTGGAAAGTCGAATATATTCGACGAATATCCGTCATTCGAGAACTCGCAATATTTTGCGATTGTGCGCGCAGATATTCGCAATGGCAGATATTCGTCATATTATGCTTCAACATTGTTTACCGGCATACATATGTGTGCGCATTGCGAATGGATACGCGCAATATACACTTCGCTTGTACTGGCTAAGATCACAGAATGAGAAAGAGAATCTGTAAAGCTGCATTGCGAATCTTTGCGAACCATTGCGCGCAGGCATGGGCGCAATGGAAGGCAATAGAATACAGACGAATCGAATTTTATGAATTTAGAATATTTCTTTTTATATTCGCGAAATTACAGGAATTCGAATATACCATATGCTGCTTAACACTAGTTTTATACAGGTAAAGTTATGACATGTTCCTAGCACCCTATACACGCTTCGATTTGCACCTGTTTGATGACATCATCAGGAGCGGTCAATCTGCCAGGAGATCTACAGAGAATCTAAACTTGAGTGGGGGGCTTAAGACTGAACTCAAGTCATCGTTGGCTTGCAGTGGAAGGTTATTCCTTGGATGGAGAATCCCCTTCCACTAAAACAACTCTCTGGTGCCCTTTCTATGCTTGAGAGAGTCCACTGGCTAACAAGGTCTCAACCTTTTCTGCTCTAAAGGTACCCATACACATTGCAATTTTTCGGGGACCGATGGGATATTTGTTTTCGACGCCCGATTTTTGCTTTAGTGCTATTTTTAAAAGTCGGTCGGATGCCCGATTTTTCGGCCTCTGATTAGTCTCCGCCCGACAGACCAATCGGCTGGTTGGATTGGGAATCTTTTAAAAGTGGCCGACCCAAAATTACGGGCATCCTCATTCAGGACCCGACCGACTTTTTGGCCGATTTTTCTAAAAACAGCATCGGTCGGACTATATTTGCATGTTAGGAATCCCCAACGATGGTCCTACCGGACCGACCGGATTGGTCGGAAGGGCTAACATCGCACGAAAAATTGCAACGTGTATGGGTACCTTTAGTTTGTTTGTATCTGTTTTATCTGTAGTTTGACATGACACTGTCATTAAACAAATTAATGCAGCTGCTTTTCTCTCTTTTTTCACAATTTACTTTATTTCAGAGGAAAATGTCTCCACTGATTGTAGATTATCACCATTGTTAGACAGCTCCATTCACTATTGCTTATCCAGAAACTGCTGTATTTCCTCTGTAGACAATTCCTCTAAAGCCTAGGTGCCCAAACTGCGGCCAGGGGGCCACATGCGGCCCTTTGGGCATTGTTAAGCGGCCCCCCTTGGTCCTCCTAAAACCTAAATGTTAATGCATAGGGCATAGCAACTCACCTGTTAAGTGGTCACACACTGACTCAGCTTTCCTAATGAACTTTGGCTCCTACATCAGTAACATTGCCAATGTTGATCAGGGAAACCAGGATATGTCGACAGGGGGGGGGGTCTGGATCGATGTTATGTGCGGCCCTTTAGTGATGCCGTGGGCCGCACTTGTGGCCCTCCACAGGGTTAGTTGCAGGCTCAGGCTCCTCTAAGTATTTATAGGCCACACTTTCTTCCAGGCAGATCTCCTGTGTATTTATAGAGGCATAGCTCCAAGATTTCTCCCAGAAATCCCACACAAAAAGGATATTGTAATGATGCATTCTGAATGCTCTAAAACCATGTGAAAGAACTTCAGAAATAGTTCCTTAGTGTAGTTCTCTGTTGGTCCAAAGGCTGCAGTAGAGATGTATTAGGTGGCAGAAAATCTACTGTGAGCCATGGGAATTCTTCAGCCAAGTTGTCTTCCAAGTCTTGAACAGGAGAATAATGCATAATGAGTAGAACTTTGAGTGGTAAACTTTTGTCCTCTAGATAATTATTGAAAGTAAGACAGAATAGCTCCCTTATCCCTTCCCGAATTAGAACTCTTGTTACCAATGCTTTTGTGTTACTTATTGCATAGGCGATTCAATTCTCCTGTTTGATCGATTTTTTTTTAAATTATCATTTGAAAAACAATTCCTTTTTAGCACCACATAATATAATTGATTCAAAAAACTTTGTTTTTTACATTGATTGACCCAAAAAAATGGAAACCCTGTATGCCCACCTTCAGATTTCCACATGACCCCTAGCCTATTACTAATGACCTTATTTTTTGGTGTCTCAGAGTGATGAACAAGGAGAGGCATTATCTTGAGGTCACCACTGGCATTTGCACAAAGGTAATCCTTTATTGGCTGTTACATCAATCCTCATACATGAATCCTCATGTATTGCTCTTTTTTGGTGCAGTTTACTGTGATTAGATTCCCCGGTCCATTGGCTGAAAAACACCCCCAAAGCATTAAGTTTCAACCACCATTTGACAGTGGGGGTGGTGTTCTTTGGGTTGAAGGCTTCTCCTTTTTTACGCCATTGTGACCAAAGAATTAAAATTTTGTTTCAATTTTTCACCATAACACAGAAGACCAGAAGTCTACTTCTTTGTCCAGATGAGCATTTGCAAAGGCCAAGTGAGCTTTTGTGTGCCTTATCTGGAGAAGTGGTGTCCTCCTTGGTCTGTATCCATGGAACCTAGCAGTGTGCAGTGTCCGTTGAATTGTCTGCCTTGAGACATTGCCACCAGCAGAGCCCAGACTGACCAGGATGTCCTTGGTGGTGATCTCTCACTATCTTCCTAGCCAGCACAGGTGTCACTTTTGGCTACTGACCACGTCCACTATGAATTTCCACAGTCCCGAACATCTTGTATTTTTTTTAATAATACTTTGCACTGTAGCCACTGGAACTTGAAAACATTGAGATATGGCCTTTAAGCTCTCCTCACTGTCTTAGCCATGACAAACCAACTGCTGAGAGCTGCTGTTTTTCACCTAATGAGTTGATTAAAACAGGGTAATTAATATTAATCAGGGTAATTTGGATGCTTTAGAACAGCTTTAGAACAGAGACTGTGTCAGTTTGTAAAGGGTATGAATAATTTTGGGCTCAACTGTACACACTAAACCTACTGCCAATTCCTGGTAGCAAAAAACTATGTTCTGCCATGTTCTATGGGTAAAAGTCAAAATGTGCCATGGTTATGAATAATTATGGGCTTGACTTTGAATATTCCAGTCCTGAGGTTTGATTTATTAGTTTTCTTTTTTGATAACTTTTGCTGAATGTTCATTTGGTAATGCTGTAAAATGTCCTGTCCCATGGTTGCAATACTCACTGACTGCAATTGTAGCCATGGTTATCTCCAAAGACTACAAACAGGTAATTCTTGACTAGTATACAGGAACAGATACTTTCTAGTTCATTTTAGTTTAATTAAGGCTTACATAGAATAGTGTGAATGTTATAAACCATATAAAATGTTATAAATGTGTTTCTTAATTCATTTTTGAACAAATATTCTTCCTGATTCCCACTACATAAACCCTATCCTACAATAACTGGTAAATCCAAAAACCAAAAACACACAAATCTAGAATCATTTAACAAAAGCAATGTTATATATCATAATTAGGTACCTTGTAATTAGTAACATTCATTAGTAACATTAATTATTCTTAATAACATTAATTATTACAAATGTACTGGAAGCATGACTGCTCCAGTAAGGGCTTTGAATTTCTTAATTCTTAATTCTCATTAATCCTGATATAAGGACATCTCATATGAACTCTCAAATTATTTTCTTTTGGACGTTATTCAAAACATGTTTTCTGCAGACCTACTGAATTTTAAGATATATATGTTTCCTGTGTTTGACACCTCAATAGGCTTGTCTCATAAAGAAGCCATATATGGTTATGGGCATTCAAATTGTCTGAAATATAGTTCCTGTTTTGTGACCACAGTCTGGCTACTAGATGACATCAAAGGTCACTAAAGAGAGCATAATAATATGTTAAAATCTCTAAATAAATACTGTTAACTCTCAGTTGTCCAAAAGGTATATTCTATGATTATTGGTTAATCTTTATATTTTATTTAATCTATATATTTTATATCCAATGTCTATATAAACTCATGTATTTCCGCAAATTGGCAGAACGATCGCCCTGTATTGTTCTCATCACATGTGATAATAAAAGTTACTACTTATTTAACAACAAGATGGTATTGTGTCAAGATTCCTCATCACATATAACTGATAAGTATGCCATATATGGTGAGTGCCCAAAACATTTGCAATGCATATAGGAAATATACAGCCCCCTGAAAATTACATTAAATACATTTAAAATGACTACAGTTAGTATGACTATTCCTGAATAAAAAAAATAAAAACTAGAGAAAAATACTCCAAAAAATAAAATTAATCCAGCTTCTATCCAATAATTCTAAAAAAAAAAAGCCATAAAAAAATTAATCCTCTTCCATCCAAATCAGTAAAAAAATTAAAAGCCACCCCTCTTCCCAAAATAATCCAGAAAGCGGGGCCCCAAAATAAATCCCAGCATCTCCGCTTAAAAAAAAGCTCTTCACTCCTCTTCAGGAGTTCCATTGGATAGGTCCATCTGTGACTGAAAATGTTCCCACACTTGCCGTGCATGTCCGCGACATCATGGGGAGCCTTTGTTGACAACATTGGCACCATGTGATGTCTCTAAGGGTCATGACGTAGAATGTGACCCAAAAGACATGATGTGGTGCCAGTTTTTTATGCTAGATTTGATTCCAGGTAGATCGGGAAGAATTTAAGTTCACTTTTTCTTGTGTTATGTATGTAAGAGGACATCAGGGACAGATCGTCAAATCAGGTGAGTATTTTACTCTGAATTGTATTGAATAGAGTTTTCTGCATTGAAAACGCTATTCAATACAATTCAATGTAAAATGTAAAAAATCCTATAGATTTGTACCTAAAAATCCTGCGGCCACCCAGACTGAAGACATCACGTATAGATGCCCCAGGGGGGGGGGGGGATCTGAGAGCCGATCGGAGCCATCAGGATGCGGGAGATGCGGGGCTGCTATCATCATTGGACTTGTCAATTGGACTCAAACACTAGGGAGGTTTATATACATTCATATGGCTTCAGCTTAAATGAAGTCTTAAGCTAGCTACACACATATCGATTATGTGGTCAATTCCCAAATGATCGATCAGCATGCACATTTTCGGAGATCACACAGGAAGCAAATTTGTCCTAAAAAGGGCAAAAAAAAGGACTGAACAGGGATCCAAAAAGTCAGTATTTTTCTGTTCCATCCCCATTGCTTTGGATGAGGACCCTCGTTCCTCATCCAAAGTATCGGCCAGGGATTGATTCCCCAAGGTGGTGCACAACAGTTCCCCTGATGATCGGTGAATGATTGTTCGGTGTGGTGATGTAACCGCGTCACAATCCATTGTTCATTGATCGAAAAGGAATCTATACGTGTATGGCTAGCTTTAGATGATAAAAAATAAATAAAAGCGTTAGTAGTAGGAGTTCATCAGTGTCAAAAGCCAAAGAATGTTATTATATTACTCTGGTAGTCTGTCCTCTTTCACTCCTTGCATTGCAGTCAGATCACTGTGTATTCTTGCTTCCTCATTACATTTCTGCTGTGTGGGTCTTGTGTCTACTACTCTCCATCCTACTGTTACAGCTATTCTCAATAACATCATTATTAGCAGAATGAACAGGTAAAACATAAAACAATTTTCAATTTAAATATAACAGACCAAAAAAACAGTACAGTTAATATTGATTTATAAAAAAAATACAATGTGGGTTTTAATTGTTCATCCTGCATTTACTGTCTCATTTTTGTAATCAAATTTGACTTCCCTGCTGATTTAAGAGCTAAGACTTTTCTGCACTTGTTGTGTTTGTGATATTTGTTTCATATAAAAAAAATAATGAATTTAGCTGCTTCTGGTCAGTTAGAACCAGGAACAGGATATGTGGATTACTTTTTAATTAGCACACAAGTTGGGTTTGGCAGCTCTTTGTTTTGCCTCTAGGAGAGCCCCATATTATTTGTCTGCACAGTAGCACCTCTAAGTTATGAAGAGTGGCAAACAGGTGCAACAGAATTCAATCGAACTAAAGGGGAAAACCAACAAGATTAGTGTCCAATTTGTCAGATGTCAAACATTTAGCGCTAATTTACGTAACCGACCAGTGGATGCAACATTAGTCGTCGGTGTTCGGGCTGCCACCCTATTGGACTTCTATGGGGTCCTAGTTCAGATGACCTGCAAGTGCCTGCACTGTTTTGCAGCCGATCACAGGAAATCACTTTTCCCGAGTGCCCTGTCAGTTCCTGAGCTGAAAGCAGCTGGAGAACCGACAGTGTAAATTTTGCCTTAAAGTAAACTAGTCATGAACATATAGAGGCTGACAAGACACAGCACAGAATATTTTTTTTCTTTCCAAGTGTAAAGCCCCCCATACACGTTCAGATTTTTAGTACGAATTTGGCACATCGACCAGCGTGGTCGGTCAGAGTGATCAATCGGGAGAATAATCGGATGCGGAATTATGTACCGGTCGGGCCTGTCCGTAAATTTTGGTCGATTTACTGTTAATAAAATAGTGTCGGGCCTATCAATTGTGATATTTCGAATTTCTGATTTTTTGTACCAGCCGACCGATCGACCACCGCATAACATTTTGACTGAAAATTGTGTGACCTGATCGGGAAAAAAATCGGAGCAGGTATGGGGGGCTTAATTGAGAGAACAATAGGACATAAACAGTCAATCCCACATTAACCAATACAGAGTGGACTACAAATCAGGATTGAAGGAAGAGAAAATGGAAGAGAAAGAAACACAAGAGAAAATAAAGAAATACATTGAAAAGGCTCCTACCCCCGGATGTAAAATAAAAAAAAAATTGTAGGAGTAGTATGCATGAATTTCCAGACCCTTTTTAAATGTGGCAATTGTATTATTTAGTCATGCAGTAAGGTATTCCATGCTTTCTACATAAAGAACCTTTTATGTAAATGTAGCAGGGCAGGCGTATTGTAAACAGTGCATCATATTCACAGTGCATCACTTTTTCCACATTTTGTTATGTTAGAAACTCATTACAAAATGGATTTTATAGATTTGTTCCTCAGAATTCTACACACAACCACTGATGACAACATAAAAAAGTTAACTTGTTTTTAGCAAATTATAAAAAATTTAAAAAATGAGAAAGCACATGTAACAGCCTTTGCCATTAATCTCAAAATTTAGCTGTTTCCCCTGATTATCTTTAGGGTAGGTCATTTTCTGGTCTTTTAAGCGACTGAAAATCACCCTTCTTTAAGTATAAAATGGAAGTCAATGAGGTTGTTTAAAGAATAGAGATGGTCGAAATGAATAAAATTCGATTCTACTTAAATTTCGAGTTTCCCAATCGAATTTCGATTTGACTGCGAAATTTCGACTTTTTTCAAGTCGAAATTTCTAAAGTCGAAAATTCGCATAACGCCAAACATTCACATAAAACACAAAAAAATTTGCATAAAGCTAAAATTCGCATAAGGTCAATAATTCACATAAGGTGGAAAATTTTGATTTGCTGTATGAGCTTGAGCTATAATAGAAGAATCAGTGTACATAGTAACAAAGCTTTAAGAGCTGAGATTTAAACCCAATTTATACACAAACTTGACATGTTAGAGCAAAACGTATTGTTTTCAAATGTTTCCTCAACCCTTCTCTACAACTCCAGCAATTTTTGTGAGGATACCATTTTCAGGGGCTTTGCAATAAGCTCACAAAGTTAGCTAGCACCATGCGAATTTTCGCCAATGCGAATTGTCGGCAATGCGAATTTTCCAATCACTCCCGCATGCGAAAATTTTAAATAAAATGGCGCTACTCGCACGCAAAATAGCGGCACGGCAAATCAAAAGCAAAGTTCTTTTTTAAGTTGAAATTTCGATTTCAGTCGAAATATCAGGTTGATTTTCGACTTTTTCGACTTTTCGTTGTTAAACGACCACATTGACATCAATGATGAAGCAACTAAAGCATTTTGCACTCTGCAGTTGACCATTCTAGTCCCTCCTGTGGCTGCTTGAATGCCCCCCCCCCCTGTTTTCCAGGCTTAAAACATGTTTTGTAGAAACATCTTTTTAAAAAAAAATTTAAATCTTTATTTAAAGAAAGTGTTTGTGTCATACAAAAAAAAGAGACAGTATCAAAGTATTGAAATATACATTCAAACATAAGCACACAAAGAGACATAAATAATAAATACAAACATTTGCTGCCTCTACCGGACAGAGAAGGTAGGGGAGGAGGGGGGTATCATACACTGGGCATTCTGTCAAACAGTGAAACGATGAAGCAATATAAAACATCACACATCTTGGAGTAAGTGGTCAACCTAACGGCTGCCTATACACCTGCAAGCTGCCGGTAGTAATCAGATTCGGTGAAGTAATCCCACCCTCTCCACGTTTTTTTTAATTTTTCCTCCCTATCCTGTGCTTTGAGCATCATCTGTTCTAGCTTCCTGACCCTGGATATGTCATGGAACCACGCTTTCACCGAGGGGGTCCTATCAGAACGCCACAACCTCGGTATCAGGGCCTTGGCCGTTTTTAGGAGGTGAGGGACCACAGACTTCTTATAGGCGGAGGAACTATTTGCCGAGCAGTGGAATAGCATGGAGAGCGGGTCCCTCTGGACGTTCAGGGCAGACACCTTCCCAATGACCTCGTGTACCCTCTCCCAGAACGGAGCAACTTTAGGGCATGACCAATAAATATGCAGGAAGGAGCCCCTGTCTCCACAGGCCCTCCAACAATCCCTTGGCCCATGGCATAAACTGCCGCTAAGAAAACCGGGACTCTACATCACCGCACGAGGAGCTTAAAGTTTGATTCCTGCGTCCTTGTGCTAATCAAAGACGAGGGGGCAAAGGCCATGATACGTTTTACCTGGGAATCTGTGAGGGGGGCACCTAACTCCGCCTCCTATTCCGTGATATACCTGGGGCGACCAGGCAGTGCTTTTTGCAGTAGCCAGGTGTATAAACGGAACAGCATATGTCCCTTATCCGCACGGTCTAGACATAGCTCTTCGAATGGGGTGAGGTCCGCCACTGGTCTTAGACGCTGCTTGATCCCCTGGAGGAAAGAAGCCAGCTGGCGATATCTCCATTCGTCCCAAAGGTGTCCCGTAGCTGCCGCAGTGAACCCATATCCCCCTCAGGCATAAAAGAGGCAAATAGGTATTCCCCTGCCCCCCATGGTCCAAAGAAGGTGCGTCGCTCCCCCGGCTTGAACCAAGAGAAGCCCACCAGGGGCGCCATGGGGGAGAGATCCGGGGGATAGCTTGTCCCAAGGGTGGAGGTCGTGAGGGGCGATGTATGGGCCCGATAAGGCCCAATGCTCATCTTTCAGCCACACCGCATGAGCTAGGTGTCTGCCTGCCAAGGAGCACTCCAGCCCCACCCACGCCTTGTCCCCATGACTAGTGTGCCCGTTCACAATACGCAACAGAATGGCCGCCCAATAGTACTTTTTAATGTCCGGGAGCCCAAGGCCCCCATCCCGTATACGACTGGATAAGGTCGGAAAAGCTATACGGCATATGCTACTCTGCCACACAATGATCTTAGCACTGACTGGAGCTGTTGAAAAAATTGGGAGGGGATCTGTATAGGCAGCATCTGCAGGGGGAATCCTGGGTAGGATATTTATTTTAATAATATTTACCCTACTAAGCCATGAAAAGACCGGCTTATCCCAGGAGGTTAAGTCCTTCCGTATTTCTGTCAATAAGGGGCTAAAATTCAAATCAAAGAGATCCCTACAAGTGGGGGACAGCCATATCCCGAGATATTTAATCTTGGCCGATTGCCATGTAAAGGGGAACGCGGCCTTCAGCACCTCTGCCAAGTCCTTATCCACATTAATGGGTAAGATCTCAGATTTGACCCAGTTTTTTTTTAAGTTGGCGAGATCACCATATGTCCTCAGCTCCCTCATCAGGTTCAGGAGTGTGACTAAGGGATTGGTGACATATTACAGTATGTCATCAGCGAAAGCCGAAAGCTTGTGGTGGGTCGGGCCTATATGGGCTTCCTGAATGTCAGGATTTCCCCGAATCTTGCGGAGTAGGGGTTCCAGGGTCAATATGAATAATGTGGGGGAAAGAGGGCAGCCCTGGCGCATACCATTCCCTACCTGAAAGGCAGAGGAGAGGCAGCCATTGACCCGTACCTGAGTAGAGGTGACGTGGTAAAGGGGTCGAAATCCAGTGAAGCAAACTTTCCCCCAGACCTATCCACTTCAAGACCGCCATCATGAAACCCCAGTCCACCCTGTCAAAGGCCTTTTCCTCATCAGTAGACAGGAGCAAACTGGGGCCTCCCCGAGCCCACAACCAGTGGGTCACGTGGATGGCACGGTTCGAATTGTCTCTAGCCTCCCTGCCCCCCACAAACCCAGTCTGATCGTTCCCTACTAGGTCGGGTACCATGGGTTGGAGGCGGTTCACAAGAGCTTTGGCCAGGATTTTGATACCTACCTTCACTAGCGAAATCAGCCTATAGCTTGGGCACTGCGTGGGGTCCTTCCCCTCCTTGGGCAGAACTGTAATGTGCGCCCGTAGCGAGTCCCTAGGGTGGGTACTGCCTGACTGTAATGCATTGAAGTACGCGATCATATGGGGACCCAGGGTGGACAAGTATTTCTGGTAGTTCCGTACCGAGAAGCCATCTGGGCTGGGGCTTTTCCACTTGGGCATTGACTTAAGGACCCCCTCCACCTCCATCAAGGTAATTTCCCCTTCCATGGCGGCCGCCACTTCCGTCTGTAGGCTCGGCATCTCCGACACCTGCAGGTAGCGTTGCACGGATTCCATGCGGTGAGCCTGAGCCTGAGGCGGCTCCACTCCCCGCACATTATAGAGCCATTCATAGTATGCATAGTTTGAATGGAACGTATGAGGTCCAAGAGCACCTTTTCTCTGGCCTTTTTCATTCAGGACCCTAGTTCAATCAGTTTGCCTCTCACCACTGCTTTATGACACTCCCAAACCGTACCCGGGAGTGCGAAATATGAGGTCATGAGGATTTGGACCTCGGACGCGGCCTGGCGCTCATCCAGTAAATTTTCATTAAGGCGCCACAGTCGCTGCCTCGGGGTGGGGGCCGTAAGTGACAAGGTCACTGAGATCGGGGCGTGGTCAGAGATTGTGATGGTGCCAATGGATGCCTCAGTAACTACATCAATATATGCCTGACTGCAGCACAGTAAGTCTATGCGCGAGTAAGAATTGTGGACTTGGGAGTGGAAGCTATAGTCCCTGTCCCTAGAGTGCTTGGGAGAAGGGGCGGGCCCAGGAGGAGGTGTCCACAGCCGGATCCGGGGCAATATTGAAATCGCCCCAACACACATAAAGCCCTCCCCAAAATCAAGCAACAATTCAAACACTTGGTCAATAAAAGATATCTGACCTGCATTGGGTGCATGTATGTTAGTGAGTGTCACCACCTGGCCCATCAAAGTACCCTTCAGGAACAGGTAGTGACCCTCCGTGTCAATCCGGGAATCTACCACCTGGAAAGGGTAATGCTTGTGGCTATGGCGACTCCCTTGGCTTTTCTTATAGGGGAGTTGCTCAGGTACCACTGATGGAAGTCATGCCTAGAAAGGCAGGACAGGAGGCGGTCGAGAAGTGCGTTTCCTGCAAGTACAGGATGGACGGGGCTAACTTCAATTCTAGCCACAATTTACTCCGCATTTGTGGGGAACTGAGCCCCTTAACATTATATGATGTTAACTTCCACATTGCTTAAATTGGTACAGCGCCCCTCCCCTGTCGTGGGGGGGGGGCAAATGCTTATGCCACCGAGCTGGGATGCCAGTGGGGAGAAGGGTGAAAAAAAACCAAAAAGCAGAAAGGCAGGCTGAAAAAGAAAAAAAGACACTGAGAGACAGATAAGGAAGGCCCCTGGAGGGGTCGAGACAGCCAGAATATGGAAAAAAATAACAACAACAAAAAACACATTGCAAGAAATACGTACTCGCATTATCTAACCTGTGCCCTCAAGGTAGACCCCCCCCCCCCGCGCGGGGCATCTATCCTCTCAAGGAGGTATTCCCAAAACGGGAACGGCCTATGTGGGGACATAGGTAGAGAGGGCAACCCGTGAGCTGCCACTCCCCCAGCGCGTCCCATACCCATAAAGCAATAATGACCGCATTAGATTTCCACCTCCTCTGCTATGAAACCCAGAACCGTCTATGAAAAACGACTGTCCCTAGGATGCCGATAGAGGAATTGGCGGTGTCGAGTACCCAAGGGCACAGCGCTCGCTAAAGGTGGCCCACCGACTCAGCAGCATCAATGTATAGCAAACAACCAATTTAGGAATAAAACAATGAAAACATAACAATGCAACTGAAAGAAGGGGGGAATGACCCCTTTACATTTCAAGCGGGAGTCCCCGCAGATCCTAGAGGAATATATGGATGAGCAAAGTCAGGCGTTGTAAACTTAAGACAAATAAGAACAAGGACAGAGGTGCACAACCTAGTACAAATGGTTAAATAATGTGAAATAGGATGAGATAAAACAAATTGAAACAAAACAACAGACAAGATACTCACATTGAGAGAGGTTTACAAGGGTGGATCTCTCAGGGCCATGTGTTTTCCAGGAGGACCTCACTTCCTGGTTGGGGATGAGATCACTTCCTGCCTACAGATACTGGGGGGCTTAATAGGAACAATGGGACACGTTTCGAGCAGAGCTTTTTATCAACCATAGGGGAAGG
>CM070038.1:48651389-48671173 GCA_036250615.1 Ptychadena robeensis
GGTAGTAACACTCAAAAGAAAAAATAAATAAATGAAAAATACCATATATACTTGTGTAAATGCCGACCTAGATACGAGCCAAGAAAAAAATTGTGTAAAACAGAATGACTCAAACCTGAGTGGAAAATGCAGCAGCTAAGGCACGGAAACACACAGGAAATGTGCTGCCATTATTTCAGCTAGCTGATTTGAGTGGTATCATAAAGCCACTGAACATATAATTTCCAAAATTGAGATGTAGGGAAAGGTTGTGGGAATATTGTAAAGAAAAAAGTATTTTTCTACTCTATGCTTATGTATTTTTTGCATAAATTAAGTTCAAAGTAAAGTCAATTTAATTTAATAAATGAACTTCCCTAGCGCACTGCTGAGATACAGATTTCTGTACCAAAAGTAAAGATGGACGAATTTTTCGACTTGCTAACTTTGTGAGCTGATTGCAAAGCTCCTGTACATGGTATTATCACCAAAATTGCTGGAGATGTAGAAAAGGGTTCTTGGAACAATTGTTTTTGCATAACTTAAGTTCAAAAACAAAGTCGAAATTCAGATTTTCGAAATTTTTACTTGACTTTGAACTTAATTTTGTGCAAAAACAATTTGTGTTAGAGACATACTGCTTTTTTGTAGTATACCCCAATCACCAAAGTTTGGTGATGATACCATGCTCAGGGGCAATTAATTTGAAATAGTCAAAATGGTTGATATTGGTTTTAATGGTTTGAATGGTTTTAAAAAACAAAATTCGACCATCTCTGACACTCTAAAACATTACATCACAGTGCATGCTGTTGAGCTGTGCTCTAAAACATCATACACCAATGCCAGAGGTTGAGCTGATGCTCTCAAACATTGGATGGCATGGCTCTGATACCCACCCAGACTTTACATCTGGTAAGTGGAGAGGTAATATGTCAGTTTTCCAATCTTCAGATTTGTCCTCACTCTATATGAAGTTACAGGGACTACCAGCCTCTCAAGCGGTCATAAAGTAAGTGGAGAGGGTATATGTCAGTTGGAAACATTGGATGGCATGGTCTGCTGGTGAGCTGACACTCTCAAAAATTTGATGGCATGAGCCAACCCGATGACCAAAAAATTTTGTCCCGGGAAATATTTACACTTTGAATGAGGGGGAGAAAATAAGAGTCAACCACAAACTTGTGTGGTGCATGTTCATATCCATTAAAAATAGATATTGCCTTTATTAGCTCAGCTCTCCTGTGGTGGAGTGGAAAAATCTGGAGCAATTCAGGCCTTGTTAATTTTTTAACAAAAAGTCAACCTGTCAGCATCGCCAGTGGACAAGCGGATACGCTTATCTGTTTTAATACCATCAGCATAAGACACTTCTGGCAGGGCAGGCCAGCACCTCCAAGGCATAGAGCGCAAGTTCATGCTACATGTCAAGCTTGGACACCCAGTAGTTGTATGGCACTGAGGGATCATTTAAGATGGTGACACGGTCATGTATTCCTTCACCATCTTTCAAAATGTCTCCCTTCTTGTAACACTGGAATGCACTTTAGGGTGGAGATGCTGGCGGGGTGTCATAAAACTGTCCCATGCCTTGGATAATGTTGCCCTGCCCTTGTTAGAACTGCAGTGTTTTCTCCTTGTCTCCCATCCTCGGTTGCCCAAGGAAGTACGCACTGTGCCAGCCGCATTTTCAGACGGAAAACTTAGGAGCAACCTTTCTACCTTCTGTTATTGCACCATTTTACTTGTTCTCTCCACCATAGGAATAAGAGAGGAGTAGTTCTCTTTGTAGCGGGGGTCGAGCAGTGTGAACACCCATTAATCCTTATTAGCTAAAATGTATACAACGCGAGGGTCACGGTAAAAGGCAGCCCCTTATGAACTCAGCCAAGTGCAGCAGAGTACCAACAGGCAACAGTGCAATACAGATTGGGGAACATGCCATGAAGAAGGGATGGAGTGCGGTAACATCTGGACATATTTTTGAACCCCAACTCCTGGTATTAATTAGATATGGATGACTTCATGGATAACGTGTTTTTTTCTTGGTGTCGGAGTTCGTGAAAGACATGTTAACGTTGTTTCCCCATCTGGCAAGATAGGAAAGCTTTTCAGTGGACAAGGAGTTCAGGAGGAGAGTATACAGATGTGACAGAGAGTGGGGCAACGGTCTGAGGTTAAAGCATTCCTGATGAAAGAGGATGGGGGGGGGGGGGGGGGCCAAGAAATGGGAAAGGTGGTAAGCTTTCCAAAACCCCAGGGAGAGCATGGATGGGTCTGAGAGGATGTCCATTGTGCGTTTTCATTCACTGGGGAAGGCGAAGTGGCTAGGATTCGTCAGGCCTGCTCTCTCCAGAGATGAAAACACAAGGTCTCCACCCGAGGGGGCGAAAGAAGGGTTAAATAGAATGGGAGTTAGAGGTGATAGTGGGGAGGAGAGGTGGGTCAGTGAAAATACCCTACGGCATGCCTTGAAGGTGGCACTCAGCAGGGGATGGTAGGAGATCTGTGGAGGAAGCGGGGAGAAGATCCACGGGAGGCAGCCGAGGAGATGAGCGGCATAGAAACTTTCAATTTGGACCCAGAGTTTGGAAGAGGCATGTTTGAGTCTGAGAGGTTTGTTGGCCCAAACAAAGGTTTTTATTAAGGAGCGAAGAGATTTTAAGAAAGAGTCCAGAATGTGTATGGGGATTGTCTGAATACAGCACCCTAGGAAGTAGGTTTGTTTGACGACATTACCGTCACCGTGCTGTGCAGGAGAAATTGTGTTTGGACCAGTATTCAAGGTCTGAACAGATAGCTGAGAGGAGGGGAGGGAAGTTAAGTGAGAGTAGTGGTAACTTGTAGGGGATTTGTATTCCCAGGTATTTAATGGCCTAAGAGGGGGAGGTTTGTTTCTCACCAGCCGAGTTTTTTATCGTGGGGATGTAGGATTTAGCCCTAGCTACCTTCAAGGCATGCCCCATGGATCTACTACAATGGTTGCTAAATTCATAAAAGTGTCGCTTACATTTGGTCAGAGCAGCCTTGGCTTTGGATGTCAAGTGTGAGAGAAGCGTCAGTCTCAGTTGGGTCAAGTCAGCAAGTTGTTCAGGTAAGGGAGCGTTTATGGGAGTCTTCAAGAAGGGCAATCTGTCGTAGGAGGGATTCAGTCAGTTGTTGTTGGCATTCTGTAGGGATCCCAGTTTGATATATGCTTTGTGGGCTTCCCACACAAGTTGAGGGTGGCAGTCAGGGGAACAGCTAGTTTCAAAAGAGGTAGCAAGGTCAGCTCTTAGGGTTCGTAGGGAATCGGGGTGGGTCAGCAGAGATTCATTGAGTCTCCAGTTCCACTGAGTGGGGAGGGTAGAGTGTAGGTCTAGAGTCGGGGAGATCGGGGCATGGTCTGATATGGTGATGTTACCAATGTTCGATGCAGAGAAAGTCAAGATTGGAATGAAAGGTGAGGAAGAAGTCGATAGAAGTGTAAGAATTGTGTGCAGAGGAGAAGAAAGAGTAATCCCTGGTAGTGGGATGGTGCGTCCTCCAGATGTCCACCAATTGGTGGGAGAGAAGGACACGCCTGAGGCGCTTGTGAGCAGAAAGAGGGAGATTGCAGGATTTCCTGGAGGTATCGGCCTGCGGGTCCAAAGTGGCATTAAAGTCGCCGCCTACCAGAGTCGTGCCCTCACCAAAGGTCGCAAGATCTCGAAGTGTTTTTTCCAGGAATGTAATTTGACTATGGTTGGGAAGGTAAAGGTTAGAGATAGTAGGGAGTTGTGAGCCCGATGTTCCCCTTCATGCACAGAACTCGCCCCTCTGCATCCGTGAAGGTATCGATATGTGACCAGGGAACGTCCTTAGATTTATTATCAGGCGAGCCAGAATGGTATGTCACAGGGTCCCAGATAGCAAGGATAACTTGCCATACTCTTGTGGCAGGGTTACATTGCAAGTCTTGTGAACTTGCTGCACACATTCTCTGGCAAGTCGTACACTTGTAGCACAAGTTCTAGTTGACACTTTTTCAACTTGCAGCAAATGTGCTTGGCAAGTCTCTAGCAAGAGTAAAGTTGCAGTAGCAAGTCTACAGCAAGAGCTCTGCAAGTCCCGGCAAGAGCCCTTCAAGTCTTCTGCAAGAGCCCTGCAAGTCTTCCGCGAGAGCCCTGCAAGTCTTCCGTGAGAGCCCTGCAAGTCTTCCGCGAGAGCCCTGCAAGTCTTCCGCGAGAGCCCTACAAGTCTTCCGCGAGAGCCCTGCAAGTCTTCCGCAAGAGCCCTGCAAGTCTTCCGCAAGAGCCCTGCAAGTCTTTCGCAAGAACCCAGCAAGTCTACCGCAAGAGCCCTGCAAGTCTACCCCAAGAGCCCTGCAAGTCTACCCCAAGAGCCCTGCAAGCCTACCCCAAGAGCCCTGCAAGTCTGTTTTTTTAGGGCCTGTTCACTAAAAAGTATAAAGAGGTTAATGCCAGAATTCCAGCCCAAGTCACTGAAGTACAAGAAATAATCTTCCATGCAAATATTCAACCTAGGCAAGTATTTTGCCTTTTCCCTGACAAATGTACCTATATTCACTGAGTGCATAGAGATAAAATTGATCTGAATAAAATGCTCATTATTCTCCCTAGCGGTCAGCCCATACTGCGCTGTTGTTAATGGCGTGGTATGGTCGATCACTGAACTGTTTGTTTTTCCCACCCTGTCCACGTCACTGGCCCCCCCTTCATTTTCATGGAGGTCTATGACCGCCCCCGTCCCTTCTGCGTCACTGTGAAGTGATCAGGGTCGGTGCAGCAATCGGGAAATGCTGCAGCGATTAGGGCAATCACCAAAGCTGTACAGAACCACTTACCCCTAGCGTTTAGGACGCATCCAAACTGGGTTTGTCTCAAACACTAGGGAGGTAAAATATAACAAAATCAATACATAACACTGCAACTTGCAAACGTTTTTTTATTAGGTCAAACAATTAACAAAACATGAAAAACAATATTCACAAAACTAAAACAACCATACAAACAATACCAACATGGTAAAATCAATAAGCTTTTTCTTAAGCGCTTGAATTTGAAAGTGGAATGTTAAAAAAAAACAATTAGATGTCACCAAAATGTCATTTCTATAGCTAAACAGTACTAGCTAACAGTAGCTCAGTTTCAAATATGTATTTTTATTAATAGACACATTGACTCTTAGATGCAACTAGTAACTGAGGACATTGGCAGTCTTAAAGGAGAAATGGGGTTAGAACTTTTTCACATAGTTCTCCTTGGCAGGGCCGTTTCTAGCCATTTTGGTGCCCTAAGCAGATTTTTTTTGTTGGTCCCCCCCCCCCCCAAGCACGCAGGAGACATGTACGCAGCGCCGGCCCAGCACCCACTGTCAGTGGCGTTGGGCGCTGCTCTTAAAGGTGCCCAGCCAGGTGGGCGGCTTGGTAGGCGTAGGTAAAATTATAATAAAAACTAGAGGTGCACCGATTTCAAATTTCTTGGCCGATTCTGATTTCCGATTTTACAGTAAGTGTGACCTGCCGATTCCGATTTTTTTTCACAAGTTCTTTTTGTAAAGAACTGTAATGAAAGCATATGACATGTATGTAGCAGAGTAGTGCTTTATGGGGGAAGAATTTGTTAGCGGGCTTTTTAGTAGGAAGGATTGTGTTCAGGGACCTAAAATTTTGCATGGATGTAGTCTCAAAATGTCAAGGTTGTACCATGTAGGGTTTTAAAGATATGTGTTCTAAGTAGGTGAGTGAGAGGATGCAGATACAAGGTAGGTGAGAGCTAGTGACGGGGGGAGCAGATACAAGGTAGGTGAGTGACGGGATTCAGGTACAGGGAGGGTGAGTGATGAGGTGTTCAGAGAACCAAAGGGTAGGTGAGTGAGGGGATTGCAGAGTACAAGGTGGTGAGTGAGGGGATGCGAGATACAAGGTAGGTAGAGCGAGAGGTGAGGGATGCAGATACAGGTAGGTGAGGGTACGGGATGCAGATACAAGGTAGGTGAGTGACGTGATGCAGCGACAAGGTAAAGGTGTGAGTGGACGGGAGCGATTAAAAGGTAGGGTGAGGAGAGGATGCAAGGATACAAGGTAGTGAGAAGTGACGGGATGCAGACACAAGGTAGGGAGTGACGAGCGGATGCAGATACACAAGGTAGGATGAGTACAAAGAGGCGATGCACACAGATACAAGGTAGGTGAGTGACGGATGCAAGATACAAGGTAGCTAAGAGTGAACGGGATGCAGATACAAGGTAGGTGAGGAGAGAGGATGCAGATACAAGGTAAGGTGAGTAGCGGGGATGCAGAACAAGGTAGGTGAGTGAGGGGATGCAGATACAAGGTAGGTGCCCCCCCCCCCCCCCCCCCCCCACGAAGAGAACGGATGCAGAATAAACCAGGAGGAGAACAGAAATCAGGGAGCGATCGCAGATCACAAGATTACAAGATGCCAGCTACAAAGGTGAGTGCACGGGATGCAAAATACACAGTAGGTGAGTGACGAGGATGCAGATAACAAAGGATAACGGTGAACGAAATGCAAGGGAATGCAGAACAAAGGTAGGTGAGTGAGGGGAATGCAAGAAAAACAGGTAGCAGTGAGTGAAAAAGGGAGATGCAAAGATACAAGGTAGTGAGTGAGGGGAATGCAGATACAACGAGAAGGGACTGAGGGACAAGCAGATAACAAGGTAGGGAGTGACAGGGAGACAGCATACAAGGTACGGTGAGTAGCGAGGATGCAGATACAAGGTCACTAAAGGAAAAAAGGAGTGCAGGATGCACGAATACAAGGTAGGTCAACAGAAGTGAGGGATGCAGATACAAGGAAATAGGTGAAGTGAAGGACTGACTTACATAACCGACAAGGTAGGTCACGTCGAAAGGCAGATACAAGGCAGGTACCTGAGAGGGGAATGCAGATACAAGGTAAGTAGAATTGAACGAGGGACTGTCAGATACAAGCGTAGGTGCCCAGCTAGACGAGGAGCAAGATACAAGCGACGGTGAGTCGAGCAGAACAAGGATCAGATACAAGGTAGGTGAGTGCGAGGAGCAAGAACAACAGAGATACGATGCAGATACAAGTACGGGATGCAAGAGGATCGCGATCACCAAGGTAGTAAGAGTGAGGAGGGGACAGATACAAGGTAGGAGACGTGACGGGATGCAAGATACAAGGTAGGTGAAGGAGGGGATGCAGATACAAGGTAGGTGATGAGGGGATGCAGATACAAAGTAGGTGAGTGTGGAGGGGGTGCCAGATCACAAGGTCAGGGAGTGAGGGGATGCGATACAAGGACAGCGCTGTGGCGTCATAAGGAAGCCTTATTGGCGATTACATTTCAGCGTGACAAGTACTTGTAGGGCCTGATGGGTTGATGCCCTTCAAGCCCGATATGGAAAGAGCTGGAGACACTGCTGAGTCATCCAGTTCAGCCGATGCTTTGCATTGGAACCTACGGTCCCCATCCAAAGCAATGGACATCGACCGGTCATGTCTGATAACCCTGCACAGCATTCAAAGCGACGGTTGATCTAGCCCATATCTATGTGTGTCTGGGCACTTTTAGTGTTGTAGCTAGAGGGGTAAAACTCGGGGTGTAAGAAGTAGTAGGGGTGCATTACTAACTCTTACGTTAAAAAGGTTTTTTTTATATGAATGTTTCAAAATATGGCTGTTTAAAGGTAGACATACATGGCCAGTTTTACATGGTCAGCTGCAGTGCAAGCTTCCGCCAATCGCCCGGCTAAAAATCGGGTGTGCCCACCTGGTGAGATCGTCCAGGAATCTGCTGAATGTTGGATCGCGCGGTGATCCGACAGGCTGGTAAATTCCTGGCCGATCTTATTACTTTGAATGGGGATGGCAGCCCCTATTCAAAATAATGGGCGGAACACAAAGGGCTTATTCGGACGCGATTTCAATTGCACTCTGTGATTGTGGCTTTTCCCTTCCACTTCGTTGAATGAGCTTGTCCCCATTTCAACTAAAGGTTTCCGATTTTTCAGCGCTGATCGTGGCCATAGACATGAATGGACGCAATCGGACGCGCACGATTAAAATCCGCCCGTGGCTGATTGTCTAAGTGGGAACATTGCCAAAGGGTGCCCACCGATCAGCTGGCTGCAGTCGATCCCTCATCTATGGCTACCTTTTATTTTGGATTCTACAGCCTTGTTGTCACAGTGCACTGGACAGAGGGGGGAAGGGAGGGGGAGCAGGCTAGGTTAGGAAGAAATTGGGCAGCATCAGGTGATGGAAAGGACAGAAATGGATCTTCTTGGAAGGAAAACATTAGATTTCTCTCCTGCAGATTCATTTGTGTCTCATCACTGTAATGTGTCCGATCTTTCAATAAACTTCAGCAGAAGAAGGCAGGATCGTACCATTATGTGAAAGAAGGAAGGGGTGGCAGTGAGTGCTAGTACTGGCCAGGTACAGTGCACAGAGTGACAATGATTGCGCTTGCATTTATATCTGGCTTCTTGTCTGTCAAAGCAACAGGTGCATAGAGGATAGTGTCGCTCTGTGCACTGTACCAACACTCACTGCCCCCCCATCCTTTTTCACATAATGGTACGATCCCGCTGTGTGCGAGGAGCTGACAGGGAAATATATATCAGCAGCTGTAAACCTGGCTGACCGGCCGGTTACTGATATGGCCAATAACACAAAAAATTGCCCGATTCTGGTCACTGCCGGTCAGATTGGCGCATCTCTAGTAAAAACAAATCAGAGGATCTAAAAAAATTAACAGCTGTAATGGTGCCCCCTTTAATGTGGCGCCCTAAGCAATTGCTTCAACTGCCTATCAGTAAAAATGGCCCTGCTCCTTGGGGTAACCGAAGGACAAAATTATGCCTGGATCCGCCCAGCTGCGTGATTGACACCCATCCTTGCCTATCAAGAGGACTATTAAGCTTCACCCATGCCCTCTCCTGTCCATTTAGCCAGTCAGCGCTAAAGGATCAGAGCAGGGAGGGGGATAACCAGTCCCTCCCCTTTCACGGCAGAGAGTTGTGACAGTCTCATTGTTCTCCTTTAAATAAGATACGAGGGGATGTAATTCTCATATTATCCACTATAGAGCCTCAAAACTCATCATGGTCTTGGCTCTATTCTTCACTTAGCGCAGTGGTTCTTTACTAGGGGGATGCAGCCCACAGGTCACAGGCAGGCTGCCTGGCACAAAAATAGGTTGGAACATTTTGGAGTAAGCAGGCCAATCACATGCCCCCAACAGGGCCCACCTGGTCACAATCTGGGGACAGGGCCAAACAGCACAATTGAGGAGCAGGACCATCCGCTCTAGGCAGCCAACTAATTATAGGGGACTCTATATATACACAATATGTATAGCGAAGACTCGATAGTTGGCGCATACATACTTAATAGCGGACAAGCAAGTATGGGATTAATATGGGTCCATAGTGTACAAAATGAGTGTTAAGTGAGCAGCAACCATTGAAAACAAAATATTATAATGATATTACCATTTATTGGTATTTAAGTATTTATTATTATTTAATATTCGTTGCCTCCAAAGCTAGCTAGCTGTCTTTGACTGGCAAAGCCTGTCCTCAAAAGCATAGAAGGACTATTCAGTTGATGTCTACCCTAATAAACCTACAATAGGTTGACAATATATTGACAAGAGTGTAAGTGAAAAAGTAGAGAATGGCCAACATTGATGCTGTGCTCAGGATCAGCCATACTAGGAGCCTTCTAGCACCCTCAGTCATGCCCCATACCAGGGACATGTTGTACTACCCAAAGAGCCTGCAGCTTGAGCAGGAGCTGCAGCACCAACATTTCCTCCTCACACCCTGCCCACCTCAATCTTATATTCTGGCCCCTTTACATCTAAGTTGGCCCCATTTCCCCTTTAGTCTGGCCCCTGTGTCTCCCCTCAGACTTGCCCATGTAACCCACCTCAATCTAGTCCATGTGTAACCCCCTTCTCTTAAAAATTGTCCCTTAATTCTGGCCCCTGTGTTCCCCCTAGGTCTGTTCATGTGTCCCCCAATTCTGGCCCATGCCCCCCATCTGGTCCATGTGTCCCCTCACTCTGGCCTGTGTCCCCTCAGTCTGGTCCCAGCATACTCTGTGTCTCCCATTAGTCTTGGCAATGTGTCCCCTCATTCTAGATCATTTGTCCGGTGGACCGGTGGAATGGCCAGTGGGCGGACTTCATGAGACATCCTGTGGGCGGACTTGGTGTGAAGGTCAGTCAGTGGGTGGGCCTCTGGAAAGTTGGTGTGCAGCCAGGGGTTTCACACCTAAAGCTGTGCAAGGGGCCCCAACATTTCTGTGATCAAGCCCAAACAGAACAAAAGTACATTTAAAAGAAGTGACTCAATTGGCTCAATGAAACAGGAAAAAATTACTGCCCACCTGTAACTACGAACAATTAGTGTGGATTGGTACAGCCAATCACCAATATCGTGATCTGAAGTCTCTTTATAGACAGATGCTTCTGCAATAAACAAAAAACACACACCAACAATGGAGTATATGATTGTTATCAATATGTAAAACATGCTTTAGAGATAGCCTGTCTCACTTAAGAAATATATTTAATGCAGGTTTGAATAGCAATATTTAAAAATGTGAACCCATATGTACGGTACTTTATTGGTCCTTTGAGTTTTGAAATATGATCTATCTTTAATACTAAATTTTTTTTTTACCCAGTTAAGAGCCTAAAAACACCTCAATGTAATATTGCACCAAAATAACTTCTTACTTTAATGTACACATCTTTGACATATTCTAATAAAAATCAGGCAAATCATAAGGTTTTAAATACACATAAACAAGTATATGGTTTGAACAGTCCTATTCATTTCACTCAAGAACCATGAACTTATGAAGATTATAAACACAAAATTGACTCACTAAGAACTGCATTACACAGTTGGGTTCCAGCAAAGGCCCTTCTGCAAATGTTTTTTGTAGAGGTTCCAGAAAGATTATATACTTGATCCTCCATTAATCGTCGCATCATATTACATAAAAGCGCATTTGCATTCTTCCCCCCAACAATCTTGAAGACGCTTATCTGCAATATAACAAGCCAAAGGTGGAAAGTTGAAAATTTGCCTAAAGTTTAAAAAATTCGACTTTGCAGTATGAACTTACCTTATAATAGAAAAAGGCAGTTTAATTAGTAGCAGATGTAGCAATGACACCCTTAGGTGCTGCTGGATTGTTCGTGTCTGTTGGGTCCTCTACTGCCACTTCTGTGATGCACCCCACCTGGTCCAACACACCAACAGTGAGTGTTTTAGGCAAATGTAATTTTTTACTTGAGAATTACAACAAATGGGCTGACCCCCAAGGTAAATGAGGTAATAGCCTTTCAAAAAAAATAAAGCAATTACTTGAATTATAAAGCTAACAGTATATTTATATATGTATATCTATGCAATTTTATAGTATTTAGCTATATGCAAATACAATGGTAAAACAGGTGAAATACTATCCAACAATCCCCCAGAAAACCCTAACTGGCCAGTGACACTCCTAAAAAAAACCTGGTACCAATGTTGGGGCCCTTTAGTCCTTATGTTGATTTATGGTTATGGACAACAAAAATATTATTAATATATAGGTATGGCAGAAACATTGTATTGGTAGTTTAATATAGAACGATACGGACGGTTAATTCAATGTCTTTGTTTGTGGGGTTGTAAAACTGGTCCGTCCTGACCAGGTGTCAGGGCTCTGTCGTGTTTAGCATATACCTGAGAAATACCTGAGAAAGGTCCTTAAAACAAAAGAGTATTTAGTATGCATGGAAAGTTTACAATACATTGTTTATGATCCAGGAAAACAGGAAACCCCCCTTTTGTAGTTTTGGGCTAGAATCTGGGAATCTCTGTTTCACATACTTATGTAAATAAAATCTTTAGATGAGAGATAGGAACTTCAAAGGGATTTGGGGTATAAAAGAGGGGAGGCCTAGCCAGTTCAGATGAGCAAGGAGAGCCTGGGAGGAGGAAGAGCTAGCAGTCCACACAGAACTGAGGCCCAGCCAGTCCACCAAGACAGCCAGTCAGGTAGGAGCCATATTTTCTTACATAATTGGCGAGTTTCCAGGTAGGAGGTGTGCTTGGTTCAGTAGAGGAGCATATGAATAATTGTGCGTGGGATATTATTGAGTGTTGTAAAGTGTTAATAAGTTGTTGGTGCCATAGTGTAAAGTGCTTTCTATTGTGCTGGTGGTTAATGTGTATTTTTGTTGAAAGACTGTTGTGGTAGATGTGTATGGGATTTCACTGTATTCGAGATAATAATTTTGCCCAACCCCTGTGATAGTTAAAGCATTTTATAAATCCAAGAGATTCATGAGATTCAAAAAGCACATAAGTTCAGGACCTTAGGACATGAGCCTGAAATTAGTAGATTAGGGGTAGAGCAAAAGTTTACACATAAACTATCAGACGATAGGTCCGATAGGTAAAGTTTGCACAACACTACACAAATTTTTTGAAAATCTTGGCTGAGTCAATATGAGTGAATAGGCATTGAGCTGAGCTATTGTTGTGCAAGGTGGTTGAAATTGTTGTTGTGTGTGCCTGTGTGTGATTTGTTTTTGAATAGCAAAATGAAGTGTCTCCTAATTAAGTTTGAGAAACTTAAGGAGAAATATGCTATTGAGAAACTTATACAGGACTCTAGCGACCCATGGACACAAGCACAAAATTTAGTAAAGCAAAAATTGGGTGGAAAGGAGTTCAGTAAAAAAGAAGCTGCAAATGCTTTAATTTATGAACGGTATGAAGGATTGCTACAAGAGCGAAACTCGTTAAAAGATAGTGTAAGAAAGGCAAAGGCAGAGACAATAATGGCAGGAGATGGCGTCATGAAGACCTATCTTAGGTATCTTCAGTTAGAGAGTGAAAATGTGCAATTACGTACAGAGATTACGGATCTCCAGCAGCGATTAAATGAGGGAGAGAGCCCAAATAATTGTACATGTACATCTTCCCTTATGGAACAAATGGTGCAGTCTCCTAATAGTATGGGGAATTATGTGGTCGATTTAAAACTAGAGCCATTCACACCTAGTCTGATTACATGTGCAAGTGAGGACAGTGCTAGTGATTGTGAATCGTAATGAGCATTAACTCTGTGTCTTCTAATGCTACAAGTGTCCAGGTATCTACAATTGGACATTCTCAGTTTAAAACTGTACCCCTGGTAAGAAGAGTCAATATGGTGCAGAAGGTTAAATGTTTTGCTTGTGGATTGTTAGGCCATGTATCAAAATATTGTTTTACTTCTAAGAATAAGCAAGTAAAGCAAAATCCATACAAGACCAATAGGCGTGACTTTCAAGTTTATTCACTAAGATTTGGGTCAAACAGTCTGAGAAGCCTAACACCTTCAAATCTATGAAGGCCAAAAATAGAGGGTTACAAGCTGAGAATATTCGATTAAAACAGGACCTGGCAGGTTTAGCAGAGGAGATTAGAAATATTAGAAGAGACTTGGGTGCCATGAATATAGGGAATCAGCAGTGTTCCACAATGCTCCCTTACCGAGGGACTGGTTTGTTTTAATAATGGTGTCTAAGTTTGTATTTTAGGAACGCACGGATGTAATGACCAATGCTATGGATATGGATCATTGAATCTCTTTTTTTTTGTTTGTCTAATTAATATTTTTGTTTAGAGGACCCTGCCACCACAATTAACATTTTGGGTGTGCTAAGGACTCTAATTGAAAAGGATTTTTTTTTCTCTAGTCAGGTAGAAAAAAGTAATTAAAATTTTTCTGACAGAAACCCAGTGTATGTTTTCAGCTCATGTTCTACCTGACATGCATATGTTAAATAGGTCATTTAGCATATGAACTGGGAATCACTTTTGAAGTTGCCTGGGAGCAATTGCTATGTTTTTTGTTCACCACTCTAAATTGGGATTATTTTTATTGGATGGCAACAAAGATTTTTATTTATCTGTACAGATTGACTGCTGTTTAAAAGTTTTCAGGGAAAGATGTTTTAAAGGAAACTTTATGAGGCAGCAATGAATCTGTATAGCCTTTTTTATTTTTACTGTGTGCTGATACATTGGGGATTTTTTGGGGATTTTGACTGTTTGTCAGACTGCCTGACCCAGCACACAGCATTCATGTTTAATGTGTGTCAGTCTAATCTGTGTCTATTGTCCTTTGTTAAGTTACGCTAGTGGGGGTGGTAATTGTTAGTACTGTCCATAACCTTATTCTTAACTCCCTAATTTATTTGGTTTTTATGTTGATTGTGTTTCCTTACATGAATTGATTTTTAAATTTGCATAGTCCTTACACTGAAGTGCAACAGACCATAATATTATTCTTATAGTAACAGAATACGTCCATAACTGTAATTTTTATTGTTGAGTCCAAAACCCATACTTGGGACATGAGTATAGGTATACTGAAATTCATGAGACTTTAATAATTTGGCATATAGTCTAGATTACTATTGTACTTAGGTATGTTAATTTCTGCCGAATGCTACCTACATGTTGCTGTGTCCTAACACAGGAGTGATTTTTTTTTCGGATACCCTATCGAGTGTAACCTGCGTTGACCCTTCCCTCAGATGTTTTCGGTACAGGATTTGCTCAGCTACGAGCTAATGATGCGATGCGTGGCTATACTGTCAATTCCTCAACGGAGGATCATTACTGTCATTGGAGTAACATGGTTACATGAGTTTGGTCCAGGTGTGTGGACGAGTGTGCATGGAAGGCAGTCACGATAACGCAGACAGAGCTTGGAGGTATCTGACCACAGGCCAACGATGGCTAACGATCAATGAGTTTGCGGCTTACAGCAGAAGGCAGTATAGAGTTAAATAATGGATGATGGCCAGTTGGCAATATAAGTCTCAATGATTTTTCAGTATAACTTTGTCATTTCTCAGTATAACTTTGTCATTTCTCAGTATAACTTTGTCATTTCTCAATGTCCTGTAGACATACAATAGCCTGAAAGTCGTAAAGATTGTTCAAGCTTCTTTAACCTCCCTAGCGCACTGCTGAGGTACAGATTTCTGTACCAAAAGCGCACCATAGAGTTATGGAATTATTTATTTTTTTTTTGAAAACTAAATGTACATTAATAAAAAAAACGGTTTATTTAAAGTATAATTTCGAATTGTTGTTTGTGTATATAATAAAAATTATATTGTAAATGTAAATTGTGTGTTGTTGGTTACTGTTAAACTTGTAACTGGGTACAGTTTGTCAAGCTGTAACCCAGTACAAGTCTTCCCTTACAATTTGGTTGCCCCCCCCCCTCGTGTGAAAGTCACCAGGTGACTAACACACTGGGAGGTGGCGAAGAGAGACACAAAGACAAGGTATATTTGAAAATCGACCCTGGATACAGCTGTGCTAAGGATGAAAGCTAGTCTGTGATCCAGAACGATTTGAAATTTCTCCGCCACTGCGGTCTGAATTAAAAAATCACAGCTCCACCTCAACAGGTTTGGTGATGGATCGGCGGCGGGATTTTTACAATTCAAACACGCATGGCGGTTTCTAACGGACACTATGTGGGGCGATACAGTACCCCCTCCTTGGTGGGGATGCAATCTGAGCTATCTACAGGCAGACGGTGTTCCTGCTTGCAGGAACAGTCGGCTGCTCTAGATAGCTCAGTGAGAATCGCATCCCCACAAGGAAGGGGTGCACTATACAGCGCCCACTCTTGCTGGGGATGCACAGGGGTTACGATCTAAATGATTCTACAGCAGCTAATGTTACATGCAGGAAAATCGGTGCTGTAGATAGCTCCTCCTGGGGATGCAAGGGGATGCGATCTGAAGATATCTACAGCAGCCGATGTTCCTGCAGGAAAAATCAGTGTTGCTGTAGATCGTTTAGATCGTTTATCCCTGCATCCCCAGCAAGGAGGGGTGCTGTAGATGTGTCTTTACACACCTCCAATTCCCCTTTGTTGTCGGTGTTTGACGGCGATTGCTGCCTGAGCGATTGTTAGATGGCAGCGAGCTTCGCCTTGACATCTCGCTTTTTTATGGAATATCAGTTGGGCGCTTTTGTGTATTTGACTTCCTTTAGCACTACATTTGATATGCCTGTCCTTTTATTGCTGACTGAATACCCGGCACGTGTCGGCCATCCCACTCGACCCACACGTGATGAGTGCATTTCCAGAATCAGCTGGTCTTTTGACCCCCGCACGTGCTCGTAGTCATACAGTCAGATTTCTGTGATGGGGTGGGGTGCCGATCTGACTATCTGATGAGCTATTCAGGCAGTCCCCACATGGAAAGCCACTTCAGTGCGCAGCGGGATGCCGAAAGGTTGCCTGTCAGTGCAGGGAAATGCCGAAAGTGCGGGATTCCCGGGGTGACGTCACTTACGTTACGTGACACCGGGGGGGGAGGGATCTGGAGGGATATGCTCCCACCCATCCAGGAGGATGAGAAGAGCCATCGGGACGCCGCTGCGGACGCTTAGGGAAAGGTGATTGTGAGCGCCCGCAGGGCTCGATCCGGTGGCGAAGTCCAGCTCGTCCACTTTTAGCAAGTCAGCACTGGACGAGCTGGACTCGTCTCAACCGCTAGAGAGGTTAAGGATCCACTGGTAGAAAGAAGAACAAGATGAACAAGCTTTGACAGCCTGCCATTGGAACAGAGGAAGAGTCTACAGAAAATAATGAACGGACATTTTATGGACTGCAATTTTCTTATATTAGACATTTTATGCATTTAAATTAGTTGTCCTATCGAACAGGAACATATGGACTGTTGTAACATTGGAATGGAGCACTTGTCACGTATGATAGAAAGAAGAACTTGGGACTGTTGATTAATAATCATAGGAATATGTATTGTGGGGAAACAACATATTTTTCATTGTGAGGATTCATTAATTAATAATTAATTCACCCTCAAGTGGGGACTGTTGATTTATGGTTATGGACAACAAAAATATTATTAATATATTGGTATGGCAGAAACATTGTATTGGTAGTTTAATATAGAACGATACGGACGGTTAATTCAATGTCTTTGTTTGTGGGGTTGTAAAACTGGTCCGTCCTGACCAGGTGTCAGGGCTCTGTCGTGTTTAGCATATACCTGAGAAATACCTGAGGAAGGTCCTTAAAACAAAAGAGTATTAAGTATGCATGGACATTGTTTATGATCCAGGAAAACAGGAAAAACCCCTTTTGTAGTTTTGGGCTAGAATCTTTAGATGAGAGATAGGAACTTCAAAGGGATTTGGGGTATAAAAGAGGGGAGGCCTAGCCAGTTCAGATGAGCAAGGAGAGCCTGGGAGGAGGAAGAGCTAGCAGTCCACACAGAACTGAGGCCCAGCCAGTCCATCAAGACAGCCAGTCAGGCATACATGCTAATGTCTGATTCATAGTGTGCCCAATTGTATTATTTTTGTGTACTATTTTATGTTTATGTATACATTGTTGCAGCATTCTGTAATATTGTACACAATATATGTTTTTTTTACTCAATTATTCTGTGTAACTTTTTCTGGCGGCCGCCTTCCGAACCTACATAAGGAATGTTATTATTGAATTAATATTCATATCCTAATTAGGCGTGATTATTATTTTCCATAATATTCATTTTCTTACATAATTGGCTTGCACAGGTAGGAGCCATATTTTCTTACACTTAGATGGTGAGAACAAACAGGTACTGAGTTCAGTAAATTATCTGTAATCCACTGGTCAGGTAGTTCTATGGAAAGGAGGGGGGTTGCTCATGAACAGTAAAGTTTATGTGTTCAGCAAGTTAGAACAGCCTAGAAGAGGGGAAACAATCTCTGCTGCTGTGTCCCAGAAACAGGTCATCCAGCAAGATATGAATATGGACAGGGTGGAGGAAGTTATAGGAGAAAATTGCAAATAACTCACAGGAGGTCAGAAGTTGTGCTGTGGCATGTGGTACTTACCTGCACTACAGGTCTCAGGAACCATTCTCCACAGCAAGGGGCATTATCCAGCAAGGGGCAGTCTCCTCTGATGCTCTCTCAGCAAGAAGAATGATCCCCAATCCTTTACATCAGGTGGGATGTCCAAACAGGTGCAGTTTCTCTCCCAGAGCGTCTCCCCCTTCTCCTTCCAGCCATGCTCTCCTCTCCCCTCCTACTTCCTACTGTTCCCTCACAGGAAAAACTTCCTTCCAGAAACAGATCTCCGAACAAGGGTTCCTATCTGTTTCTTTGGTCTGCCTGTTGCTGCCATCTACAGACGGCTTTAGCACAATGCGCCCATAAGATTTTATTCTCACAGTCCTTAGCACAGAAAAAATGAATGTTGACTCTAGCAAAGGGCTACACAGAGCTTTAACATCATTTTTAAAAATACAAACAATGACTTTCAGCATTAATAATCCCCGGAAACCATGTTAAACATGGCATGGTGATGCTGAAGCACTTTGAAGATGAATATACAGTAGTATAAATGAAAAGGGAATTGCAATATATTTATTGATATAATTATATATAATATAAGATGCTGATGCGGGCGAGTGTTTGGTGCGCAGCATGGTGCAGCCGCACCAATGAACCATTGGGGCCAATGGGAGCGGCTGCAGCGTGTCTAAAAAAAAGTTGATTTCCACTTAGTCTCTAATTAATGAACAAACTACACATACAAGAGCAAAACCTTTATTCTTTCTAAAAGTGTTCCCACCACCTTTCACCTACATCTCCAGCAATTTCTGTGATGATACCATGTTTAGAAGCTTTGCAATCAGCTCACAAAGTCAGCTAGCAGCACATGCAAATCTTTTCACATTCTAACATTTCCTCCTGTCAATATTTCAAATACTGTTTGCTATGCCGATAGTCGCAAGTTTGTGAACAACACAATGTATGGATCTTTGTATACAGTATATTACATGGATTTACATATACAGCACAATGGATAGTTTCTCTATATACATGCAATGATTTCTATATACATAGCAATGCGTGGATCTTTGTGTATACAGTACACTGCATGATCAGTTACCAGATTATCTTTAAACTTAGTGAAAGTTTTAAAACAAACATTTCATGAATGTATTTATTTTTGGGAGAGCTCATGAAGTTCTAGAATAGGACAGTTTTTTCAGATGGAAAGCATGTCTCTTCAATCCTGTGTTAAGCATAATCTCAGGCTAAAAATTAGGAAAATTAACATATTTACAATTGTGCTTCACCAATGAGATATCATGCTTAGTCACTTCTACTTCCCTGAACCTTATATCAGACCTAATGGTTCACACTCACCTCTTCTCACAACACTGCCTTTGTAAAATGGATGCCAAGACCAGTGAGAGGAAAATCCTTCACATAGCTGGGAGCACAAAAAATTAAGCCAAAGTGACCTCTAATGGTGGGATGACTATTACACACAAAACTTTATGAGAACTTGCAGCAAACTTGCAAAGGCAAGTTAATCTGGAGACTTGTAAAGCAGACTTGCTGCAAGTTTGCAAAAGCAAGTTAATCTGGAGACTTGAAAAGCAGACTTGCTGCAAGCTTGCAGCATACTTGAAGCTTGGCTAGTCTGGTAAGAGCTTAGCAAGTCATTTTCCAACTTGCAGCACAATAACTTGCTATCTGGGGTAGTACTAACTTTTGAGTGTGGGGATCTGACCAGACCGGAAATTGGTCTCTTTGAGAAGAACCACATTAGCCCAAGGACGGTGGCACTCATTGAGGACCATTTTCCGCTTCTCAGGGGTGCTGAGGCCTCTGACGTAAGAGAGGAGTTTCAATGAAGGAATAATGGTATCCCTTCCGCTCAGAGTAGGGGGGGGGGTCGATAAGAAAAATGCGGTGGGAGACGGAG
>CM070038.1:48690950-48721442 GCA_036250615.1 Ptychadena robeensis
CCCCAATCATTCCCCCCCCCACACACAGAAGAGAACAGCCGAAACACACCGCCTACCCTTAATACTCACCCCCTCACTAGACCACAAGACAGAGCTTGCCCTCTAATTAACCCCCACACAGGAAAACACACTACGCCCCTTTATAATTCGACCCCCCGCAACAAGGCATCGCCTTCCTCCTTTACTCTGTGACAACGGTGAGAGACACGGACTAGCCCCGTGATCATTCTGTGACACACAGACAGACTAGCCCGCTGGTCATTGCTGTGAAACACACGACAGGACGAGCCCTGATCACTCTGTGAGCACACCGACAGACTAGCCCCTGAAATCATTCTGTGACACACAGACAGATAGCCATGACATTCTGTGACTCAAGACAGAGCAGACTAGGCCCGCTGATCCACTTTGTGACACCACAGACAGTGACAGACCGACTTAGCCCCTGATCATTCTGGGTCGTTAGACTACATGATCAGGTGACAGACACGACCAGACTAGCCCCTGTGATCATGTTGGATGAACACAGCCAGTGCCCGACCGGGGGATCCTAGCCCACCCTGATCATTATTGGTGACACACATGCACCCAGTGAACAGGGCAGACTAGCCCCTGATCATTCGGTGACTACCACTCGACAGGACCTAGCCCTGATCACATTCTGTGTACATCAAAGAACGAGACTGTAGCCCCTGATTATTCTTGACACACAGACAACTAGCCGCTCCTGAATGCGATTCTGTAGACACACAGACAGTGGACACACAGACTCAGCCCCTGATCTGCGTCTGTTTACCACGACCAGACCCAGTGGATCAAGACAGACCAGATAGCCCCCTGATCAATCTCGTGGACAGCATCAGCAGTGGACTAACACAGACTAGCCCCTGATCTTCTGGGACACACAGACAGTGACACCAGACAGGACTAGCCCTGATCATTCTGAATGACAAACAGACAGTGACACACAGAAGATAGCCCTGATCATTCTGTTGACACACAACAGTGAAACACAGACAGACTAGCCCCTGATCATTCTGTGACACACAGACAGACAGCTGTCTGATCATTGTTGTGAAACACAAGACAAGGTTGAACACCACGAGGGTGACAGACTAGCCCCTATCACACGTTGTGACCAACACAGACAGTGACGACAGAACGGCCTTGATCATTCTGTGACAAACAGGACAGTGGACGGACAGACACCAGACTGCCCTCTGATCATTTTTTGTGACCCACCCGACATCCCGTTAGTGACAGACCAGACTAGCCCGTCTGCTCTTCTGTGGACACACAGACCGAATTAAGCCCCTGGATATGCGTGACATCACAGACAGACTAAGGCCCCCTAGATCACTCTGTGACACAGATGACAGACTAGCCCCTGGATCATTCTGTGACCACACGGACAGACAGCCTCTGATCATTCTTGTGTGCAGAACAGACCAGACTCGCCCCTGATCAGTTCTGTGGACACACAGACAGACTACGCCTCTCTGATCACTCTGTGGCACATCAGGACAGACTAGCCCATGAATAATTCTGTGACACACAGACCTTGCAGACAGACACAGACTAGCCCCTGATCATTCTAGAGACACACAGAAGACTAGCAGTCCCTGATCAGTTCTGTGACACACAGACATGTGACACCACAGGGGACAGACTTAGCCCCTGACATCTGTGAATCACAAGGACAGGAATAGCACCTGATCACTCTGTGGCCACAGACAGACATAGCCCCTGATATTTCTGTGACAAACAGACCCGTTGACAGAACGCACCAGTGACTAGCCCCTGTCATTTGTGACCCAAACGACGTGACAGACAGACTAGCCCCGCTTGGATCACTTCTGTGACACACAGCACAGAATAGCCCCTGATCCAGTTGCTGACTGTGCACACAGACAGCTAGCCACCATGTCACTTGTGACACACACAGACACGCCTAGCCCACGGCATGGATCCCTTTCTGTGACACACGACTAGACTAGCCCCTGACTATTCTGTGGGCACAGACATGACCAGGACTAGTCCCTCTGATTCATTGCTGGAACACAGATACCAGACTTAGCCTATGAACAACTTGTAGCACAAAAGAACAGACTAAGCCCCTGATCATTCTGTGACACACAGACAGTGACAGACAGACCAGACTTAGCCCATGATCATTCTGTGACGCTACACAGACCCGAGTGACAGACAGTACCAGAAATAGCCCCAGATGATTTCATTTCTGTGACAACCGACAGACATGTGACACATCCAGAGCAGACTAGCCCCTGATCATTCTGTGACATCACATGAGCACTGTGGACACACAGACAAAGACTAGCCCCTGATCCATTCTGTGACACAACAGGACAGTGACACCCAGACAGACTAGCCCCTGATCATGTCGACCACACCAGAGGCAGTGGACAGGACACGATTAGCCCCTGATCATTCTGCGACCACACAGACCACGATGCATCTCACTTAAGTGCCGGGGATAAACACAGGGGCGTGGCCAGCAAGGACTTCCAGTTGCCTGAGGCTAGTCAGCTTCCGCCTAATTGACACGGAGAACATTACAGAATAAGCGATGGGAGATGAAGGAGCGAAGGACTGAAGACGCCTCAGACAGGAAAGCCGCCTAGGGGGAGGGGAGAGGAGAGAAAGACAAAAGCGCCAAGGGGGAAACGAGTAAGAGGCAGTGAGAGGGCAAAGAGGAAGGTAAAGGAGAGGGAGAATAGAACAGGGTGACGCAGAGCGAGGCTGGAGGGTTCTTCTTATAGGAACGGAGGTAGCATGATCAAAAGGTACGGGAAAAGTTAGTTTGTGCATGCCCCATGGATTAATATAGAGTAGTGCTTAGAGTTTACAGCAATACGTGTAAGAATTAGTTTGGAGTTAGTTAAGCATGAAAGCTAATCCAACAGTAAGTAATTATTGGGTAGGCGGGTTACCACTGCCCCCCCATAGATAAGTCCATTCTTATTTACACATATGCGGATCAGAATTCTTGGTTTGGGGCTTTACGGTCTCCCCGGAGAATGTCCGGTGTTCAACCCTGACTGGACCAACGTTGTTGCGATACAAACTTATGACCGGGATGGAGCATGCTTCATGATTAGGTCACTTTTACCTTGGATAAATAACACTCAGCACCTCCTTATAGCTCGGGAACAAAGACTGCGCTCTTGCAATTGTGGAGGGAACTGACTCATGGCACTCTGCTGAGATGACGTGGCGTCTTACTGGGTGTTGTCTGAGGTGTATTAAGATAGGTTCATTAGCTTGCCCCTATCTATTCAGGTATAAGCGTTGGACTATGATATCCCTGTGTCGCATAGACAACCAGTTATGTGCACCCCTGGATATAGGTTAGATATACCAGCATACGTGATGACAGCTTAATCCAAATATTATTGGAGATTACTGCATAATAATATACATGAGGATGTTAATATATCGGATGGACCAATTTGATACAACTATATGAACAGGGATGTGATCTAATTCACTTTTAATACAACTATTAAGTAATTGGATGAATATTTTCTATCTTACTGGTTTGATTGATTAAATTATGATATCATTTCATAGATTCATTCCTCCTGAGGAAGCCCAGTCTAGGGTGAAACATGTGGGAGGGAATCTACTGTTCTTCAAGTTTTCATGTATGATACACATCAACCATTAGCTATTTATCCTTATTGGTTTTAAGTGTATGTAATTTTGAAGGTCATCCCAGTGTATAGTGTGGCTCTGACCTTCTGTATGTATTATTGAATTATATGCTTTGTTATGATAACTATAAATAAATGTGATTTTAACCGTACGATCTAGTGCCTAAAAAGCCCCATTGTCCTGACCGAGCACCGGAATTGTAGGGGGAACCGTGACCCCTGTGCCAGTTTCTCTGTGTTTAATTCCTATTTAAATAGGGGTGTGGCATATAACTTCATGATATGTGTATTTTAGCTTCCCTCCTCACTAGTGTTTCTAAATACTGACTAAAAATATCTGTCCTTCATTCTCTCTGTCTGTCACACAGTAGTGCCTTCTAACCTTGCATACGAAGGGATCTGATTTTGTGCATATGCTACCTATGACGATGAATAAATTATATATTAAATATGTAACATTTCCTGTTACAGAAATATTAAACTGCTATAAAAAAACTGACATCTCTGAACAGATTTTTAAATAAAGTACACTTAATGTGAAAGTGCCCAATGCCTTTTTAGGAATCATGAAAAATAATCAGAAACCCAGTCCCTACAGTTTACTCTTGTCCTTATTACATTTTCATGCGTTTTCTTTCCTCTTTAGCTATTGGCCTATTTTCCCTTACTTTTCTCTACCTATCCATATCACCCTAAATCAAATACCCTCTTCATTATTACCAAATATGTGCCCTGCTTTTAAAGACAAGCTCAACCAGCTTAAAGCTACATCAAGTATTTTATGTTTGATGCTTCCAAAGTAATGCTACATTTGTAAAGTATAATCAACATTATGCCTAATGTTTTCATTCTAATTTCTGTCTGTACAATACTATCACTTCACTGATGTTCACTTTGGATTTTTTTCTATAGCAATTTTTAATTATTTGTTCCATAAAGAGTTGTGTTAGCATCATTTTTTTTAGTGACCAGGATCATCATGTGTTGAACGCATATTTAAATTGAAAATATGTTTTAAGAATTGAGATTGAAACTGTAATTCCATTTATTGATTGAGATGACAATAAACATGAACCAAAAGGTGATAAAGTACATTAATTTAAGCAGTGCATTAAATTATATTCTCAAAACAGAAGTCTAAAGTAATTAAGAAAGGTTTTATCAGGTACATCTTTTCAATTTTAGGTGGTGAAAGTTTTGTGAAAGGCAGTGTATATTTGTAGCTGTTTACCATAATGATTAGATAGCTTCTACTTGAATTTTTAATGTGAGTGTGATGTAAATTTCCTGTTATTCTTCTGGTGTTTTCATGTTCTGGTAACTTTCAGGTTTTGGGATGTAGCACTTCATCTCTAAAATCTTATCCATGCTGTATCCAACTGCTTGAGTGTAGTCATACTCACAAGATAAACCAGACATGCATCCCCGCAATGAAACTTTGCTTTTACTACCATCTGAAACAGCAGAACAGCATTATAAAGGTAAATATCCACTTAAACATTAACATCTGGAATGTTAGAATTAGAATCTAGAATAATACAGAAGAATTAGAGGAATTCAGAATATTCAATATACATGCAATATACATGCAATATACATCAAGGGGGTGTTGTGAATACTTCCATGCCCTTATGCTTATGTCTCCAGCATAGTGCATAGGGAAGTAGCTTGCCAGAGGACATCTGGCATGGTACCTTTTAACCTCCTGAGCGCACTGCCCATATCGCGCCGTTTACAGCGGCGCGATGCGGGTGATCGAGGCAGTGTACACAGTACATTTCCGCCTGTCATTTCCGGCTTCAGTCCGGAGCTCTTCACGCAGCTGGTGTCATTATTGGCACCAGCTGCGTGAGAGGGAAAGCCGGCGCTCCTCCATTAACATGGAGGTCTATGGCGCCCCCTTCCACGTCACCGTGACGCGATCGGGGCGGTGCCGCAAACCCGGAAATGCTGCAGCGATGAAGACAATCGCTGCAGCTTTCCGGGGAGGCATAGGGTCTCCCCGCCGCCGGCTTCCCGTGCGGTTGAGAGGACCCTGTTCAGCGAACAAACAGGGTTCGTCTCAACCGCTAGGGAGGTTAAGGATGTTTTCCACAATTGAGCAGGGCTCCTCAGCGGTATAGCAGACCCACCCTCATCTCAGAAGCTCTAAGCAGATTTGGCTGATGAGACAAGCAGTTGGGTAAGTGATATGTCAGCAGGTGTGCAGCCCTTATCCGTTTGAGGGCTTGTTTCCACTAGTGCTGATCCATGCGGATGGCTGCGGTGCAATCCGCACAGCTACTGCCACTCCTGACCACACGCACTTATAGGCAAAGCATCGGCATGGCTCCACTTGTGCGGCCGTGTGCGGATGCGGTCGCGGTGCGGTTCTGAACGCCCGCCTACCGCGTTTTCGCGCAGATGCCACGCCCGACCTCATCCCTGGAGAAGGGGCATGTCCAAAGTCCACATCCTACCGCACAGACGTCCGCGTGCATCCGCATGCTGAACAGCTTGGGGTGCAGTTGGGAACGGCTGCAGTCGCGTGGATAGCACCGCAGCCATCCACACTAGTGAACTAATTGCCTGCATCTTGGTAGAAGCTGCTGTGTATACCTGGGTCTAATGCATCATTTCTGAATCACAGACCCAGTTCCATGTCTATTACAGCAGAGTTTGTGCATCACAGCAATTTGCACGTGTATGGGATCATGTACCAGACTTTGTCTGAAATTCCTTATTGGACACAATTATACCTGGCCAGGGTTTTAGGGCATAGCCTCTTTATCCCTCATTACCCTTTTATGCCACAGTTGTATTTGTGCTGTTGCAAGTTAATAGTCATTAAAACTCCATTTATTCACTGCATACCCTCTTGTCATCTGGCTGATTTCCTGACCTGCAACATGTCTATTTAACTATATAATGTAACAAATATCCCAACACATACCTGGTTTATTGACCCATCCAACTAAATAGGCACATTGGTCTGTTTCACTTCTACAGATTGTACTTCCAACAGGCTTGCACTTTTCTAAGATATCAAATGAAGCGCAAATTGGGCATTTAGGTCCGTTGAATGCATAGGTTTTATTTGGTGCTACAAGATAAAGAGGATAAAGAAATCTGCATTATGATGAAGGAGAAAATTATCAAAGTTCTATCTAAAACCATATTTAATAATGTAAATACAGTAGCTAATAGTAAAACATATTTAAAAGGATTAGTTCTGGACAAGTTGTGCTGAAAAATTTCATAGCCACTAGTGTTCGGTCCAAACGCATCATGATATTAGTGTGTTCTACCGAAATAGGAGTCAATGGGAGACAACCAGGCACCCCCTTCTAGGATGAGGGGAGGGTCCCTGGTCCATTGAAAAAGGTCAGAAAATGACAGAAACACCACCTAAATGGACCTGAAACAGAATGGGGACCATGTATGGATGCATCTTGGACTCCCAAGTCACTGTTGGGAACCAATTTGTCCAAGTTGTACGGCACTTTTACACACTGACAAAAACACGTCCCAACCCCCCCCAAAATTTTTTGCAGGAAAAAGGACGCTCTAAAACATTATATGCCAGTGCATGCATTTGACACTCTAAAAAATCATACAGCAGTGCCTGAGGTTGAGCTGAAACTCTAAAACATTATATGGCAGTGCAAGAAGTTGAGCTGATGCTCTAGAACATTATATGGCAGTACCTGCGGTTGAGCTGATGCTCTAAAACATTAGATGTGAGTGCATGCTGTTCATTGCACCCTATAAAAAATTACCTGGGGGCCTGCACTTGAGCTGACCCTATTAAAAAAATATTAGAGTGAAGGGAATATATACACTCTGGATCAGGAAAAGGAGCAGAAGGATGAGAAGAGTCAACCACATACCTTCAAGACCAATAAAAAGAGATATTTTTTTCTTTATCAGCTCAGAGTTATAATGCCACCAGCAGCATTGAATACAAGCTCAGATAAAACGCTTGCGGCAGGACAGGCCAGCACCTTCAAGGCGTAGAGCACAAGTTCATGCCACGTGTCCAGCTTGGACACCCAGTAGTTGTACAACACTGAGGGATCATTAAAGACTGTGACACAGTCTGCCATGTATTCCTTCACCATCTTCCCAAATGTTTCCCTCCTTGTAACACTGGGATGTCCTTCCGGGTGAGGCTGCTGACTGGGTGTCATGAAACTGTCCCATGCCTTGGATAATGTTGCCCTGCTCTTGTTAGAACTGCAATGTGTTCCCCTTGTGTTCCCTTTCTCAGTAATAAAGTGTCAGCGGCGTTGTCAGATCTAAAACTAAAACTCTCCACAAGTACCTTCTGGTATTGCACCATTTTACTGGTTCTCTCCACCACAGGAATGAAAGATGAAAAGTTCTCTTTGTAGTGGGGGTCGAGAAGGATGAACAACCAGTAATTTAAAATCCATACAACGCAAGGGTCCCGGGAAAGGCAGCCTAACATGAATTCAGCCATGTGCGGCAGAGCTCCAACAGGCAAGATGTCAAAGTCGACATCTGAATGACTCTCCATCACCTCCTCCTCTTTCCATCCATGCTGAAGTGATTTACAGTTTTACAGAATTACAGTTAGATGGGTACTACTACCCTCTGTAGCGGTTCGTCTCCCTCTGTACTGCTGTCCTCCCAAGGCTTGTCACCTTAACATGTAAAGAGCTCAGAGAAGAAATGTCACCAAAAAACATAGTGAATCTGGTATACTGCCCAGATAAATGCAACTGGTGTAGAAATCTCACCAAAAAACAAAGTGGACCTGGTATACTGCCCCTATGAATGTAACTGGTGTAGAAATGTCACCGAAAAAAAAACGTTGGCTTGGTATACTGCCCCTATGAATGCAACTAGTGTAGAAATCTCACCACAAACAAATTGGACCCGGTATACTGCCCCTATGAATGTAACTGGTGTAGAAATGTCACCAAAATACAAAGGCGACCGGGTATAATGCCCCTATGATTGTAACTGTTTTAGAAATTTTACCAAAAAACAAAATGGACCTGGTATACTGCCCCTATTAATGTCACATGTAGAAATATCACCAAAAAACAAAATGGACCTGGTATACTGCCCCTATGAATGTACCGCATTTTTCGGACCATAAGACGCACTTTTTCACCCCCAAAATGCGTCTTATGGTCCGAATGCGAGACCCCCATGGCCAAACGGCTCCCTGTCAGCTTTTCCGGCAAGGAGATAAGCCAGGGAGCTGTCAGATGTGAGATCCGCCCACACCTGGATCTCCCTTCTGAACTGTATAATTGCTTATGACAACAGAGCCCAGAACCCTGCTGGCATAAGCAATAAATAAATCCTGTCCGTGGAACCTGCAATCACTGAAGCTCCCACAGTCACAGGAACAGCAAGATCGGCAAAGGGAGAGCAGAGGACTGGGCAGCCTCCTGCCCCCTTCCTTCTGATCAGTGAAGAGGTGATGTGATGTGCTGTGTGTGTTTACTGCTGCTATTGACATTACTGGTTGAATCTCATATTGCATTCATTTAATCAATTGTGTAAACCCAATTGATGTAAACACTTTTATATATCAAATATTTTTTTCCTTGTTGAAAACTGGGTGCGCCCTATGGTCCAGTGCGTCTTATAGTCCGAAAAATACAGTAACTGGTGTAGAATTGTCACCAAAAAACAAAATGGACCTGGTATAATGCCATGTTGATGTTACTGCTATAGAAATGTTACCAAAAAACAAAGTGGACCTTGTATACTGCCCCTATGAATGTAACTGGTGTAGAAATGTCACCAAAAAACAAAGTGGACCAGGTACACTGCCCCTATTAATGTAACTGGGGTAGAATAGTGTTGAGCAGCATATGGTATATTCAAATTTGCATAATTTCCAGAATATAAAAAGAAACATTCTTGTCACAAACCCCCCAATCAATCCGAATCCTTCTCCCTTTGTCACAGTCGCAGTTCCGGTCCCAGCCACTGGGAGCCCTCGGTCTGCCTTCCTCACTGTGAACAGGTCAAAAATGGAAACCGATTGGTTGGAGGGGGTGTGAATACAATACACTATACAATCTCCATACAATCTCTGTGTTTGTATATGTATATATCGGTATAACTGCCACCACTTCTGGAAAATGAGCCAGAAGACTCCTAACTAACTTATCCCTGTGAAAGAAAAAGTTAATTTAGAACAACCTATCTAGAAATAACAATATCTATCACTAGGATGCGTCTCTTCAGGGCTTAGATACTTTATGGATTCAGAACGAGTACAGACTAAAATGATTTAGATCATTTATTTTAAAACATAAAATCGTGCATAGAAATAATAACGAAAAATTTAACAAAACAAGGAACAGAGATTTTCGATAGTAAAAATAAACGGGGTAGAAACAGGAAAAAGAGAACTTGCCTAAAGAGCAAGAGTTTACCAGAGGAGAAGTGTCCTTAGAAATGAGTCCAAGTATTGCAATCCAGCGGTCCAATTCTGGAGTTGTGATGATGGGTGCATCGGTCTTCCAAAAGTTGGTCAATGCCCACATGGTTCGACCGAGTAACTTCGACCGAAGTTTTGGAATTAATTGGTCGGACTGTGATCAGACATGGTGGAAAAATTTTCTCGATCGAATCTAAATTGTATTCAATCGGCTACTATTTCTTATGACTATTTCTTGAGACCCTGTTTTCCATATGATTCCCCATCCCCATCAAAGCCCCCCCACCCCCAGAACTGACACCCACAGATACCTGGCCCTGGCCAAAAACTCCCATTCCAGTGGAACAATTGTGTGCCTCAAGCTGCTGATCCCTGCCATAACCCTTCCACTTCCGATCAAACATAAAATCGGCCGATGGAAAATGTTCGATCGAAGTAGGTAAAATCGGACAATAATTGGTTGCTTTATTTGGGGGTATAATGAAATACAGTCCAATCGAACAAAGACCTTGTATCGGAAAACATCGATTGTTTTTAATCGATCGGATAGAAAATCGGGGCGTGTATGGGGGCCTTAAGACTAAGACAAGACTATCAATGAAAAGATAAAGGATGGTTTCAACCCCTTCTTCTTCCATGGGAGGAGTTGACACCTGACCAAACCTCTCACCTAGTGAGTAAGACAGCCCCCTCACAGACATTTAGTATGTTTATACCTTGCCAGAGAAACATGTGACCATGATATGGGTCACATGTTCTTTACCAGCATAGTTTCCCAAATTTATAGAGACCAAACATAAATAGTTTATGCCATGCTATCTCTGAGAGTTTCAGACCTCAGTTTTGGATGGCCACACACACTCCGTCCCGGTTTCCTTATACACATATTTCTATGGAAAGTGACCTCTGCGATTTACCATTATCTTCCATGTATGGAAATACGATTTTATTGGCAATCTCTCCAATTATTGATCCAAGGGGTGAATAAATGGTCAGATCTCTCCTGTTCCCTGTTTGACCTCACTTATTCACCCCCTCCCTCTTCTCTAGAGTACCAGAGCTTCCAAGGTTTATTGGGGCCATTGCGTGGGTTATCTCAATGCTCAGAAGTACGGATCTCTGAGCATTTACACACCCTAGATGTTTACACAAGTGGGCACAAACAGGCCTGGTGGACATTCCATGGTTTTCTGAGAGAATTGGTTCGGAATTAACTATAAAGGGTCGGGTAGAAATTGAATTGTGGCTTTGGGTAAGATGCTAGTGTCGACTGACGCACATACGGCGATTATTCGTCACAATTCTAATATTATAAAATTTGATTGGACTGTATTCTATTGCCTTTCATTGCACGCGCCCGTTCACAATGATTCACAATGATTCGCAATGCATTTTCATTCTGTGATCTCAGCCAGTATGAGCACAGTGTGTTTTGCGCATATCCATTTGCAATGCGCACAAATATGCGCGATGTATGTCGATAAACAATGTTGAAGCATAAGAAAAAGGTGGACCTGGTATACTGCCTGTATGAATGCAACTAGTGTAGAAATGTCACCAAAAAACAAAGTGAACCTGCTATACTGTCCGTATGAATGTAACTGGTGTAGAAATGTCTGCAAAAAACAAAGTGAACCTGCTATACTGCCCCAATGAATGTAACTGATGTAGAAATGTCACCCAGAAAAAAACAAAGTGGACCTGCTATACTGCCCCAATGAATGTAACGGTTGTATAAATGTAACCCAGAAAAAACAAAGTGGACATGGTATAATGCCCCTATTAATGTAAAGGGTGTGGAAATTTCACAAAAAAAAATAGGTGGTCCTGGAATAATGCCCATTTGAATGTAACTGTAAAAAATTTCACCTAAAGGCAATGTTGACCTTGTATACTGTCCCTATTAATGTTACTGGAGTTGAAATGTCACCAAAAATATAGCGGACCTGGTAAATTGTCCCTATGAATGTTACTGGTGTACAAATGTCAACAAAAACATTGTGGACATGCTATACTACCCCTTTTAATTAAATGTGTAGAAATGTCACCAAATCAAAGTGGACCTGGTATAATGCCCCTATGAATGCAACTGGTGTAGAAATGTCACCAAAATCAAAGTGGACCTGGTATACTACCCCTATTAATGTACCTGGTGTAGAAATGTTTACATATTTAGACAGATTTGTGAACAATATTTGAGAGTAAGGCTATGTTCCCACTTAGGCGATTAATCGCCTGCACTGGCTATTTTTAATCGACCGCAGAAATGCCTGTGAAAATCACCTGGTCAATCGCCTGTCGATCGCCTGCTGGCGATTCTGCAGGCGATTGAAAATAACATAGCCTAATGTGTCTTTTGTGTATATAGAAAATTTTATATTGTGTAACATAACCTCCCTTTTTAGTAAGGATTATATAAAACACAACATGTCCCTAAATATTTAATCCCCAAAACAAATATAATGTATTGCAGTTAGTGTTTTGTTGTTTTGTTAGTTCTCTTTTATTTTCACTTCAAATCTGGAAATATCTCAAAATGAGTTTTTAATGGATATAATCCCAATATTAGTATTCTCCAACAAGTACCTAAATCGGGGAACATGGGGACTTTTTTTTTACACCACAAGTGTTAATTTTAAATGATTTATTAAAAATACAAACAGTATTGGTGGAAAAACATTCTTTTAAATCTCAATACATATCCATTATGTTTAGTCACATGTAAATTCAAGCAATATAACCCTGAGGCATTTTGCGACACTTGGCTTCCTCTTTTATTTAAAATATACACTTGTGGCCTAAAAAGTCCAAATGTCCTCTGAGTTAGGCACTTGGGGAGAATACTAATATAGGGATTATATCTTTTAAAAACTTCATTTGACATTTTAATTTGGGATGTTGGCCTTACAATTCATGTGAAATCAAATCTGGAAATAACATACTAATTGTCTGTTGGTGGCTTCAATCACTACTCTACTCTGTCTGACGAAGAAACCATGATTGCCATCAAGGTTGTTCTTCAAAAATATATTTGTGTTTATTTGAAATAGTCGTTTTCTACAGAAGAGATAATGTTATATGTTATTTGTACATATTTGTCTATTTTCTATTTGAACATTTGATTAGGGCACATGAAATAGCAAGGACCTAAAATTTCTGTGTATCTGTGTGTACAATAAAAAAAAAACACCAAATCAGATAAAGAAACACATACAGCACAAACATACACACACAAACACAATATACTCACTGTGAAGAGTCCCATTGTTGCAAAGATCTCCTTTACAGCATTGGTATGAAAGGCTATAGAAAATGCTACTATTAACGTAGGCATACATTCCTGTATCACAAGGCAGATTCATAGAGCAGCGCTTCTCAATGGAATAATATGTATCATCTGCAAACACAAACATTTCAATTCAATGCCATCTTCCTTTAAGATTCCCTGTACAGAAGCACCTAGAAAATTGGAGAGCCAGCAGCACAAAAAGTTAAATATTTATGCTGTTTTTATGTATGAAATATGTGCCACTTTATCATAAAATAACTGCCTGCAATACTTTTATTTTGGCTTTATTTATTTTCTAAGGATCCTGTAAAATAGGCTACAGGCTATAACTTTATCTAGGTTATATGACAGGGGCTCAGAATGAACCCATGAAACAATAGCATGGGTTTCCCCCCAAACTCTAAAAACATGCTGGTAGTTTTAAAGGCTTTCACTTAGTGAAATGTAGTGCTGGTAAATACATAAAATCATGCTTTTTTTTCACCTAAGATATAAAAACTTACTGCATCCAAATTCTTCAGAGACAGTCATACAAGTGCTACCTTCTGGACACTGACCTTCTTCTCCCTTACATTCCATAGCATTGCGAGCATGACACTTATAGCATGTCATATTATGACCTAGAATCAATAATTTGAAATGTAGTAATGTTATAAACATATTATAATAAATTTTACTGCTTAATTGTGCAGCTACATATAATTATGATAACGACTGCATTATTTCAATTGTTTTTTATGGAGCGGATAAGGTGTAGACCATCTACCAAAGGCCTTTGCGTATAATACAATTGCATATATTGAGATACCTACAAGACCTGTTAGATAGTTGAATGTGCAACTGATATCACTGCTCTTTCATTGATATGTTCCATTTCAATCAGTTTTGGTCAATTTATTAAGGTAAAAAAAAGTTCTTTTCAGTTGTTGCAAGCAGAAGATATGCTTATATTTTTGAATGAACATAAAAAACGTACCTGTAGAAATATCTGTAGTTTAAATCAAATCAACTGGACTTGCTGTTGATCAAAGAAGTATACACAGCAAGTCCAGTTAATTTGGATTAAACACTACAGATATATATTGACCTGGATGAATGAAAACCTTCACAGACATACCTGTAGAAAGAACGAAGAAGAGAAAAAACAGGACAATTACGATCAGCTTCATTTTGCTTTCTGTTGGTGTTCTTTTGATCTGGTGCTTCCAAGATGACTGTGAGCTCATATACGTAGGTGTTTATAGTTTGTGGGGTTGATCTAAAATTAGAAAGACACTTTCAGAATGGTAATTAGTAAATATATATTTAAAGAAAAACAAAACAGAGGAAAATATTGCCTTGAACAACATTGGAAAACGTCCATAATACATACCCCAGCTTTCTCTCACCATCTGTTCTAATACAATATTGATCCTTGTTAAATTTAGTACACATAGAATTTTCCCTGTTGGAAAATTTCAGGATGCCAATGAACACAAAGTCAAAAAAGCCAATGACACTCAGCATCAGGCTGGATGCTACATTCAAGAGTAATCCCCTAAAGTATCTCTCAATTTCAGCATGCATGTGTTGAATGTTTGCACGTTATTATAATAACTTTTTGAGTAAAAATAACATAAACTCAGGAGGAAGCTTTGGCAACCCAGAGAATCGTATGATATACTGTACTAAAAATGGATATTATGGATTTACATGGAGTTTAGTGAGTTCTTTTTTCTCTCCGATTATTTTTCTAGTGATGAGCTCAGGAGAATTTGTTTTCTGTACAACCTTTACATCTCGAATAAAGCCCATTTATGGGCGAAACATGTAGGACTTTCTCAGGTTCCATCTATTCGATGTTAAAAAAGCAGAACCAATTGAACTCTTATAACTGTTATATGGCCTTATATATGTATATGTGTTGATCTTTCATATGTGTTTTACAATGCAGCTATTTTTTTTAACTTAATATAAATTATGTACTTTTACATATTTTTTTTTTTAAATTTTTTTATTGCATTTTAACAATTTTCAACAAGGCATTACATATGATGGGAGGAAAACAGTAAAACACAGGTGCTCAATTCAAGTACAGTCATAAGACCTGGCATAAAATCCTCCATCACATAACTACCAAAAACAGTCCCAACCCCATTAAACCCCGCAAAAACCCACCCAACCGGCCAGGCCCCCTCCCAAAAAAGAGGTAAGGTGAAAGCATCGGAGGAGTGTCCCACACACAATATCATTGGAGCACTTACATCTGAATAATAAAGTTGAAATAGACAATTGAGGCCTGGCTTAAACCTGAAAAAACAAAACAATCAGAATACCTAAAAGAAAACAAAAGTATAAAATAAAAGAAACAAAAGTGCCAAAGAAAATTAAGATCATGGTCATTGGTCCCATCAAGAATATCTCATTCATGTCATCCTATAAACCTTAGGTCACTCCTCCCCCCTTGCTATTGAGAAGATTCCGTCCATCCCCTGCCTGAGAACAAAGTCGTCATTCCCCCTCACCCGTCATCATCTCTCTGGTCACTGGACATACCCGACACCCTTAGATTATCCAAGTCCCCCTGCAATTTCAGAGGACCCAGAGAATTGCGGAGGTCACTTAGCGCATACCAGGTGGAAAAGCGTTGTCGCCACATCAAGGACCTAATCTCCGTTGCAGTTAAAGCATATTCTATGCACTTACGCCAGCGCCGGAAGAATTTTGAAATGGGCTTGTCCGGTTGGCTATCCGCCGCCAATCGCTCCAGATTAAACAGGTCTCGTACTTTAGTCTGCAGCAATTGTATCGAAGGCGGGTGTGGGGCAAGCCAATTGAGCATGATGCAGTGTCTCGCTGTCAAGAGACATAGTTGTGCCCAGTGGGACACCGAGGACGGAACCTGGGGTTGCCCCTCCTGATCCAAATATGCAAAGACTAGAAGCAAAGGTTCCAGAGCTAAAGTCTCCCTCGTCACCGCTTGGATAAATTGTATTACCTCCCCCCAGAAGGCTTGAACTGCCGGGCATGTCCAAAGGCCATGCAGCAGAGGAGCCCTGAGTACATCACATTTGGGGCATCTACCCGAAGATATAATATGCGTGTTCTCCGAATTGGAAATGGGAAAGAAGCCCATATAAGCCTTATGCAGGATTTTGAATTGGGTTTCTCTCCAGGATACACTCACCACTAGTTAAGTCACAGATAAGTACCCCTTTAACAGTTTATCTGGAACGTCCTCGCCCGGTATGTCCCGTGACCAGTTAGAGACCTTATCTAAGGTCGCGTGGTCATTGGCATCAGTCAGTAAAAACCTGTACAGGTTGGAGATAGAACTTACTCTATCCCGGAGAAAGGCATCAAAAGCATGGGTTTGGAAGGCCACACTCGGGGGGATTCCGAGGGATCTCCAATAGCTCACCGTTTGCCAATAGTAGAAGACATGGGTAGCAGGCAGGTGAAAGCGGTCAGCCAGTGTTGAGAAGGAAAGCAATTCAAATGTAGATTTGTGAAAAAATTGTGCCAGTTTGACAAGGCCCTTCTTTTCCTAGTGACCGTACCCCGTAGAGGCCGCGCAGTGAGCAGCCATTGGGTTGCCCCGGAGCGGAAGATATCCCGACACCCGGTGGGGGAGATGGAGCAATTTACGGGCTTCCCTCCACACAACTATCGTGTCCCGAAACAGTATGTTATGCTTGCATGTGGAGGGCAATTTCACCGGGGGACAATGCAGGAGAGCCGGAAGCTGCCTAGTGTCAGCCAAGGCAGACTCCAGCTCAAAGTTCGAGTGAACTGAACTACCCTTGATCCAATCAACAGCATGTCGCAATAAACAGGAGAGATTATAAATACGAATATCTGGCAGTCCCGCTCCCCCTCCCTACTTTGGGAGTGTCAATTTTTTGTAGGCAATTCTCGGCTTGCCCCCTTTCCAGATACATTTTGTAAACACTTTCCGGAGGAAAGTGGTATCTGTATGTTTAAGGAGGACCGGGATTGTTTGAAAAGGGTACAATAACTGGGGAAAACACATCATTTTCAACAAGTGAATCCTCCCTAGTAAGGAGAGGGGCAATCTAGTCCACATTGTCAGCTGTTTATCAATTTTTTGTATCAGCGGGGGGGTAATTTAGTGCGTAGATAGAGGAAGGGGACTTGCCTATTTTCACCCCCAAATAGGTAATACGGTCCTTAGCCACCGCAAAGGGATTATTCAATACCCAAGAACTCTGTCTGAGAGTAGTGAGAGGTAACAGTTCACTTTTATCGAAATTTATCCTCAAACCAGAGAAACTACTGTAGGTCTGCAACACTCGTGCAATAATGGGGATATCATGCTGAGGAAGGGCGGAAAACAGTATAATGTCATCTGCAAAAAGTGCCATGCGCAGGCCCACTTTACCTATCGGGACACCCTTCAGGTTAGCTCTCGTCAGCAGATAGCGCGCAAGCGGCTCTAGTGCCAGGTCAAACAGCAATGGGGAGAGCGGGCACCCCTGCCGAGTACCTTTTCGCAGGGAGATGGGCTCCGAGAGAACCGCATTGACACTGATACGGGCAGTGGGCTGCAAGTTCATTTGCCGCAACAGGTGTATAAAAGGACCCCCGAAGCCCATCCTCTGCAGAACCAGAAACAGCTATTGAAAGTTCACGTTGTCGAATGCTTTTTCAGCATCAAGAGACAATAGAACCACTTCTTCCTTAGGGTGTACTTTGGCATACTCAAGGGCTGCAATGACTTTACGCAGGTTAGTGACGGCAGAGCGGCCCTTCAAAAAACGGGTTTGCACCGGGTCAATAAGCAACGGGAGGATATTGGCCAATCTATCCGCAACAATTTTAGAGAGCACCTTCGCGTCCACATTAATGAGTGATATTTGCCGGAAAGATCCCGGTTGCAAAGGATCCTTATTGGGCTTAGGTAGCACTCTGATATGGGCTTCAGTAGCCATCTGAAAATAAGGGCCACCCTCCCACACCGCAGCATATAGATTACGGAGGGTTTCCCCAACCTGAGGCAATAACAATTTGAGAACCTCCGCCTGCAATCCGTCCGGCCCCGGAGACTTGGACGAAGGGAGCAGCTTCACCACCCGGGTAATATCATCAAGTGATATGGGAGCGTTAAGCGCATCCAACATCTCAGGGGGGATCTGCGGGAGTGCTATTTCTGACAGAAAACGCTCCCCCTCCACCAAGTCGATAGGACCGTCCGCATACAGGCTTTGGTAGTATTCAAAGAACACTTTGCTGATTGTCGTGGGGGAGGAATGGAGCACACCTGCTTTATCCCTAAGGGCATGAACAAACGGGGGTTTGAGTCGGTCCTTCGCCAGGTTTGCGAGAAGACGACCCGCCTTGTTTCCCAATTTATGGAAACGAAGCTTGACATGTGCCTCCCTTATCATTTCTACCCTCTGCGCCCAGAGGTCAAAGTCACTTTTACTCTTGTGCCACTCATCCTTATTGTGACTGGTAGGGGCTTGGTTCAGCCGAATCTCTGCCTGTCGTAATGCTTCACTAGCTCCAAGGAAGGAGGCTTGGGCAATGCGTTTCTTCTTGGCAGCGTATGCTATAATCCTTCCCCGTAGAAAGGCCTTCCCCGCCTCCCAATAGAGCGCCGGGGTAGGCCGGTGCTGCGCATTGAACTCCTCATATTCAGCCTAAGCCGAGCTAAGGGCAGCAGGTGGGTGGGACACCGCCAAATCGGCTGAGGTCCCTCCCTGGTTCTCGCTTGGATCGTTATGGAAATGGAGGCATGGTCTGAAAGGACCAGGTCGTGAATCTCAGAATTGGAAGTAGTGGGCAGTGAAGCCTCCACACATCCAAGAGGTTTGCTGCAGTCTTGAAAGCCATCAGGGAGGTCTCACCTGGGAGGTGTGTAGCAGCAGGGGGTGTCACAGGCCGTTTACCAGATTTTCGGTCTTCTCCCACAGACATGACCGAATTAAAGTCCCCCCCAAGATGACATTTTCCGTGGGAGCCGCAGCTACCCAGGAAAGCAAGTCCTGAAAAAAAGCAACAGTAGGGGAGTTTGGGGCATATACATTGTGAATGGAGTAGTCACCTTGTGGAGTCCTAAAGTCAACCCTCACCCCCCTACCGTCAGGAAGGGTATGCTGAGACAGCAATTGGAATTGAAAGGACTTGCGGACAAGGATGAGCGTTCCAGCCTTACGGCCGGCTGCAGATGACCCAAAGACCTCTCCCACCCACATCTTGCACATGCGATAATAATCAATCTCCTGCAGATGTGTCTCCTGTAGGAGGGCTACATCAGCTTTGAGGCGGTTCAAGTGCCGTAACACCTGGTAACGCTTTTGCGGGGTGCGCAGCCCCTTAACTTTCCAGGAGACTACCCGCATACAGAATTAACAGGGGGAAATAGCCAAGTATCATCAAGTAAAGGTTGTAAAATAGGGTCGCGCCGTAAGGCGCCATGGATGGGCCATAGCAGAATTAAGATAAACTCAGTTAGGTGAGGGTGGGGTATCCCACCTAGCAGGGCACCCAAGGTAGGGGAATAGCCAGACATAAAAATGACAGATGACCACCATGATCCAAACAAAAATAACAACGGAAAAATCTAAAATATAAGAAAGCATATATACATTACATTGAGGACTTCTCTTTTTTTCTTCAGTAGTACCATTCACTAACGGTAATAGAGAACAAGCTCACCGAGGAGGGAGCAACTAATGAAGTCACAGGGCTTCGCAGGTCAATAAGCCGGTACAGTTCCATCAAGGATAAAAAGGGCAACCAACAAGGTGTCAGAAATACTTTAATCCTCAGAGTCACTGTCCTGGTGAGTGCAGAGGCGATGCAGCAGTGGCGTCGTTCTTCCGTGGGGTGTCATCGTCATCCTCCTCTTGCCGGCGGTCATCGTCGTCATCATCACTCAGGGGGGAATCAGTCAGGGAGTCAATGAACTTTTTAGCTTTTGTCGGGTCGGTGAATGACTGCTGTTCCCCCTCAGGGGTTTGGAAGCGCAGTATAGCTGGATACGCCAGGGTAAAACGCAGCTTCTTGTGGTACAGCCAGGTACAGATTTCTGAGAACGCCCATCTCTTGTGCGATACCTCGGCTGAGTAGTCAGCAAAAATCAAGAGCTTCTGCCGGTCAATAGTCAGTGAGCCCAGCTCACCCGGAATAAGTTGGGAGCATACTTCAGATAGTTGGGCAGGGCGATAGGTTTCTGGGATCCCCAATATGCGTAAGTTGTTGTTGCGTCGCGTTCTATTCTCAAAATCGTCTATTTTATCATTCATGCCAGAAATCAACTTACGGACAGATGAATCCTGGGAGGACTGTTGCTGGACCACGTCTTCGACCAGGGAAATCCGCGATTCCAACTCATCCAGTCGAGAAGCATGCCCAGCCACATCCTGCTTGAGAGTGCAGATTGCCTTTTCCACAGCCGTTTCCACAGCTTGCTGTATAGAGGGTTTCAGCAGCTTAGCCACTGCCTGCGCGATCTTCTCATGATCTATGGCAGACTGCTCCTCATCTGAAGGGGGGTTCTCCTCCGGCATAGGCGCCGCCGCCATTTTAGCTTTTTTCCCGCGTGGTGTGGCTGGGCCATGTCGTGCCGCAGCACGGGAGCGGGGTGACGCGAGGTATCGGTCCATCCGAGTGTAGTGGTGGATGCCCGGTACTGGTGGGTGCCCACAGGTGCTTTGTAAGCCGATTTTTAAGGTGTTTCACCCCTCGGTAGCGGGAGCTCTCTGCCGCGAGTGCTCCTACATCAGGCGCCGGAACCGGAAGCACTTTTACATATTAAGTGTTGTGCCTGAAAACCCCTATCTGATTGTGAAGTAGTCCATCTACTTCTTCTCTTTTTCTAAATGTCCTTTTATTGAAGCTTATAGAGGAGAACACAAAATAAATGGAGATAGGATTGCCATTGGACACAGTGAAATTTATGATTAGAGAAGGTATGTGAAACCATGTCACAGGTTCTCCTATTATTTTAAGTATGTCACAGGTAATCATAATCATCTTATGGAAACTCATACTTGATTTTAGTACACAGGCGAATACAGCCTAAAGAAAAAAATAATCCTATATTGTTTAACAATCGGGCTAAATCTGCTTGTGATTCTAGCTTGCATGCTTGTTTCTCCATTGTTTGACTTTCAGTTATATTTATGTGACATGTATCCTGAAGTCCTGAGTAATTTTTTTGAGCTGTTGAGTATCCCTTTTGGGTCTGAGCCTGTGTTTTCTAATAATTTTCTTACTACTGAGTTTCTTAGTACAAGGATCATTTCTATAATAACTTATCATTAATTTAAAATATATTCATGAATTGCCTCAATTAAGTTCAATATGGTTTCACATAAATTCACTGTATGATGAAATCCTGTACACATAGTTACATCTTTCCTAAAGCAGGGTGCAGACCTGCAGATATGGGCCGGATCGATGGCCGATTCGAACGCCGTGCCCGCTCACGGCCATCTATCTGGCCCATATAATTTGCAGCTATTGCTGTTTTTGAGCGGGACAAATCAATCCTGCTTGAAAACAGCCATATCGGACATGACTGTAAATATGGCTGATGTCCGATGCTTTGTATAGAGACCGCTGGTCTCAAGGCAAAGCTTCAGCTGAGCCGGGGAGAGAGCAGAGCCGATATCTGACAGCAGCGTGATGACGCCATCACGCTGCTGCAGGGTACATTGGACGGCTCGAAGTTAGGCAGATGTCAGTGGGACCTCTTGCATAGACAGAGTAAGCAGGATAGAACACAAGATAATAAGCAAGCAAAATGTCATTATTGAAGAATTGTAAACATAAACAATAGGGATTGGAGGGTGTAACATCATGTGGACAATTGATTGGATTGTGTCTAAATCATATCATGATGCTCACTGAGGCCTAAAGTGTATAAATTGTGTGCTTTGAACCATAATAATTCAGAACATGAACGCAATCTGTTTTAGTTTTCTGTGATCACATCTGTGTGTGGTGAACAGCTGACATCTTACCTTGAGAGTCTTTTCTGCAGCCACAACAGTATGTTTCTTGGTTAACCCAATAAAGATGACCAGGGCCATTTCTAGCCTGCCACTGGAATAATTGTTGACCAGGGGGGTGTATATTCGCGAGCGTGATGTCTGTGAATATGCGTGCACGCTACCCGTGACAATGCACGTGAGGCACCCTATGTCTAGCGGGAGAAACGGCCCTAAAGATGACCCTCAACAATTTAGAAAACATCAAAAACAACAACTTGATTAGGCATAGGGGCCATCAATAATGCTGGGAATTTGAAGAGGTGGGAAATACAAACAGATTAGATTATGCTTTAATCTGGTTAGATTTACCATACCTCCTTTACTAAAAAAAACAATCAATGGGCAGGGGGATAATTGTGTGGTAACATTTCTGAATTGATGTTTATATTGGTCTTTTATACAGGGTTGAAAAAATAGCACTTGCAATACCACAATTGAACTTATTTGTAGAGCACCTGGGTGAAAAGCATTAGAGAGGAAGCCTCAAGAGTTGATGTGAAGGTGTATTGTTGTGTGGCTAGAAATAAACTTTTGTGGACTTGAATTAATTTCATGTGCAGAACTTTCATATGAAATGGATGGGATCATGGATTTTCATTTCCACTCACTGTGATTTGCATTACCACTCAATGCAGTGGATTAATCTATAATGGATTTTTTAAATGCCATAGTGTAAAAGTGTCCAAAGACAGTATATAAAAGCTGGCCCTGTAATGGAAGTCACTGCATGGTTAGGACTTTTTGTTCTTCCCTTACCTTTTTTGTCTTTTCTGTTCTAGGCAAGAGTCCAGGGAGTTTTTGTGAGGAGAAATCTGAGAGGGGGGATGTGTGTCTGGGCTCCCTGTGGTACTACATCTTTCCCTCTCGTAACCCACACTGCTACCCTTAGTGATGCTGGCTAGCTTACTGGTATACTGGGGTGTCCAGCGGCTGGGGTCTGGTCCTTCACTCTAGGCTGCTCATCTTTCAAAAGCAGCTGTGTCCTGGGGTGAAGGTGGGAGTAGGTCTCTCCAATGAGGTGGTTGTTATCACTGTGTGCCTAGATGTTTTCTCTGTTAACATAGTCTGTGATTCCTAAAGAGAAAGTCCCCTCCTGTACTCCTAGCAAAACATGAAGTTTGTATATTTTGTGTTTGACACAAGGGACCACCTAAACTTCGCTCTACCTTGGTCTATGAAAAAACATAATCTGCACAAACAACAGATTAACCGTTTAACTGCCAGGGGAGGACAAGGCATGCACCCTGCTACACACTCAATGCAAAAGTGAACCATGACAAAAAGCACCTTTGCCTACTCGCATACAGAGATCTGTGGATCTGTATGAAAACAGAAAGCTTTACTCTCACATAAAGAAGCAAGGAAGATCTACCAAATTTTGTGCTTCTGTCCGCTCACACACAGCTCTCAAGAGTGGGACAAAGAGGGGAGAAGCCACTGACAGCTTTCCCGCCTCAATGAACTCCAGATATGAAAGCTGGAGCACGGAGCTTATATTGGCAGAACTGCAGGTTCTTGGCACTTTTTACCAGTCCACTGTATAGGGTGGGTCCTCAAATACAGCGGAGCATCTTATATGCTGAAATATATGGCACATGGGACAAATAGGATGCTTCCAAAAAGGGTTTGCATGGGAGGGGGTGCAAGGCCGAGGGACTCCTAAAAAAACAACTTACCAACTGTTATGTCATGTGCGCTCCTGCTGCCTCTTGTTCTGACAGTGTTCCTGTGTCAGGCTTTTTACTATACCACTCATTGTCAATTATTGCCAGTACATAATTATTTTCAATGCTGAAAACAGATCTCTTGAGACTTAGGAAGAAAGAAGAACTCTGTACATCAACTTTTCTTCTACCAAAACCATGTAATATGAGGACCTTTAAATCTTTCCAATCACTATGTATTCTATCAGGGAGGCCATTATACTAAATTGTTGTTGGTAGATCTAAAGAAAATTGTATGGAGTGATCTAAAGGTCTATGGGGGGGGGCTTAAGATGTCTCCCTTTACAAATCTTCTTGCCACCATGCTGGTGCCACGGTGGGACCATTAAGGTTATTAAATACAGGTAAGTATTTTTTATTGTTATAGCGGTTGTGTGTGTAGTATGTTATAGTTTGAGTTTGGCAGATGTGGAACAAAATAGGTAAGCATGAAGCTACTTTATAATGAATCCTTAGGATCAGCTTGCTCACACTTTTTCTATTGTCTAGCCTATCTTTTTGCCTATTTTTTCTTATGTTCACACAATACATAGCAAACACCAGACCCAGGAGCATTGAGTCAACATCTCTGCACAGCATGGCAGCTTGGTTAATAGGTGTCTTTTCTGACATGTGCATTTAATGTGGATAAGCAGCACCCACCAAGAACAGAAACAAATAGGATATATGAAGTGGCGTACCAATGAAAGTGTATTTTGCATTGTGTTGCATTGTAAAATGAACATATAGAGATTTTCCAGGCTTGAGACCAAATAGAGTGCCACTATTCAAAAGGGATGATCTTTCCCATATGGGCATTTGAAAGCTCTTGCTTTCAGAAAACATTTGAAAATTATTCAATATTTATTGAGGTTGGAGAGAAGGTCTTTGTATGTTGTATGGACACATGGAGCAGAGGCGTTTAAACGTTAAAGCGCACCTAAACTCAAAAATAAAAAAAGCACTAAAAATTTTTTATTACAGTTTTAATTACCTTTAAACTGTCCCAATAGCTTACAGGTGCTCAAAAACCAAAAAATGATTCATTTAGCAATCATGCTGATGCCTATGGGAGCCGCCATTTTAGATTCAGTGTTTGATTCCAGGGTTGCATGAGTTGAGGCTGTAATATCGCCAGCGTAACTTTTTTTATAAATCAACGTGAATAGCCTCAGAACGCCACGGCGGCTGAGGAGATGCTCACACAGAGGAGAAGGGGTGAGGGGACAACTATAAAGATATCTCCACACAGGTAACAATTTTTTATTTTTTATTTACATATTGCCCTAATAGTCAGGGGTTGGCTAGCCAGGGGGAAAAGTTTGTCTGGTGGGTTTAGGTGCGCTTTAACCTTGAAATATCTATCAAATCAAAGTTTAAACATAGTGTCGAAGTTGTTGGTAGCAAAAGAAAGATCTGCAAAGAAATCAAGCCTTTTTGCTTCTAACCACTAAATGACCATAATATAAAATCTGGGCATACACATACCATTTCTTGCACGATCCGATCCTCCAAGTCGTGCCCGCTCCCGCATCCCTTAAGGATCGGGTCAGGCAGGAATTGGAGGCTGCAACTGACGAGGATTGGACTAAAGACATTTTATTAGCCAAGTCATTACTGGGAACAAACTGTCTGTTATAGAAATAGAGTACCGTATTTTCCGGCGTATAAGACGACTGGGCGTATAAGACGACCCCCAACTTTTCCAGTTAAAATTATAGAGTTTGGGATGTTCTTGTCGTATAAGACCTCTCTTCAAACGCACACCAAATAAAAAATGTTATGTCTACTCTGGCTTTCAACCCCCAAAAATCTAAAAATGTAATACAGTGTAATACAGTTGTGTATGAAGTGAAGTTTTTGTACAGCTATTTAATGTGTTCTAGCTTTAATTCAATATCTCTGCAATACCAATTTCAGCCACAATGCACCACAATGTCGCTAGTTAGCACACTTGTCAGTAGCAGCTAGTTAGTTTCACTTCGCAGACATCGGCAAAGAAAAGGAGGGGGTGAGGGGGATTCTGAAGCAACACTCTCCTCTCAGCCAGCGCGAAGAGCACGCGAGCAGACCTCAGAGCTCCCCTAGATGATCGGGACAGAACAGGAGAACACCCTAGCACACTGTACCCGGCATATAAGACGACCCCTGACTTTTGAACACATTTTCTGTGTTCAAAAGTCGTCTTATACGCCGGAAAATACGGTAAATAAAAAGATCCCAAGGGGCACTGTAAATGTCAGACTGAAAAATTTTCTACTTAATACCTTAATACAAGTCGCGTAACATGGAGCAGAGGTCAACTGTATCCCCAGATTTTGCATAGGGAATTTGTGCCAGGTTTAGGGAATAAGTATAAGGAATAAGTTATAAGGAAGAAGTCAGTTTGCCCAAGTGAGGAGGGAGAGAATAGTTTAACCTTTCAGGAATGAAGACCATAACACATTTGTTTTTGAATGTATTGAATATATTTTAATCACATTTAGGCAAGAATCATTTCAGAATTTTTTCATTATTTTTTGAGAGGCGCAAAGCAATACTAAATAGTTAGAATCTGTTCAAAAATATTTATAGTGTATAAGGCTGATTTTTAGCTTAAGTTTATTTTTAGTAAGCGCCAATCAACATTTTTATACTTAATATGCATATGCTACATTTTGGTCAACTCAGCATAAAAGAACGAGGATGCCATGAATATGGATCAAAGAGTAATCATAAGCTTATAGGTAACAATTAACAGCTTAGGGGAGATAGTTTTATTGATTTATTTACATTTTAGTAGTTTTAAAATTTAGCATGATTTCGATATTTTTTTGATGTTTTTTTCTTCTTGTGTCCACATGTCAAATTACTCATTCTCGTTTTCAGTTTTAGGAATGTAGCATTTATGTTCAAATTTTTTAAATTTTGTTATTCCAATCAGATAACTGGAGTCAGGATATTTACAAGCCATAGCTGACATACATCCTTGGGCAGAAAGAGGAAGTTTTCTGCCATCTGTAATAGCAGAAGAGTCGATATTAGCATACATATTAGCATAATAGCATCACCTTTACTTTCCTATTGACTAGATGCAATGACTTGAAGCTGAAGGCGCTAAAGAGAAATCTCCAAAATTCACAGCAGAAACACAAAAGACTTTCTCTTAGGACCCCCATACACCTTAAGATCTGCTTTTGTTTTTCCAAAACCATGTAATATGAGGGACTTTCTAAACAATCATGTCTACCTGTGTTAAATCGCAGAGGACCAGGCACTACATAGTTGTTGGTAGATCTAAAGCTGGGCATACACGTACCAATTCCTGCACGATCTGATCCCCGATCCGATGCCGTGCGCGCTCCCACATCCCTTAAGGATCGGGTCGTGCAGGAATTGGAGGCTGCAACTGACGAGGATTGGGCTGAAATCAGCCGTCCCGTCGGATCGCACAGAGATCCGACAGGACGGTAAATTTTAGCCCAATCCCATTAGTTTGGCTGGGGACAGCTGCCCCCAGCCGAAATAATGAGCTGCAGATGCAGAGTGCTGTCCGATTCTCGGCACTAGCAGGCGGACGTGATGACGTCATCACGCTGCCTGCTACTGCATAGAATCACATAAGGAATAGACGGTACATCGTCCCAGCTTTAAGGATATCTGGCAGAGAGATCTAAAGTTGTAAGGCCAGCTTTAAGGTTTCCACTTTTTGGGAGTGCATGTTCTGTGTTTACATAGAGATAAGCAAGCTAGAAGACTGATCAAAGAACAGGAGGATCTTAACTACAGAAAGGGGTAAAAAAAAACATTTCTGCAGTAAAGATTGCATGTGAATTGGTCCACAGTGCCTACAGCTGCATGGACGAGGGCCTGGTTTGTTTGTTTGTTTTTCAAACCATTGCACAACAAGTGAATAAACTAGAGGATACTATTACATTTATTATGGTGACTCATGGTCCCCATTCAATGCAATAGATTTCGACCAAGGTTTTCCAACATTGATCCTGCACGAAGGAACTGTGGATGGCTCAAACGAAGAAACAGATTAGAGTAACATCGAGTAAAGCTTAATTCTACTAGGACTGGAATTAATTTAGACAGCATCTAAATTAAAATATATTATTATTGAATAAGGATGAAATGAGGAGGTAATTGTTAACTGAAACATAAAAAATGGGAGATACTCTGGGTCCTTGACTCAGGGTCCCTATCTAGGACACTAGCTCATGTCTATATTTGTTTAATCTATGTACCTGTTTCCTCTTACACTTCAAAGTCATGCTGATTTATGTAATGGTTTATTGTCTTCCACCAAAAAACTGTTCTTAGACCATACTAATGATACATGACTGTAGTAGGATGGTATTTAAAAATAATTATAACCTAAACTCTGTATATTTATGCTGTATATTTTTTTTAGTGTTGAATGGCTTGATGATAATATATGAAGGTGAATTAACTGTTAACATCTAAAGATGTGAATTGATTTATAAGTTGCTCTACTTCTTTATAATGTTGTTCTGTGTACTTTTATAGGGGTTCAGGTGATTTTTGCATTCAGGAAGGCAAAAGTGTACAAAGGCAAGTAAATGTGTACCCTATGGTTTAATAGCTTGTAAAACTTTTTTTTTGAATGATAACAGTATCCAGTTACTGTGTGATTCCAAGTGTAAGACCAAACAGGGATCAATGTGGATAGAAACACAGTAAAGACAGTAAAATTCAGTTTTGAAATAAAGTTACCAGGTGTTGTGATCAATCCACGATAGGTGGCGCACTGGTCAGTTTCGTCTTTACAAATTGTTTCAAATTCTTCTTTGCACAGTTTTGTGTTATCATATGAAATACAAACTGGACATTTGGGCCCATGTCTTTCAGTGGATTTAATCATCTCTGTGTCAAAACACAAGACATCATATGTAGGATGATGAAATAAAAAAATGAAATTACATAACATAAAAATAAACATACATGGACAGTATTTTCACACCTTACATCAAAAAGTACACTATACACACCTAATCAAATGTTAAGGTAATGCTGGATCCTTGAATCTACTCAATTTCATACTTGAATTCTAACCAGCTATCTGATATTGTGTGCTGGGTTGGCCCTAAAAGGTGGCCCTCCGTTCCAATTATCTGACTTGCATCATCAGTGGCACATCAGTGGCACAAAAATTTGAGACCCATAATACCATCTGGATAAATTGTGGACCCCCTGATGAAGGGATGTGAAACATATGTTGGGGTCTATTCCAATCATCTGCGATATGGACCTGCCGACTCTCCACCCATAGCCCTATTGCAAACGGATAGGGACAGTTCAATATATAACTTAGCTATATTGTTTTTTTGGAAACCTTCTATGGACATTAAAACCACAGCGACACTGTTTTCACTTCTCTTTTATGTAAATTAATTTCTCATATACTGTACTGAATTTAATTTGTAGACCTTATACTGAATTAATATAGCAATATATTTATACTATATGTAGGGGAAACCCGTCCCTTTTGGTATGGGGAATGAGGACTAAAATCCTCTACCCGTGACCTTTTTTCCTATTTTCTTATTCTATTTGGGATGTTGGTCAGCCATATAATCAGGAAGCCTTTGGTCGCCCCTTATATTTCAATCCCAACAACTTTAGTAAGACACTTTAAAGTGTTTAACCTAAAAACATAAAACAAACACACGCTCACCTTTAAAAGTCCCATTATTGCAAAGATTTCTCTTGCAACATTCAGGTTTCGCTTCATAGTAAAAGGAACTATTACAATAGATGGACCATGATTCATTGCAGGGAAGGTTATAAGAACATCGCCTTTCAATGGAACGATAAGTATCACCTAGATACAAAATGTAAGTAAAAGTAAGCTATTGTCAACATAATAGCCTGTACAAAAGATTTGCTTAGATTTAGATTTAAAAGATTAGATCTTTCTTAGTTTTAAAAAAGATTTTAATACATTATACCCCCTATTTTACTGTGGTTATATGCAGGGGAATTAAACAGTGCATACAGGTTCAAAATATACATGCCAGTTGGTTTAACTGTCAACGGATTTATATTCTTGCTATACAGTAAACAATGTTTTTCCCAATCTTTCTTGTGTGAACAGTTGTTTTTTCCATTTCACTCTTTTCTTTTTTATATGCCATTTCTGACCATCTCACCACTGTAGATGTTTATTTGTGAGTTCCATTTATTGTAGTTGCCAATTGAAGACCTATAAGGCACCTATTTCTCAAACACACATATTGTGTGACATGTGAGAAGAATAACCTTCCACTTTTTACCATTGTAGGAGATATATAAATTTCCATGCCAATTTATCACATCTAACTAGTGTTGAGCTCGAATATTCGATTTTGGATATTTAGCTCGAATATCGCTATTTCGCCATTTCGCGAATATTCGCGAATATATCATC
>CM070038.1:48725418-48744998 GCA_036250615.1 Ptychadena robeensis
TTGTGAACTGGATTAGAGAAAGACATTTCTCTAATCCAGTTCAAAAGTAAAAAAAAAAAGTTTAAAAAAAAGATAAAAAAAAAAATAATTTTTTCTCTAAGACCGGGTCCCGTCTCCGTGACGTCACACGTCACTCCGGGACCCGGAAGAAGCCGCCGACGGACGGCGAAGATGGCGATGGCGGCGATGGCGGTGATAGCGGCGGAGCAGGTGAGCTCCCATGATGTGCCCGAACCCAGTTCGGGCGTATCGATTATTGCAGTGTGCCTTTGCCCGAACTGGGTTCGGGCATATCGCTAGGGAGGTTAAAGTCCCTAGGGGGTGGCCACCTCTATTTGGAGCTAGTTCCCTCCAAGAAAATTTATCAATCATGTTATAACTGTGGGATGTGGTGAGCTTATTACAGGTAACAGAACCCCTCCCCTTTCTCAAAGCCTGGAAACAGGATTCATTTATTACCCTACAAACATATTTTAATGCTAAATGTTTGCTGTAAATCTATCATTAATAGTGATAAAAAAGTTAAGTTATCGAATTAAATGTTTTTAAAACGCTATTTGCATGCTATTATGAAAATGTACACATCACTTTAATCATCTGTACTCACAATAAAAAAGAAAAAATTTTACAACTATAGAGGGACTTAAAATGAAAGCATGATACTCACCCAATGCAATAGTTTCAAAGACGGTCAAGCACTGGTTGCCCTCCAAACAATGATGTTCCTCACCCTGGCAGTTATCAGTATTACGGCCAATGCATTGATTACATGTCAGGTTATCAGCTAGGACTAAACATTTGAAATATAATTAAAATGTTATCGTACATAGAACACATAAAATCACATTTCATGCCAATGCGTACATTATAGTAGACCAGAGGTCCCTAAAACTTTGTCAAAATGAGAGTGTAAAAGAAAGCATATGAGATGGTGGCAGAATCTGCCAAGACGACAGCATTGCCTGAAAGCTGATATATAATTATGACAGCCTGCTACTTTAGTTTTGAGATTTGGAGGTTAGTACATTTGGGTTAACTTCTGACCCTGAAAGTATTATGGTTACATTTCTAAGGGTGTTGGAGATATAGGGGTTCAAAGTCAGAGAAGGCATATGTGAGAACAGGAAAATCTGACAAGGTGAGATCTGAGGTATGCAATAAGTGACAGCTGGAATAGTATGAAAGATTGCTGCTAAGGGTTGAAACTTGGACTGCAGGTAGGTTCAAGGGCTAGTTACTTCAGTGTAATGCAACTAATGAAGTATGCGCTCTAGAGGTTTAATGCAGTACATTGCTGTCACAGGGCCTTGGCAAAACCACTATTAAAATGGTATGGGAGGTGGACAATTGGAGAAATGTAGCAGTTTCTGTTTTATTTGTTCTTTATCAACAAGGGATGCATTTATCCACTGTTATAGGACAATCTGTGACATTATGCCAGAGGAATATTTTGTTCTTTTGCCACAGAGTTTTTGCACAGAAGCCCCCACTATTGGCAACTATATAAAACACACATAAAAAAGTCTTATTGAATTGATAACCAATTAGGTATTACAAGTGATATAATTTTTAAAATCAATACATTCATTTGAACATAATCAAAAATGAATTCCTCATATTCCTCAGTAAAAATACAAAACACATAACATTACTGCATGCACCTATATCTGTTTTTCTTAAAATAACAGCAGAAAATGGTCTAGCACTGATTCATGGTACATTTAATTTTAACACTATAAACTAAGTGGTTTTTCTTTTGTATGTTTTTCATTAAAAAAAAAGCCAACCTACCTGTAGTGTGACTTAAAGACACAAGGAGGCCAATAAGTAAAAACATCATTCTGTGTTGTCTGCTGGAGATCTTCAGTTGTTTCTTATTATATTCAGTCTCTCTCAACTGTTGCAATTTTTTTGTCACGAGCCATGGGAGGGTCTTGTTGGTTTTGGGGTTATTAATTTCTTATGTGTATCTATAATTGTGTTCTGACCATTAGCTAATGTCCATATTTGCTAACTCAACAAATAGAAAGAAGAAAATGCCTTCCAGAGCTTTTTATCCTAAATAAACTAAAACCAAATGTATTTGTTGAGCCCTGGAGATGAGAACAGTTAGGAGTTTCATACTAACATTGGCACTACACAGTTAACAAACATTTATTTAAACATTCTATTTCTGTTAGCTTATGCCCATAGAAATGTATATATTAGGCATACTATTTTTATTGTTCAGTTATATATAAAATAAATTTAAAGCTACAGTTTACTCCACCTTCCCTGATTATGTCTGGGGGGGGGGGGGGGGGGGGGGGGCGACCACATTGACTTTAATGACAGGTGAAATTCAGACACTCTAGGTCATATTTGTAGCCACGATACCTATAATTCTCAAATGTGTGCAAACACCTGTACAGTTTCATGTCAGAGGGGGATCAATGACAAAACTTTGTCCAAAAATACATTGGTGTTTTTTTTTCATGTTTGATGGACAGAAATTACATAAACAAAAGTGTGGGCCACTCCCCTCATAGCATACAAAAGATTAGAGACAGTGAAGCCTGCTGCTGGTTGAGGGGCAAGACCAGCCAACTACAAAAACGAGTAGGAGACCTTTGATACTGGATCAATAGCATTGCACCGTCATGGTTTGTTATGTTTTATCTTTGATTATGTTAGCCACTCCAGGTCTGCTTGGTCTCGGAGACGGAGAATCCTCATCCTCCTCTCACCGTCATTGTTCCTTCAGATTTTCTCAGCAGACAATCTAGAAATTCTAGGTCTCCCCTGCCTAAAGTGCAGCCTCAGCTACAGCAAACTGTTCAGGCTGCTGATGGGTCAACCTTTTGTGGTAGCTATACCCCAGGCTATCCAGTGGGAGGACGAAGCTCCTAGTGGAAAAGTAGTTTCTAAAAAACATCAGAGGAAACGTTCTCTGACTTTCCCATTTTATGATGAGATTGAACATCTGATCACGGGAGAATAGGAGGGAGCAGATTGAAAGTCCATTCTAATAAACTGGTTTCCCAAGCTCTACCCTCTGAAACTTGCCTTGATTGAACATCTGGATAATGCACCTAGAGTGGATGCAGCAGTGATGAGGCTGTGTATTGCTAGTCAAAGAAAGATAGATTTTACCACTCCCTCAGCGCTCACTGACATACAAATAAGGATCGGACTACGACATAGCATACAACTGTTTCATTTATTGCTTACAATCAGTTAAGCTAGCCACACATGGTACAATTTTAGCGTTCAATCGTCGATTTTCAATGAAAAAAAAGATCGATTGAACATTTATCGATGTACTGCCCACATAGTACAATCGACGTTCATTGTACGATTTTAGTAAAATCGTCGATTGAAAAGTGATCGGACAAGTTGGAAAATTTTGGTTGATTGATCAATGATCGAACTACATTTCTGAAAGTGTTTTGTTTGTTTCGATGCAATCATCTCGATGTGCGCTATTAACATATGACTACTTCCTGGGAAAAAAAAGTTCCTGTTAAAAAAAACATTAATCCAATCGTCGATTTTAGATTACTTCGATTTAATTTTGGTCGAAAATTGTTCAATTATCGTGCTCCCCATGTGGAGAACTTCGATTAAATGACAATCGATGTTCGATTTTTTAAATCGAAGTACAAAATCGGATCGAACCTCGATTGAATGATAAATTGTACCATGTGTGGCTAGCTTTACATAGGAATCATAGAGATAAAGAGTCAATACATTACTGGATATTGCATCATCACTCCATGACTGGGGGGACCTCAGCCAGAGGGAGGCAGCGCAAAACAATGTCTCAGCATCACACAGCACGTCTGCGGTGGAAAGTCCCCAACTCCTAAAGTATTTTCCCATCTTTTATAGTAGTAAAAGGGGGAACATTCCTCCCAATAGCAATTAGCATTATGGGAAAGCGCAGTCTCGCTAAGTCTGCGTGTCCCTCCGTGATTGGCAGGCAATCGTCCAAGCTGTGCATGTATTTAACTAGTCCTGGTTTCGTTTGGTTGCGTTTGTGCGCGCTTACGGTTACGCACTGTCACTCTGCCAAGTAAGGCTTTGTTTCCATTGTACGCCGGGACCCGTACGCTAAGCGTATACGCTAGCAGGGGTCCCGACGTATCTCCGACGTATCTCACAGACCTTTGCCTGCCGGCGGACGGTCTGTCTTCATTGCGCTGAGCTCATCCGCCGGTGTCAGGCTGAACGTAGTCGAGTACGTTCAGCCTTTACACCGGCGGATGTGTAAACAGACCATCCGCCGGCAGGCAAAGGTCTGTGAGATACGTCGGAGATACGTCGGGACCCCTGCTAGCGTATACGCTTAGCGTACGGGTCCCGGCGTACAATGGAAACAAGCCCTTAGATACCTGAGGTATTTGACGCATGCACCGTTCCTCTTTCCCATGAAACGTTATTCACGTTTAGACAATAACAAACAAAGACCAAGGACACATATTTTGTTATGAACATGTTATTCTGACCGAGAATAACCTAATGTTTCAGTGTCTCATGAGGGATCATCATTGAAGCTACAGCCATTACTATCTACCTATACTATACATATATTACCTACCTTGCTATATGTACAGTCACTCACACAAGCTTATCAGATTCGTATCACAGGCTGGCACACCATGTAACCCTTCCTTTGGTTGATTTTGTCTCTTTTAGAGATGTTTTGGATCATCGCATGGATCAGGATCTGAGTAAGATTTATTCTTATTCTATGTACTGGCCTGGCCTGGGACATCATGTCTTGCTCCATCCACCAACACCACATTGCACATTTAGTCCATGTGTGGGATGAGATCCTTTAGGAGACCACCTCATAAGGAGCATGCCCAGGCATTGCAGGGAGATCATACAGGCATGTGGCTTCCACACACACTACTGAGCCTCATTTTGACTTGTTTTAAGGCCATTACATCAAAGTTGGGTCAGCCTGTAGTGTGTTTTTCCACTTTAATTTTGAACGTGACCCCAAATCCAGACTTCTATGGGTTTATAAATTTGCATTGATAATTTTTATGTGATTTTGTTGTCAGAACATTCAATTCTAGGATGTCTTATTTTTGTTTGTTTTTTCTAGCAGTGTATATAAAAGGAATAGTCCTTAAAGCCCCCCATACACCACATACAATTACCATGCAACTTCTGTACAACCAACTTTTCTTCTACCAAAACCATGTAATAGGAGGACCTTTCTACACCTTCCAATCACTATGTATTCTATCAGGGAGGACACTATACTACATAGTTGTTGGTAGGTCTCATGAAAGTTGTATGGAGGAATCTGAAGGTGTATGGGGGGCTTCAAACTAACTAAATCTCATTGTAGTTCTATAGTACAAACACTAGCAGAGGATATGGATTTTTATTTACAACCAGTGATGAACAATCTTCCACCATATTTAATTCTTAAGATTTCTTGCAGTTGAAAAAATTTTTTTTAATACGGGACCTTTTGTGAACCATAATCCAATAGATATATTTTCTGTGAAGGATCTTGTAGCAGGATTTTAATTGGTGCTAGAAAACTATAATTTTTTTAAAATAATACTTGATACAAGCAAATGCCTAAAGAACTATATGGGCTGCCCAGAACACCATAATTTGCAAATATGTATTATAGTGTAAAGGCTAATTGAAGGGCTAGAACAATATTTTCCTTTGTAGCTTTAGGTGCATTTTTTATGTTGATGTAATGTGAAATGGTGATGGTTTGAAAAGATATGCCATTCTCATAGTTCCTTGACCTCCCTTGCGGTCATGACGAGCCCAGCTCGTCCAGAGTTTGTGTGAAGAACAAACTCTGGACAAGCTGGGCTCCCATAAAAGCTGCATATCCCGGAAAGCTACGGCGATGCTATTTCCAGCCGTAGCATTTCTAGGGTTGTGCGGCGTCGAGCCCACACAGCCAACGTCATTAATGATGATTCCGGCTGTGTGGATAGGGTCAGAGAGAATTGCAGGCAGTTTACTTTGTTCACTGCCACGATTACCCGTACCACGCTGTTAAAAACGGCACGGTACGAGCGGTGCGCTAGGGAGGTTAAGATACTGCAGACATGTTCAGTAGTGATGAGCGGCACAGGCAACATTCGTATTCGCGGCATGCCGCGAATTTTTGGGAAAACATTCAGAAAATATTCGCATTCGGCTATATTCTTCTTATTGCGAATATCGGCAGTTTTATGCGAATTTCGCGAAGTTTATATATTCGCGAATATATGTTTAACTTGCATTGAGGGGCGTGTTGAAAAAAAAATCGCGAATTTTGGACGCCATCTAAGTGATTTTCGCGAATTTTCAAAAGTGCCGATTTTCGCAATATTCTGAATATTCGCATCACCCCAATATTGGATTTAAAAACTGTTGATGGTCGCAGGGAGTGTTGCTAAGCTCTTGTTGCAGCCTTCCCATTCGTCCACTTGCATTGAGAGGCATGTGTAATGGAAAAAAAATACAGAATATCCGGAATTGCGAATATTCGGCAATATATTCTCCATCTTCGCGAATTTACGAATTGCTGATATTCGCGATTAATATTCGGAATCCGAATATTCGTGATCATCACTAATGTTCAGATCCCTAAAGGTAGCCATAGGTGTCACGGATGAACCGTGAGGTCGGCCAGCCTCCCTGTGTTAATCATAGTTGTATCGAATCTGTGTGTGTTTAATATCATAGTTGTATCAAATCGGTAAGAATATGAGATATATTTCTCTGCCACTAAGGCCCTTTTCACATGTAAATAGGAAAGGAGAAATCTAGGAGGGTCGTAAAACTTTCAGAGGTGATGGCTGTAATTAGATTTCGTAGAAGTGTCACTTCTTCACCCAGTGATGACTTCAAAAGCAGAACTCCAAACCCCTGCTGTCATGCTGCCCTATTGTCTATGGGAAACAGATAGATAAGGGTTAAGTCTCCTTACATATGGTCTCACAAAGGACCATAAAATCACACTCATACCATAAACCGGCGCCGACTGTCTGTTATAATTTTAGTGGACATCATACCTTATACAGTTATGAAACTTATATCAGCATGTTCGTCTGACCCAGCCGGACACGCTGATATGAAATATGTACTTCTGGAATGGACGGGCTCAAAGTTAAGTATCATTTCTTCTGTTTTTTCCCTTTTATTTTACCCTGGCTTACACTCTCTTTAATTGTTGATTTTAATAATTATTGTATATTTTAATAATTCGTATTGCATAAAATAAATGACTCTTAAGTCATTTCTCTCAGCCTCATACCTGCTTTGAATACCGCAGAACGCTTCCCTAGCTTTCTGTAGAGTCGCTACCTAGACGTTTAGAGTATTAATCAGAACGGGTTTCCCTTTTCCCGATTTAAATGGGATGGTGGCAGTGATACCAAAATATTGTGTTATTTCTGGTCCTGTAATTTGCACGCTCTCCCTTTGTGGTCGGACTGTGGCCCAATTCCGGCGGTTGCGACGCACTGATTGTACCGACCAAGTTGGACTCTCTGTGTGTTGAAATCAATCGGGAGGTCTCTGCGGTCTGTCCACTAGGGGGATTCGTGACAATAGGCGCCTCAATTTTTATGATCGATACCCGACTTGATCATTCCCGGCGATTGACCTTTTTGGAAGAGAAGGCACACCACCTCAAAAATCTTGTGAAAAATCGACCCATATATGGCTACCTTTAGATCATGAGTAAGAATTTAAAGTCATGCATAATAGGACTGTAGATAAAGGTTAACCTGAATGGGTTCTGGTTATGTGGATCTTTCCTGAGAAATTTGATATGCAGAAAACAGTTTTCAGTGTAATTCCCCAGATGTGCCTATTGCAGTTAACCTTTTCTCCCCTGGTGTGTTCATCACACCAGTGGAGAGAGGGTGCCAAAGGGAAGTGTACTGGATACAGTGATAACTGTATCCAATACAATTCAAAGTAAAAAAAAACACACAAAACACATTTCCAATCGAATTAAAATTTTATTATGAACAAAACATAAATACATGTATGAATACATACTGTTTTGAAATCTTTCATACAAAATAAGTATTGTAAGAGATTTTATGATTCAAATGATAGCTTTTATTTGTTTTTTTTAATGTATTTTTTTTTACATAATTGTTTGTTTAAAACATTATTATCTTCAGGATGTGTACTAGACCTTTGTACGGACATAATTTGGGAAGTTACAGGCCTACAACATAAAAAAAATCCATTTAAGTCTATGGTGCGCTTTTTGTACAGAAATCTGGACCTTTCTAGCGCACTAGGGAGGTTAAAATGCCAAAGAATATATAATGATAATAATTAAACCAATATTAAATAAAACATAATACAAGTGGGTCAGCAGCTGCAAAAAGCTGTGGGAAATGGTAATACCAGAATCCTGCTGGACAAGTCTCAAGATAGGGAAGGTGTCTGAATTCATGCTTGAGAAGTTGACTCATAATGTCATAACTCCTAATTTGTCTGTATGTTAATGACTGTCTGTTAAATCCATATGATGTATATGTTTGTCCATTTATAGCTCATGTATTTTCAGGATTTGGTATAACCATGCTCAATATAGCAAGTTAGGTGTTCCAGTGGCTGTTTAATGTATTATAGTGTATGTGAGCAAATACAGTCAGGTCCACAAATATTGGGACATCGACAAAATTCTAAAATGTTTGGCTCTTTACACCACCACAATGGATTTGGCAGCTAGTAGGGGGATATTTACAAGCTTTACTAGAGGGAATATTTACAGTCCAACACCAAACCCAAGCCTGGGAATGGGGGACACACTTTAGGATCTATAGTTTCAAGTAAAGGTGCTACCAGCTGCAGGGGAATAATGGCTTCCAGGTTCCAGTGAGAGGGGGTCAGGTACAGTCCCAGTGGTCACGGCAATAGAAAAAAGTGGGCAGGTGAGGTGGAGTAGGGAGAAATCCTGCATCTGCCTAGCTCAGCACCTACTGGTAGCCGCATCCCTCTGCTCTGGCATGTTTGAGGGAAGGCAGTCCTGGTCCAGGGGACGACCCTTTCAGTCACCATGGATGGGGGTCCTTTGTCCTGGGCACTGCAATGGGACGGCCGGCGGGAGAACCCAGGAAAAGGTAGGAGATCTGCTCTAAAGCAGGTGAGACACATACAGTATCTTGAGGAGCTAACCCAACTCTGGCTAAGGAGGGCCTAGGGAGGTATATTTATCCCCTCTGCCTGGAGGAGGGCAGTAGCTGTCTCCAGGCAGATAGAAAAAGCTACATTGTAGGGCCAGAAAAAGAGCAGCAAAATAGAAGCCATTAGTCATCCCTGCACCTGCTAAAGGTATATACACATATTTTTACAGATAATGGTGACACAGCGCAGTATATACAATTCAAAAATATATACACATGTGGTGCATACCTGGCTGAAAAAACAAAACAAACCCATTAGAGAAATAGGCGTGGCCAAAACAACTGTTTTGAACATTCTTAAAAAGAAGGAATGCAGCAGTGAGCTCAGCAACACCAAAAAATCCGGAATACCACAGAAAACAACTGTGGTGGATGACCGAAGAATTCTTTCCCTGGTGAAGAAAACACCCTTTACAACAGTTGGCCAGATCAAGAACACTCTCCAGGAGGTAGGTGTATGTGTGTCAAAGTCAACAATCAAGGGAAGACTTTACATGAGTGAATACAGAGGGTTTACCACAAAATGTAACCACTGGTGAGCCTCAAAATCAGGAAGGCCAGATAAGAGTTTGCCAAACGACATCTAAAAAAGCTTTCACAGTTCTGGAACAACATCCTATGGACAGATGAGACCAAGATCAACTTGTACCAGAGCGATGGGATTAGAAGAGTATGGAGAAGGTAAGGAACTACTCATGATCCTAAGCATACCACCTCCTCAGTGAAGCATGGTGGTGGTAGTGTCATGGTGTGGGCATGTATGGCTGCCAATGGAACTGGTTCTCTTATATTTATTAATGATGTGATCACTGCCAGAAGCAGCAGGATGAATTCTGAAGTGTTTCGGGCAATATTATCTGTGCGTATTCGGCAAAATGCTTCCGAACTCATTGGACGGCGCTGAATCCAATTGAGCATGCATTTCACTTGATGAAGACAAAACTGAAGGGCAAATGCCCCAAGCAGAAACTGAAGACAGTTGCAGTAGAGGCCTGGCAAAGCATCACCAGGGATGAAACCCAGCATCTGGTGAGGTCTATGCATTCCAGACTTCAGGCTGTAATTGATTGCAAAGGATTTGCAACCAAGTATAAAAAGGGAAAGTTTGATTTATGATTATTATTCTGTCCCATAACTTTTGGTGCCTTAACATGTGGGAGGCACAAGTGCAAACTGTTTTAATTCCTACTCCATTCACCTGATATGGATGTCAACACCTTTAAATTAAAGCACATTGTGTTTGTTTGTCTAATGTTTTTGGCTCTATGCAACACCCAAATCCAAATGTGGTGTTGCATAGAGCCAAAAATATTAGAATTGTGTCGATGTCCCAATATTAATGGACCTGACCATGACATATCAGTTGTGCTCAGAGAACAGCATATGAGTAGTGATGGCCAAACTGTCGATAAGGCAGACATATTTGATCAGTTCCGTTCTCCGGCGGGAAGCGGTTTATTATTCTTCTGCAAGCTGGATCCGGCCAGAGGAAGAATCTTTTCACTAGAGACCGGGTAGAGAATGCGGTCTTCTAGTGAAAAATCGGCTCCGAAACATCACTGACGTCACGTCGGGTAATCGAAACCATGTGTTTCAGGTACCAGAAGTGGCGTCACTGATGTCACGTCCGTTTTTTTTCTGATCTCCCTGCAAACAGACACACGTTGGCCTTTTTTTTAAGTCTGATCCACCTGTTCGCGAACAGAGCTGGCTGAAGTTCGGCCATCACTACATATGAGCATCCCAAAGGCGAACATCCGAGGATGGAGCTGATGTAACTTGGGCAGGGGAATGTTTTCAGGACTGGACTAGATATCACTGCCCCCCACGTTGGCAACTGGACTGGGTATAGTGACCGATATAGGTCAGGGTACATCTAGGGTCCGAGCTCCCTCTGCCAAGGTTACTCTAAACCAGGCAAGATGAAGTTAGGACAAGATGTCTAGACAATCTAAATCATGTTCAAGAGTTCAGGAGACACTGAGGGCCTGGAGTCTCAGTCAGGAGTGCCCCTAGGGGTGGGGTGAATGTGTTATTCAGATGCTCAGCTAACTGCAGCAACTGCAGCCTGTTCCATGTTAATTGGGGGCCCCCGACCTAGTGCAGAGGAGCTTACCTGCCAGCCGATCCCCCACAATGCATGCCCATAAGCTTCCAAATATTCTAAATTGCAAATATCCACCGGCATATTGACAAAATTTGCAAAATCTCGAATATATTCGCAATTCAAATATTCAAGCGCAACACTATTCTGGAACTCCTGGGATTCCTGACTGGTAGATAAATTTAGGTGGCAGTGCCATCTTGTAATTTTCACTTGAGTTTTAAAGTTCCATTATCTGACTTTGTGAATTCATTAAATAGCCCCTGAATAAGGTATTATCCCAAAAAAATTTGGAGATATACAGAAGGGTTGAAAAAATATTATAAAAAGGAAAGTTTTGCTTTAGCGCTTGTAGATTTTTAATGAAAAAGGAAAAGTATTTGAATTTTACACATAAATTGCTTGAGCAATGCTTTCTCATTTTTAGTGTTCCCCCAACTGTTCTTTATATCTCCAGCAATTTTGGTGATACAATGTTAATAGTCCAAACAAATAAGTCACAAATTCAGCAAATCTGCTTATAATGCCAGATGAAAGTATGAATCAGCCCTACATAACCAGGAAAGGGGTGATATGGAATCTTGATCTGAATCTAGATTCGAGGTGTAAAAATCAAATACTCAGGGGGACAAAATAAACGACTTGGACACCATTGCTATTTATTGAAGAAAATGTCTACAATTGTGGGAGTTTTTCCATCTCATCAAATATAACTATGCAACTCTATAGAGGTCAGTGAGAAGTGGTCCAGGTCCATCAACAAACTGATTGCTGATTTGTGTGTTATTTATTTTAATTAGTAACTCTTTTTTACATAATTCAGTGTTTAAAACTTTACTATATTTAGGATGACTACTAGAAGCATTGCATGCTGTTCTTTATTCTTTTACTGCTTGCACCAAGTTGGGGCAGCAGGGAAATAACTGACAATGACTGTCACTACACATTCTAATCTTGGTTTATTACACTGCATACAAAACACATACTAAAATGTTCCCTTATGCTTGAAGTATCATTTAAAACAAAATGAAAAATAATGTCTTCTTGCTATGCCTGCTGTGCTTATACAAGTCAGTATAGATTGAAAATGTTCTGTGCGGGTGTGATGCTCATCTCAGTTACCCATTAGTAAGCGGCATAGGCAACATTCGTATTCGCGGCAAATTTTTTGGAAAACATTCGGAATTAACTTGCATTGAGGGGCGTGTTGAAAAAAAATTGCAAATTTTGGACGCCATCTTAGTGATTTTTTGCGAATTTTCAAAAGTGATGATTTTCGCAATATTCGCATCACCCCAATATTGGATTTAAAAACTGTTGATGGTCGCAGGGAGTGTTGCTAAGCTCTTGTTGCAGCCTTCCCGTTCGTCCACTTGCATTGAGAGGCATGTGTAATTTAAAAAAAATACAGAATATCCGGAATTGCGAATATACGGCAATATATTCACCTTTTTCGCGAATTTCCTAATTGCAAATATTCGTGATTAATATTCCGAATCCGAATATTCACGATCATCACTATTACCCACCATGGGGTAGATGTTGATTTCAAAATATACACCCCACTTATGCTGAGGGGATTTGAAACAGACACCCCACTTATGTGGAAGAGATTCAAGTTTAGAGCAGCACTAACTTTGCTGTGTATTCACTTTGTTTTCACTAGCTAAGGCCCCCATACACCTTACAATATTGCTATACAATTTCTGTACAATAAACTTTGTTTTACCAAAACCATGTAATATGACCACCTTTTTGCTTCACCATCCTTGCAGAAGGAACTCACAGCAGCCCCAGCAAGGACCCTTGCGGCTCCTCCCATCAATTGACCTTGACCTTCAACTCTGTTAGCCCACATTTCCGCTCACCCCCTGCAATCTTTAACCCCTTTATTGCTTGGGGGATTATGTCATGTAGAGCTTATGTCCATTCTGTCTTGCAGGTCTGTCTTTATAGACTAAAAAAATGGCTTCAATACCTAAACCCTTAAAATCCACTGTTGTTTACCTGCTGATACGAGTTTAAAGGACATTAAAGGATTAAAAAAATCCCATCATCAAATGCTCCCATTAGTTTATACAAAATTCACCACAAAACCTGTCTCAGCAGTAAACCACAGTCAAATCACAACACTACAACCCTCTACCTCTTCTCTTAAAATTGTGAGGAATAAACCAAATATCTAATATTTTAGGAAGAACCAACCATGGAAATCCATCTTGTCATGAGACTTATCTAATTATGTTTAATATCTGGTTGAGGGTTGTCTTTATAACACCAAGTTTTTGTCAGTGTGACACACAAAAAATAAGTAACATTTTTCTTTTTAAAACCTTAGAAACCTTGTGATAATAGATACTCTTTAATTTGAGTATTTTAAAGTGCACCTAAACTCAGAAACAAATTGTAAGTATATTTATACTTACCTTTGAGCTGTTACAGTGTTTAAAAAAAATTACTTGCATGCTCTGCTCTCATATGTGTAGTTTCCAGCTGCAGTAATGCATATGGCCACTGGAGGCCACCAGATATACTGTATTTTGTATACAGAAGAAATGACATGACCACTTTCTATATCTGGAAAAAGTGGTGGTATCACAGAGAGAGGGAGACTATGAACTTTCAGGAATTTCTTCTAATAGGTAAGGGTTTTTTGTCTTTTTTTTTAAAGATCTTTCCGAAAATAGGGGGTTTGTCAGCATGGGATGTAAATTACATGAGATGAGTTTAGGTGTGCTTAAAATGTTATGATTCACAATCAGAGATGGTTGAATTTTTTTAAAAAATTCAACCATTTTGATGATTTCGAGTTAATTGCAAAGCCCCTGAACATGGTATCATCACCAAACCTGCTGGAGATGTAGAGAAGGAATGGGGGTACAAAAAAATATTGTTCTAATACAAAAAGTTTGCATAAATTGAGTTCAAAGTCAAGTCAAAATTTTAAAAATCGGAATTTTGACTTTGATTTTGAACTACATGTGCTATAGCAAAACTTTTTTTTAAACAAATGTTTCAACAACCCTTCTCTACATCTCCAGTAATTTTGGTGGTTCCATTTTCAGAGGCTTTGCAATTAGCTCACAAATTCATCTAGTCAAAAAATTCGACCATCTCTTTTCACAATAGTGATCCAAAGTGTTGGTGACAACACATTACATTTTTTCAAGGTCCCTATAAATGAATCACATTTGTCAGTTTCTTCCCTGCAGGTTGTCCTAACAATTTGCTTGCACTTTTCATTACTATTAGGTGTCTAACAAGTAACACATTCACCCCCATTGAAGATAGTTGGAGGCTCTGGCTCTGAGGAATGCAAAAAACAAACGTAGAGATGTTGAAATAAAAGAACTGTTTATTTCAATATAATAGAAAACTGTTTCAAGTGTTAATGCTATATGTAGTCCCATGAAATATAGTCTGTTTATTGGACTTCATATCCTGTGAATACATGCGGTTATTATGTTAAAGACATGCACAGACTGTCATTATTCATGGATTCAATGACACCATGAACACAGCGGAGGGAGAAATCATAAGGGAGCATGCACACTCGTGGCTACCTGGGAGCTCAATAGATGCTGCACCAGACAGCCACTGCAGAACAAAAAGACAAATGTAAATGGAAAAAGTTATACTTAAAGCTGGGCATAGACAGGCATTCCTGCCCTATTCTTCAGCCAATCGACCGCCTTGCGCGATCCTGCCAAAATCGGGTGCGCCCACCTGGTCAGATTGACCAGAAATCTGGCGCATGTCGGATCACACGGTGATCCGACATGCCGGTAAATTCCCGGCCAATCCCAATAGTCTGCACAGGGACTGCTGTAATGGCCGACACACAAATCTCGACACTAGTGGCCGTCATGACGTCATCACGGCCAGTCGGTCTGCTGAGCAGTTCATGGAAAATGACTCGTCTATGCCCAGCTTAACAAGGAATTGCCCCTCATTGCAAAGATCCTGTTCACAGCAATTTGTTGCAAATTTTAAGCGTTATTAACAGCATAACCATATCCTGTAGTTTTGCAGGGCACGTTAAGACAGCTACGCTTCTGAACAGAATCAATATGATAAATATAGAATAAATGATAAAGAGAATAATGGTAACATGTTTAAACTACCCAGAAATGGCCTGTTACATGGAAAGTGTAAAATGATTTAAAGAATGAAAAGTCCTTACTGTGTGAGAGGACCAGTCCTATAGTTTGGCAAAGCACAGACACCGTTAAGAATCAATAAACTTATTTTTTACTTGTGATGTAGCATGGTTCCATACCAGACTAATTTTTATGGTTGTTATTCTACCCTAAACTCACCACCATAATGTACATATAATAAAAGCGAAAATGTGCACCCTCATGTGTAAGGACATGAAATGAATCTGTCTCTCAGAATCTAACAAGTTTTTAAATTGTTTAAAAAAATAAAACCAAACAATTCTTTTTTGATGTACAAAATTTTTCCTTTTATTATATTCTCCAGCAAGAAAAAAAATACTACACTTATATTACACATACACGACTTCACAAAACATTACATTACCATACCATATTACCATGGAGCGCACTTCCCTATTATTTTTTTTTATAATGACTTCATTCTTGTCCTTTTCACCTTTGTTTTTATTGTTTTAGTTACCTTCATCCTCCTCCTTATTATCAATACCCGAGTCCCACTGATCCCACACTTCTGCAAAGCTATTGTATCTATCTTGTATTATTGCCGTTAGACGTTCCATCGTTCTAACCTCCATGACTTTTGCTAGGAATTCTCTGTATGAGGGGGGGTTTCGCCCAACTCTTTACACCCCCAAAACAAATGTTCAAGGGTCCCCTTTTCGCTATTGCAGCGCCAGCATTCTTCTGATGCCTGGGGATAGATCTTTTGTAACTTAACTAGAGTGTAGTACCAATAACATAATATCTTATAAATGTTTTCTTTAATGTTCACTGATATTGAGGTTTTGGATGCCCCATCCCATATTTGTTCCCATTCCTTGATAGACAGTTGCCTCCCCAAGCTTTGGGAGGATCATCATCTTTATCCAAAGCTTTATCCTTTAATCCTGCCAAACCATAATATGGATATGGATATATGGATGGATAATGTATGCTTTCTCCATTTACCTAATATATCTTCTATTTCCTTTATCAGGGGTGGGTAATTGTATTTATAGAGCGCGTCATATCTGGATGTAATTATTACCCCCAGATATTTTATTGCTTCTACATTCCATTTCCACTTATAGTTACCTTTAAATATATCTAACCTATCTTGGGTCATATTCAGGGACATTGCCTCTGTTTTCCCTATGTTATTTTTATATCCAGACAGTTCCCCTTAATCATCGAGCATTTTAATAAGACAAGGGATTGAAGTAAATGGCTGTGTAATACTAAGGAGTACATCGCCTGCGAACAACGAATTTTATATGTATTCCCCTCCACTTCTAGTCCCTTCACGTCCGGGTTACTTCTTATGTGTGCCGCCAAAGGCTCGATTGCCAAAGCAAATAGTAGCGGGGACAGCAGGCACCCTTGTCTAGTTCCATTTAAGATTGGGAATGGCTCTGTGGTCCCCAGAGCTGTCTTCACCGAGGCCGATGGTGAGTACAGAGCTCCAATTGCATTATGAAATATCCCATCTATTCAAAATTCCCTCAACGTTCCTTTCAGGAAAGGCCAGCTAAGCCTATCGAAAGCTTTTTCTGCATCTAGACTGAGCACCACCGTCTCTATTTTCTTTTTGTTAATCACTTCTATAGTGTCTATAATTCTTCTGGTATTGTCCATCGTCTGCCTGCCAGGTAAAAAGCCTGTCTGGTCCGGACTGATTAGTTTTGACATGTAAAGTTGAAGTCTATTCGGCAGAATTTTCGCATAAATTTTTATATCAGAATTTAGCCACGCTATAGGTCTATAACTTGCACAATCTGAAATGTAGGAGTGGTTCATCTGTTTCGGAATTTCGTCTCCTTTCACAAAGTGATTGAATAACGAGACCATATAGGGAGCTAGAATATTACCAAACTCCTTGTAATATGTGAATGTAAATCCGTCCGGACCAGGGGCCTTATTCCTGGGGAGCTCTTTAATCGTGGACAATATCTCTTCCTGAGTGATTTCTCTATTTAGTTCTAGTTTTTGGGATTCTTTTAATTTTGGGAGATTGGCTGTCTCGTGGTACTTTTTGATTTTTTTCTTCTAGGCCCCGTGTTTTTTCTTGCTGTTTCGCTACATTTGAGTACAATAAGTTATAATACTCTCTGAATACCCTCATGATTCCCTGGGGATCTAAGATGATATCTCCTTTTTTATTCCTAATTGAGTTTGGGATTCCCTCTGCTTTTTTTGCTTTTAATTTTCTCGCCATTATTTTGTCTGCTTTATTACCCTTTTCGTAGTATGTTTGTTTCATGTACAGAAGGTTCCATTCTATCTCCTCAATAGCACTCTGTTTCAGTCGTGATCTTAGCCCGACTATCTTCCTCAGTGTGCTCAAGAATGGAGTCTGCACTATTTTTTTTCTAGGTCTACTAAGGTCTCTCTGCATGGTTTGTTTCTCTGATTCTTGGTTTCTTTTCTTAGCCGATAGTACTGATATGCATTGCCCCCTCATAACCGCTTTGTGAGCTTCCCATAATATTCCCTGTGATGCTACTGTTTCCTTATTTAATTCAAAATAATTCTTAAGTGTCTGTTTTATTTGTGTTCTGCTTTCCACGTCTCTTAGTAGTGTTTCATTAAATCTCCATTGCTTCCGTCTATGTGAAATATCGTTTAATATAAGTGCTAACGTCACTGGTGCATGATCTGACCATGTAATTTGTCCTATGTTTATTTTTTTTATACTTCTCGTTGTGTCAATATTACAGAACCAATAATCAATCCTTGTGTGGACTTTGTGTGGGTTTGAATAAAACGTGAATTCCCTCTCTCGTGGGTGTTGTATTCTCCATATATCGTGTACCATATTTAATTTCATTAATTGTCTAAATTTTCTTGCATTTATAACCGATTCTTTAGGAATTCCTATATTGTTTATATCTAATCTATCCAGATCAGGTGCTAGCATTAAATTAAAATCTCCTCCGATTAACAAGAATTCATGTGTCGTTATTCTAAACTTATCCAGTATCTGTCTCAAAAACGTGATTTGGTTCTTATTTGGGGAATATACATTAACCAAGGTTATTAACTGGGATCCCAATGTACCCTTCAGAATTATGTATCTCCCTTCTGTTTTCCACACTTCCGTCTGTTCGAAGGTTTTCCTAACCGTTATGGGTTCCCAACCTGGTAGGCTGGGTTGTTTAATGTCCAAGGCTTTACAAAAACCCGGGACATACTCCAGATATCTAATGATGTGCATCTTTCCATTTCCTCGTACTATTAAAGCGAATGGGAAGCCCCATCTATATTGTATCTTTTGTTCGCGAAGGAGCCAGATGTCTGCGGTGCTGCAGTGTTGCCCAGGCTATATCTGGAAAAAATTGGAGTTTATGGTCGCCATATCTTAAGTCTGGATCTCTCCTCGTTTGGCTCAATATTTCCTCTTTTACATTATAGTCCTGTATTCTGCAGATGACATCTCTTGGGGTGTCCCTTGGACCCCTTTAATCTCAAGGTTCGATGTTCCCTGTCCATCTTGAGCTCGTCGGTCCCCTGAAGATTTAGGATTTTACTAAATAGGGTTGTTACAACTTTTCTCAGGGTATCGTCCTGGACCACTTCTTATTCTAATATTATTGCGTCTTTCCCTGTTTTCCAGGTCTTGAAATCACGCATGTTATAGGAGATGTTGTTACCTCCTTCTGTAAATATTGCACTTCTTCAAATAATTTATGGCTCTCTGTCTCCAGTGTGTCTACCCTTGTATAGAGTTGGTGGATATCATGTCTTAGGGCCTTTATCTCAGTTTTACACACTTGCTTAACTTCGCCTATTAAGGTTTGGAAGTCCTGCTTAGTAATCATGGTTTGTGAGTACTGTTGCCATAGGGCCTTTATCCCAGCCACAGATGTAGTTGTGGAGTTCATTGAAGATATAGTGTTATTCAAATGATTTACTACTGTCACACCACCAGTTAACCGTCTCTGTTTATCTTTCCTTGAGCATTGACTTTCATCCTCCTTATCTTGTTCCCGGATCTCTAGAGGGTTGGGGGAGGGGGTGGTAATTGGAAGTGGTCTCTGGAGCATGGGGAACTCTCTCTCAAACTGTGTCACAGGGCTCAAAAGTCCGCCTGGTATACTGTCTCCTTCTCCTCCATCTGAGTCTCTCACACGCTTCCCTGGTAAACCACCCCCCCCC
>CM070038.1:48773399-48780899 GCA_036250615.1 Ptychadena robeensis
AGAGTAGATCAAATTGACGGCATTGTCCTAAGGGCCAGTGGTGATTGGTCACCCCGCCGGGGTTGGCTGAAAAAAGAAGCACATGTCGCAATGACCCAATAGCCAGCTTTCCGCGAGGCCCGGTTACCAACGTTTGCCATGAGCCCTCCCGAGGACGGCCCAGGACACATGGAAACGGTGTTTCAAGCGACTAGATCTTAACACGGCCAGTGGGGTATCCGACCTCCCCCTTCCTTTCGAGGGCAACCTGTCCTCGTACCCTTCTAAACACTGTAAAAGGTACAGGTGCTAACCATCGTCCCCAATTTCTAGCCGTTTGGGTTGGCATATAGCGCCCCGTTTTTTTTTTTTTTTAACTAACACTTCTAACCTATTAGCGTGATCTGGTATGAGGGTATGAAAGATTCCAGAAATGCACATATATAGATCTGGGTCTTTTAGAACTACTGCCCAACATCAAGTTTAGCTGTGCCCTAAGTAAGTTGTAGTTTAATTTACCAGACCCTCTGGGGGATTGCTCATTTTAACCCAAGTAGCCAAAGTACGCTTGGTAACCTTTTCCTTAAGCCCCCCCCCCTTGACTGGGTCCAAGGCACAAGCCCAGGCCCCCAACCCCAACCCGAAATTACCTGCAATACCACATTACAAGAGAATCTTTCTGAAAGTGCTTTACAAGGTCTAGCCGCCTTGTTCGCGGTAACGGTAACCGGGTAACACCACTTTTCCTTTCAACTCACATGTACACAATCCTGTTTCATATACTTGAATTCGTTAGCCCACTTTTAATCTTAGGGCCTGCGGGCGGGAACCCCCACTTTTTGAAACCCCCAGTCGGTGTAGAACTGTTTCTTTATACTTCTCTCTCATGCTGGGTTCAAATTCCAGATTTACCGTTGGCAAGTTCAGTGTTTGCAAGATCAGAAGTGTCCAACTCTGGCAACAGGGGACCAGCGGTCGTAACTGTATAATGTTGGCCCGTAAGATTTTTTAAATAATCCACATGGTAGACATTTCCAGACAATGTAATGGCACCAGATTGTCTTTATTGAAATTTGATTACATTGCTATACGTAGCAGGGCAGCCGTCAGAAATAATGGGGCACCCGTACAGCAAAAAGGTCCGGGCCCATGGCAGGACTCTGTGAGGGGGGGGGGGCGGGGTTGCCGTGTGCTAGCAGGAAAACACATACCACACCAAACACCCTAATCGTCCCCCCCGAAACACACACGAGAACACAAACCCAACGAAAACAAAATTAGACCCACCCCTCCCCCCCCCCCACCGATGTGGCTGATGATCGGTTTAGCAGCACAGGCCACGGCCAGCACATCGTACACAGCCAAAAAACTTTTGGCACGTCGCCGGGGCCTACGTGATGACCGGGGCCCCCCTAGCTGCCCGGGAGGGAGTCCCCTCTGTCCCCCCCTGACGGTCGGTCTACGTCTTATACTGTAGTAGCTGTGCTTGGGTTCCAGATTTGTAGATTCAGTTCTTAAGATTGTTTACATTTATGGAATGTTAAGCATAATATTAATGGTCGGAAACAATTTTGATCACAAAATATCAGAATGTCTGCCTGCAGTTTTAATTTAGGCTCTTCTGAGGGTATTTGAGTTTGACATCCCGTTGTACCCACGTTTATTACTGTGTTGCCATTTCACAAAGCGTTAATTTTATGTGTATCACGAAATGGGAATTTTATCCTGGCCTTATCGCTGTTTTTATTCAGATGTGGCCTATCTAACCAGAGCATACTTTGAACCATCATACAGTTCGCGGATATATTGGGACATGGACACCAATTGTAACAATTTTGGCTCTATACACCACCACAATGGATTCTTAACAGTCTTGCATTGTGCCCTTCCCACTTTGTTAAGGGAACAAACGTTTTCCTTTATGGGCGATTTTACCCCCAGAATAAAATAAGAATATAAGAACACCAAGACGAACAAGTCAAACAGAATTCGACAGAATACCAGACAGACAGAACACCACAGCCCCATCCAGAATCCTTTCCCCCCATTCCAACAGAACAGACTCCAGAATACCAGATCACAGAATACACGAAACCCAGATATCAGTATTTTCCCACTAACACATAATGTTTTACAGACACCAATCTAGTTTAATCATAGGTTGTGCCAGATTTCCACCCAGGTACATTCTTCAAGTTGAACCAGATATCCCAGCGACGCCCTCCCCCCCCCCTTTTCCAGAATAACAGAACTTCACAGAATAATACCAGCAGAATATTTTTCAAGACACAAGAATTAAGCAACACAGCCCAACACAGCACTTCAGAACCCTCCAGACAGACCCATATCAGACAAATTCAGACAACAAGATTTACCCAGAAGTAATTAAATCTATAAATCAAACTTTCCTTTTTAAATACGCTTGTGGTTGCAAATCCTTGGTCAATTACAGCCCGGAAATCTGGAAACATTTCATTAGACCATCACCAGACGCGTGGTTCCACATGTTTCGTAACATGCTGTACAGTGGCGTATTTCAGCAACACAAAACAGAAAATATGTTCTATTTCTTTGCACCAGAGATCCACCTGGAATGACGACAGTTTGTAGTGTTGATGGTTCACACCTTCTCTCAGCTAAAGTATCTTCCTGCATCAGGAAAAAACGTCCACGATTTTTTAATTGTAGGAGCAAACCTGCAAGTGCCTCCTAGTTTCCACTAGAGCGCTAGAGGACCCGCAACAGAACAGGAAAGAGGTCAGCAGCGTCATAACGCGTGGTCTTCGAAAATAGACCAATGTCATTATATTAATTTTTTATTCACAAAAGATGCCCTTACATTCTTCTTTTTTTCTCCCCTGTAAAAAAATAATAATACGGCCCGGGGTATCAGGGTTGGGGGGGACACGTCCAAAACTGACACAGGGGGGATTCAGTCCAGGGTGGGATATCAAAATGGCAAAGGATCCAGCAAGGGGGGGGGACCCACGGGGGGGATCTTACCCCCCCTTTGAGTAACATTACCTTGATGTCCTCGTGTCATTTGTGATTGCCCCCCTCTGATCCCCCATTGTCCAGCGTTACAGTAACCGCATCTTCGGGCCTGTAACTTATTTTGGGGGTTTGGATGCCAACATATTTCACGCTATGCGACAAACATAAGGGTGCCTTTATTTTCAAGAGGATCCGCCTTATTTTTCGGGCAAACATTTTGGATTAAACATGCGGAGACTAGAACGATCTACAGAATGCTAGTTGAGTGAACATTCGTATGTAAAAGCTGCTCCCCAAACAGAGACGATGAGACTTTTCTCGAAAAAATTGATATTGGTGACTAGTTTAGAAACATATAACTTCTACAGGGTACTGTGAATTATCAGCCCTCAAGGTTTCTCAACAATTGTCAGCAATGATTGGCTTGTCATGATCGCACAAGTTGAGGGAGTTTACAATCTTTACTGGTACCACAACAATCGGATAATTTGTGACAATATGAGTGGACACAGTTGCACAAGACCACAGCAAACCATGAAGTAGCTGGTATTTTTCTGGTGAACATGTATCGTATGTCATGCTTTACTATTTTGGTCATTATATCAAATGTTCTCATACCCACATTGTCATAAGCGTTTAGCGATATGCCTTGGGCTGTAGCCAATTTAAAAATCTTGTTTGTTCCTGTGAAAAAACATCCAACTATTTGTGTTATTGCGTCATGATGTATACAATAGTTTCTAGTGAAAATTGCTCCCCGCTGACTGTAATCATCTTTAGGGAACAAACACCATCTCGTGAAATTTAAATAAAAAATTCTAGATAAAACTCTGTATTTCTATTCAGTGTTCCGGTACTATGATGGCTTTAACCATAGAGTAAATGGAAATATGAACCATGCCTCCAGTTTTTTATCAGGTGCAAGGACATTGTTATGGTGTCTGCGTTCACACTTTTTAAAGTAAGCCGGCACATGATCACTAATGTTGTTCTTATTTTTTGCTTATCCTTAAAGAAGAGCTGCCCGGCTGCCAAGACTGTCAATGTCAGAAAGTTCGAAGGTAACCTGACTCCAAAACATAGATTTTTGGTGGAGCTCAGCACCTATTTTTCAAATATCGAAGATATATCAACAATATGAATGTCGTAACAAACATACAATTGTTAGCTTATGCGGACGGTAGCTGTAAGAATGGTGAGTAGGATTTAAGTGTAAACGTGGGGTGATTAGGATAACCCTGATACACAGGATTTGCCAAACTATTACATCCTGTGAATGATAGTAAGTTATGCTGTAACAATGTCTTATCATCTATATATTGACAATGCGCTTATCTTCGACAACTTCCATCTAAGAGCTCCCTGACCCTCGCTCGTTCCTGACCATCCTCTTTGATTGCCGCCTGCCTCGACCCACCCCTGTACCACGACTCCGTTTTGATTGCCGCCTGCCTAGATCTCTGCTTTGGATTTTGACCTTCCCCCTGAAAAGGGATTCTGTCTCCAGTGGACTCTTGCCTGCACCTTCCTGGGGGGGTTCACTAGGGAAGCAGGACCTAGCCACCCGAGTGCGGGAAAAGACCACAGGGTCCCCTCAAGGGATCCCTGCCTATCTCCCATTAGGGGGGCTCTGGGAGAAGACCCTTGGGTGGCTTAGATTCCCTGCTCCTGGTACCCCCGTGCTAACCCAGGATCTGTGGCATAACAATATACAAGTTCAGCAAATCCTTCCGGACTGTTTGTCAACAGTTGCCTCCAGAATAGCTGAAAGAAATCTCAATATTAATATACAAACAATATACATGTCTTTTCTTTGTTTAACTTAATATTTACTATATTTTCCATCTGCAACAAGTGTCACAATCCCATAAATAAAATGTTATTACAGGAAAGGCAGACAGAGGGTCAGCTCTCAGCTGCTGACAGAGGGTCAGCTCTCAGCTGCTGATCTTTCCAAATTATCGACTGAAATTAGAGATTAGGGATGTTTGAAAATATTGAAAATTGAATGTTTAAGTCGAAATTCTGCAGGATGATTGATTCTTTTCTGCCAAAGTACAATTTTTACTGTGAAATTTTGAGTTTTTGATATTTGGACATAAAAATGTGTATTAATACCTAAAATATATATTAAAATAATACCCACAGTATGGACCGAGTATAGAGGTTTCCATGTGCTGTTACTAATTCCTAAAGGGTTTATGTTATTGAAATAAAACATTAAATAAACTAATAAAATAACTAATAAACTAATCTCCTAAGTGTTAAGAGGCGCCCCGCTGAACTCCCCTATCTGATCCGGCTCCAGATGAATGCAGCAAGCTTCTGGGAAGGTAGCAGATCCCTCCTCCCACCCTGTGCAACGCCATTACATTGATGACACTGGGGGGAAGAGGGATCCATGGCAGGATTTTAGAATAGAATAGAAACTGCAATGAACACAGTTTTCTGCATCAGTGAAGCGATCACAAAGGAAAACGTTTTTAAAATGCAATCACTCTGAACACAGTTTTCTAAACAGAAAGCTGTGTTAATTGTGGGTTGCATTTAAAAATCCTGCAGTGGATCCCTCCAACCTCACATTACGCTTATGACACTGGGCGAGAAGAGATCTGCAGGCGTCAGGATTTTCAAATCACACTGCAAACAGCTTTTTGCTTAGAAAGCTTTATTCTATTTAATTCAATGGTAAAAAAAAACATGTTTCCCGATGTTCTCTTGCATTTAACTATCTCTCTTCTGGTGGTGCCAAATTTAAAATGGAGATGTACTGCATAAAGTGATAACTGTATCCAATCCAATTCAAAGTAAAAAAAAACACAAAAAACACGAAAAAGCTTAAAAATTAATTAACTCTTCAATAAAACTTGGAATTTAAAAAAAAAAAAAAAACAGTTTTAAATCCCTTGTATTAGTATGATTAACTTTCTCCCAGCAGTAGCAAAGTCTGATTTTATGAATAAAATCAAGTAAATGTTTTTACTTTAATTTTAATAAATTTATGCAAAACAACATAAATTCTTGGTGATGATATTATGTTCAGGGGTTTTGCATTTACTTACAAATTCAGCTCGTTCAAATTTGACCATCTTTAGCCAGCAGGAGGCTGAGGAACATGTGGGGGAGGATGCTCACTCAGGGGACCCAAGACAGCATGACAATGATCAGGCTCCCAAATGGACTTTTCACCTTCCCAGTACCTGTTATGATCTGTGGCTGGGGAGAGGTGTATTGGCACTCATAACTGAAGGTAAATTTGAAGATGTGGTCAATGTTGCTGCACTGCCTGTTTTAAATTTAAATGTATGATTTTCAACCACCAATAAGGAAAAACAGCAAAATGCTGCATTTTGAGACAGTGGTGTGCCAGTTCCTCTGCTTTGGTATTGGTGTTGGACAGGGCACCCCTATTATGAACAACTTCATTTTAATCCTCCCATGCTTCTAAGAGTAGCATTGCCAGCAGCAGCAGCTATATGGCAAATTTGATCAACATTGTCCAGTCACAGTGGTCAAACATTTCTTCTGCAAACTAACACAGACAATGCCTTAACTGACAAACAAAAGCATTGGATCCAGCTCTGAAGTGAAGTAGTGGGGAACCTCTTGTCTTCTGGATGTGCAGTTTTCACAAGTGGCCAGAGCAGTCCCTATGTGCCTTAAAAAGTTCCTTGTCTGCCACAGTTCTGCTTCCTCATGCCCCGTTCTGCTTTGTAAATATTTTTTGCAAATCAATTGTTTGGTTTTTTTGTTCAATATAATGCACCGTATAACAGCCCCTCACTCTAAAACATCGCTTCAAAATACTTTTCTTTAAAAACTACTACACTTTAAAAACAAGTGAAAGTGAAAACTGAATGTTGTAAATTTAAAACAGAGAAAACATCAGTTTGCTATATATTTCTCTTGATCGCTATGAAGATGTTTTTATATCTGAAGAATAGTAAAGGGTTTAAATGCTTACCACATTTTTTCAGATTTTCTTGTTGTTTTTTTAATTTATAGGATTTTCTGACTTGATTCTGTTATAATGTTCTTTGTTTAATTAATGCAGGCTTACAATTAGGGAAATACAGTTGAGGCCCAAATTATTAGCCTCCCTTAAGAATTTAGAAAACATTCTCTCATGAAAAATGTTTGTTATTTTGTACACTAACACACTATAAAAAAAATGCCCACTAAGTTTAATTAGAATATTTTATTGATACATATATGAAACAAGAAAGGACATTAATAGTCAAGAGTGTACTCTTTCTGAGCCACTACTGACAACAAGTAGTTTTTTACTACTCATAAATGTGCCCAAACAGTAAAGCAGGAAACACACATAGATATGAACCATATCGATGGGTGCTTTGAGTGCCATGCACGCTCACGATGATCTATCTGACCCCCAAGACCATAAACCACCGTCGATGTCCTTTACTTTGCATGGAGACCGTGAGTCTCCATGCAAAGCATAAGCTGAGCTACATGGATATTGCTTATGGTTGGCAAAGAAAGAGAAAGGCCTTCAACTCTAGGAAC
>CM070038.1:48820736-48830917 GCA_036250615.1 Ptychadena robeensis
ATTGTGACAGACTGGTCATCTGTCACTGTGTGGATGGACCTTTATGTGGTGTCCTGGAAGTTGCCGGTTGCTGAGTGTTTTGTTTTAGTTCTGCTTTCTTAAAGGGCTTCCAGAGTCTGGGATAGAGAGGATGGCATTGGGTGGGCCTCTCTATTCCACCAGGTACACTGTAAGGGTTAACACCTAGGTTGCAGGTGATTGGAGCTAGGTGTGACTCCATATAGCTGCAGAGTCCAGTGTGTGAGAGCTCCCAATGTAGTTGGAGACAAGGCTTCTGACTGTGGAGACAGGGGGCACACAGGGAGTGTGGGACCCAGGCCTGTGGCTACTAGGGCAGTTAATACAGGGGGCTCACAAAGAGTGTGAGGCCCAGGCCTGTAACTGCTAAGAAGCTCAACTGAGGACAAATGTTGGACGTTTTCCAAGCCAGGATTGGCATTTTTGAGTTTTTTTGTTTGGATGTCTGTTAACCACTGCGAGGGTGAGTTTTGGACAATAAATACGGGCAGGAGCCCTAAAGAGATACTTTTATCGTGGATTAATGCTGTTTGGAGACGCCGTTTGAGTGAACGCCCACAATATACACACACACATATATATATATATATACACTCACACACACATATATATATATATATATATATATATATATATATATACACACACACACACATACATATATATATATATATATACACACACACAAATATATAAGTTGTCTGGAATACTTCCAGAAACCATTGTTAGTAAACAGAATCCACCGTGCCATCCATCGTTGCCAGCTGAAATTCTACAGTGCAAAGAAGAAGCCATTTCTTAGCAAGATCCACAAGCTCAGGCGTTTTCACTGGGCCAGGGATCATTTAAAATGGAGTGTGGCAAAATGGAAGACTGTTCTGTGGTCAGACGAGTCACGATTTAAAGTTCTTTTTGGAAATCTGGGACGCCATGTCATCCGGACCAAAGAGGACAAGGACAACCCAAGTTGTTATCAATGCTCAGTTCAGAAGCCTGCATCTCTGATGGTATGGGGTTGCATAAGTGCCTGTGGCATGGGCAGCTTGCATGTCTGGAAAGGCACCATCAATGCAGAAAAATATATTCAGGTTCTAGAACAACATATGCTCCCATCCAGACGTCATCTCTTTCAGGGAAGATCCTGCATTTTTCAACAAGATAATGCCAGACCACATTCAGCATCAATTACAACATCATGGCTGCCCTGGGGAAGGATCAGGGTACTGAAATGGCCAGTCTGCAGTCCAGATCTTTCACCTATAGAGAACATTTGGCACATCATAAAGAGGAAGGTGCGTCAAAGAAGGCCCAAGACGATTGAACAGTTACAGGCCTGTATTAGACAAAAATGGGAAAGCCATCCTATTTCTTAACTTGAGAAACTGGTCTCCTCGGTCCCCAGATGTCTGTTGAGTGTTGTAAGAAGAAGGGGAGATGCCACACAGTGGTGAAAATGGCCTTGTCCCAACTTTTTTGGGATTTGTTGACACCATGAAATTCTGAATCAACATATTTTTCCCTTAAAATGGTAAATTTTCTCAGGAAACTTTTGTTCCGTGATTTATGTTCTATTCTGAATAAAATATTAGAAGTTGGCACCTCCACATCATTGCATTCAGTTTTTATTCATGATTTGTATAGTGTCCCAACTTTTTTGGAACCCGGTTTGTATGTATCGCCCATTTTTGGGCTGGGTCATCTTTAAGGTAACCTTTGAGATTCCGGAGTGGGTTGATTTTGGCTGCACAGCAGCTATATAATGAGGTGAGGTGCTTTCATCAGGGGGAATCTAATGGTGTTGTGGAAAGACATTGATGTGAGCAAACCATGCTGGATGTTTTCCCCCTGTTTGGATCTATGGACTGTTGCGCTGGGATACGGCTCCAAGGAAATCAAGAAAGACAACGCTTTGTTATGGGGTCACCTGTAACACTGGAATTAGTGAACTGGTCAAAAAGATAAAAGGAACACTTTTTAATCAGAATATAGTATAATTTCAGTAAAACTTTTGGGATATTGATCTGGCAATTTAAGTAGTAGAGGGGGTTATTTATCAGTTTTAGCAGTTTTGGTGTAGATGAAATTAACAATAGCTGTACTAAAAGGTCAACATGTTTCAACATGTTATGACCCCAAAAAGAGGAATAGTGTTGCAGGCGGAGGGGAGGCCACAGACATTGTTTTCTCTCCTCATCTTTAGTTGACTGCTTTTAGTCATTTTGACTAGGCACAGTGTCCCTACTGTGGGTATTGTTATAGAGGCAATGAATCCAGTCCAGGAGGTCAGTCTAAAGTCAGCAACACTGCAACAATATGTTTCATTGCCAGAAGTTTGGCTGTGTCCCCCAGCAAAGCCTCAAGAGCCTAGAGGAGGTTCCAGGAGACAGGCATTTACTCTAGCTGTAGAGGGCTGTAGAGGGGCTTCAAAGTCCTTAAACCATGACCAGGACAAGTATCTGTTTCTTTGTGTAAAGATGAACAGGATGAGAACTGCCGAAGTGGACTAACCACCATCGTCAATCAGTTTTTTATTTAAAAATTTATTGGTGACTTCGAATAAAGCCCTCCCTCCTTATGGTGTTAATTTTCAGCCAATGATGTGGCATAATTTTCTTACTGACACGTTACCCACATCATATGAATATAGATGCTCACTATGATTTGTTCCTTTACATTTTTTAACCTTCTGAGCGTTCAGCCCGAGTTAACTCGGGCTGAGTTTCATGCATCATGTATCAGCCCCAGTTAACTAGAGCCACGCTCTAGGTCTCGCCGTCTTCTTACAGCGGTCCGCCGCCGATCGCGTCACCGGTGACCTCCGTGTAACTGGAGGGGCGTCGCTTCTCTTCAGCGTAAGTCCGGCGTCTCCAATGACGCCGGACTTACGTTTACGTCCTCCAGCTGAACAGGAAATCGCAGCGGAGCATATTGTGCTCCGCTGCGATTGCCCGTGGCACGGTTATGAAAAAACCGTGCCATGGGCGAAACGCTCAGAAGGTTAACAGTGTATATATATTGTGGGGGTTCAGTCTCAAGGGGGCTGAAAGGGGTTGAAAGAGGTACAGCCACAAACCAAGGATCTCTTTAGGGCTTCTTGCCCATATTTGTTGCCCAAAGAAAAAGAGTTACTCTCGCAGGGGTTAAAAGCTGTCCACAAAACGCCAGAAAATGCAAAGCCTCCTGGCTTTCAAACATTCAACATATACCGTATATTCCGGCATTTAAGACGACTTTTGGGTGGTCGTCTTATACACCGGGTACTGACCAACCCCGCCGTATGCGGGGACTGTATGAAAGCAAGGGAGTGCTGTACTTAACTCTGCCACTGAGAGGCAGAGCCTGATTGGAGAAAGGGAGATCTGACCAATCCAAGCAGGCTCTGCCTTTGAGTTCCGTACAGCACTGTCCTTGCTTTCATACAGTCCCACATACAAAGGGGATGTGCTGAAGGAGATTTGCTGTATGGAACTCTGCTGTACAGAGTCTGCTTGGATCGTTCAGCTCTCCCTTTCTGGTCAGCTTTCCCTTTCTCCAAGACTCAGCTCCCCATGTCTCTAGCAGAGAGGTGGGTTTTGAAGACATGGAGAGCTGAGTCTTGGAGAAAGGGAAATCTGACCAATCCAAGCAGGTTCTGCCTCTGAGTGGCAGAGTTCTGTACAGCAGTGGGTACTGTATGAAAGCAAGAGGCAGAGCCTGCTTGGAGAAAGGGACAGCTGACCAATTTAAGCAGGTTCTGCCTCTGAGTGGCAAAGTTCCCCATCTGCTGTTTTATGTTTACATGTTTGATGGCAAAAAGCCTTATGTTTAGAAGTAACAGTTTTTCTGCATATCATAGGCATTTCAATTAAATTTGCCATATTGAAATCAAATCTGATGTTTTTTTTTACTTTTATTTAGTATGCTTTGGAAGAGGGGTAGTCGTATATCCCAAACTCTATATTTTAACTGGAAAAGTCTTATATGCCCAGTCGTCTTATACGCCAGAAAATACGGTATAATTGTCCCTGGCTCAGCTTTTCAGCAGCACCAGTGCTACATCATTTCACGGTCTCCTACCTGGTCAGAAGCCCTGACACTCTGGTCTCTTTTGTGGAGACACACCCAGTTCCCCACTCACCTGCAGGTGTTAACTCTGTGAGTGTACCTGGGGGAATAGGAAGGCTCACCCACTTCCTTCCATCCCATTCTAAAGTCCAGGACCCTGTAACAAAAACTAAACCACAAAATAACAATTGTGCAGTGAAATAATTTCCCAGACCCTTTTCCAGCATATACCAATCAATGGGATCACTGATTTTATATATAAATAAATTAAAGCTGAAATTCTGTCATTCAACTCTGAGATGTTTCACTTAAAATTCATTGTGAACAAAAGTAGTCTAAGTATTTGTAAATATATATATATATATATATATATATATATATATATATATAGCCAAAACCTACCAATAGCTGTAAAGGGCTTGACTCAAAGACAACACTGCAGCAGAAATCTACCACACAAGACAAAGTCTAGGCAGTGCATAAATAAAAAGTAGTTCTTCCATAAATAACAAATAATTATCAGTATATATACATTTAATTCACGTAAAAAAAATTTTATTACATTTTTGACATGACTTTGAACTTAATTTATGCTCTATGTGCTAAAACAATATATATATTTTCAATGTTCCCACATACTTCTCTACATCTGCAGCAGTTAAGGTATTGATAGCATGTTCAGTGTCCAGTGTCCAGTGAGCAGCAAATGCAATATCTGTGGGGGTTTTTTCAGAAATTTGACGATTTTGAGTTAATTGCAAAGCCCCTGAACATGTTATCATCACCAAACTTGCTGGAGATGTAGAGAAGGGTTGGGGAAACATTTGAAAGAATAAAGTATGTCTCTAACACAAATAGTTTTTGCACAAATTAAGTTCAAAGTCAAGTCAAAATGTCGAACATTCGGAAAATTCGGAAATTCAACTTTAATTTTGAACTTAATTTGTGCAAACACTATTTGTGTTAGAGACATTCTTTTAAATGTTCCCCCAACCCTTCTCTACATCTCCAGCAAGTTTGGTGATGATACCATGTTCAGGGGCTTTGCAATTACCTCTGAAAGTTAGCAAGTCGAAAAATTCGACCATCTCTATTTGCAAAATATCACAAAATTTTCACCTAAAATTTGTAATCTCCAGTCTTTATTACCTAACACTACTCTCTTATACAGTACTAAAAAGAATATTTAGCTTGTAAAGATACAATAATGAATGCCTGCTTAATGTTTCCATACAATTGATGTAAAATATTGTATTCTGACTGATCAATATCTTTTTATGTATTTTTTTTAGCTAAAACTCAGAAGCTTATGTGCGCTCACTGCAATACCCGTGATGCTGACAATTGCAATGGTACACTGAGTGAATGCCCAGAAGGAAGCTCTTGTATGACTATTGCCCAAAAGGATAAGTTCAGTAAGCATTACAATAATATCACTGTACTATCTACTTTATCTCATAAGGTCCACAACAATCACACAACTACAAACTAGAAGGGGTTGCAACCCTTGTCTACGGTGTTCAAATCTACAAAAAGGTTGGACTTAGAAAAGAAATACTGAAGTGGAAACAATATTTATATTACTTTTAGGTCTATAAATTGACATTCTATTGAAAGTATATTTAATGTGTACTATACTGATAAAGGTGTAGGCAAACTTCCCTTAAACATTCAGGTGTGACCACCTAGCCATTCAGTCTGCATTAACAAACATTCATCAAAACATGAGTCATACGGAAGTGCTCAGAAAAAAAAGATATTGAAATTTGGTTATAGGATACCATCTTCACTAAGTCTATTTGCAAAAAAATTGTCACACTGGGTATTCCACTATCAATTGTTAGTGGTGTTGAGTAGTAAAGTAAAAGCTTTGGATTGTTGATCATGTATAGGCTAAACCCTTTAATTTTTCTTAAGTTAAAAATTATTCAAAATATCTTGGTGTGCGGAGCCAAAATGCCACTTAAGAACTCTATAGGGCAGGCCCTTTTTTGTTCCAGTGTTTTTCCAAGAAACCTTGGTTTATAAAGTAAGTTCCAAAAAGTTATGTTTGGGGAAGTTTTATGTGAAAGTGGTTGGCTCCCCCCATGATCTCATCAGCTTTAGGTTAAAGTAACCTCCTTGGCAGTTCGCAAGTGGTGCACCTTTTTAACAAGTGCACCATGGGGAATTGTGGTGGAGCACAATATGCTCCGCTACGATTTCCTGCCCACCCAGGGGTCCCATGCACAACTTGGGCATCACCAGAGACACAACGGAGTTGTGCTAGGAAAAGGCCACGCCCCTATGGAGGTCTATGGCACCACCTACCACCGCTCCCCCTGGTGGCACGATCAGAGGCAGACCCGGCAGCATCAGCATACACGCCAATGCACAGAATCTCCAGGGGACAGGTACGTTTCATGATGGATCAAACTCAACTTGGGCCCAACACCAAGGAGGTTTAAAATGATTTTATTATTATTTTAATTATTATTATTAATATTAGGCCATGCCTTAAGATCCAACATCAGTGCTTGACCACAAAAAATCTCTTCTGGATGCATGGACAAAAATAAGCACAGGTACACGCCAATATCTTAAGAAAACCATTACAAGAAAACCAAAGTTGCTATGGCTTAAAAAGCACAATCAGGGAAATTCTAAAAGTAGAGCTACATCTACACGAACCTCAACTAGCATGCTAAATGTTGAATCATGACAGTACAATTAGAAAAAGACAGCTTTAGGAATCCTCTTCTTTCTGAAAAGAAAATGGCAGCATGGATTAGATTAACAATATTGTAGCTGAACAAACCAAACAGCTTCAAAAATAATGTCCTTTGGACAGCCCACACAAAGAAAGATTTTTGGTCAGAATGTGCCACATTTGGCAAAAAATAAAACAAGCACAAAATATCAGCTTCTTACTTTATACCATCTGTCAAGTGAATGGTGATGTTTGTATGTTCTGTAAATCTGAGCAAAGCAACAGGACAAAAAAATTTAATAAACATATCTGCAACACAATGGCTAACAAGAAAAATTCCAAGGTGTTGTAGAGGACTAGTGATGGCCGAACTTTTTAAAAAAAGTCTGTGAAAAGTCTGTGAAAATGTCTAGTTCCTGGTTGTGCTAGCCAGCTTTTCACTGCAAGACCGGGTTCTCTACCCGGTCTTCAGTGAAAAGATTCTTCCTCCAGTGGGATCTGTGATTTGTACTCTCACATGGTAAGGACTTTACTTTCTGTAATGCAGTTCAGAATTATTAAATTATTGTTTGTTAGAAAACAAGCAATTTCTGTGTTTTAAATGCTAAGTTTGTTTTATTTGTTTTGCTTTCTTGTAGACACATCTATCCAGTCCATTGAGAAGCGTTGCTCTCTTAACATGCCTTGCAATATTACAGGATATGGTTATGCTACTAGCAATATTCTATTTGACACTGTAATGGCATGCTGTGAGCAAGATCGTTGCAATGAGGGGCCTTTGCGTGGTTGGTATAACTTAAATTGTACTATTTACTAAAGGGTTGTTAAACTGTAAACATAAATAAACATTATTATAGACCCCAAATAGGCACAAATAAATGAAACTCACTGTGGAAGAGACTTTCAAAATCCATGCTGAGTTGTCTTATGGTTCTGCAGTGAGAGCATCTAGAGAGCTCCCCAGGTGTTACGGAGCAGCAGGTGTGGACCCATTGTGCCTTCCTCCTCTAAGGGCATTGTCTAAGTGAACCCACACGTTCTCCACAATATGCCTGAAGGTAGACTTTCCTGAGGGGAACACCAGGTCGCTAACTCTGGAGGGAGGTTAGGAACATGAGGCGGCTGGTCCAGGGGACAGCAGGGAAGGTTCCACAGGTGTTCTTAGCCAGACAGTGTAACAGGGCTGGCAGCACAGGTACAGATCAGGTAGCAGGAGAGTGCACCAGGCAGGTAAGTGTTAATAGCTAGCAGTCTCAGAATACAGACAGGAGTCTATATCCCAGGAACACCAATGGCAGTCAGTCAGTCAATGGCAGCATAACACAGAGACCTTAATATTAAGGCAAGGCTGAAAGAGCAGGGTTCCTTATATAGCTGCAGGAGGTCCACTGTTGGTCAGCCAGGTCACATGACAAATACCTTAAATCCCAGGAAATGACACATGCTGGTGTTTACAGAAGTGTGTAGAAACAACAGCATCACCACTGAACAGGGTGCCTAGATCTGCAATGGTAAGTAGGGAGGCGGTGGTGCATCGATCCACTAAATGACAGTCTGTGCATGAAAGAAACATACTAGCTCCATGGGTTTATGAGATATGTCCATACTAGCCCCATGCCCCTATGGAGATCCGTGCTCTGGGCAAGTACTCCCTCTGCCGCCCTGCCTTCCCAGAGAGAGATCACTCCTGGCTAGGGGGCACTGAGGCTGCAGCAGTAGAATAGCTCTTAAAGTAACTCTACATAGCTCTTATCACATGTACCAGTCTTGGTCTACATATACCACAAACACTTCCAACAGTTGTCTATCACTTCAACATTGCTAAATTAGTTATTTGCATCCCTGTTATGTCCTCAGTGCCAGAGCCTCCAACTATCTTCAAGGGGGGTGAATGTGGTTCTTGTTATTCACCTGATAGTGATGTACACTGCACAGCAAATGAACGGACAACCTGCAGGGAAGAAACCGACAAATGTGCTTCATTTTTTGGATCAGTGATAAAAGCTGGTAAGTAGATTGTGTTTTTTCCTGTGTGATGTTTCACATTTGTGAATTCTCATAGAAAATTAGGTTACAGCATGTATATTGGCAGTTACAATGTTTGGCAGTTACAATGTTTGTACTGCTATAAAAGAGGAATGTTACTTCTTTTCTACAAAAAAACCCTCACCAAATATTAAACTTAATTAGGTCTATACTGCCCTCACGGCATGGTGTGGTGTTCGTGCAGCTAGAGAGTTAGCGAAACAATTGTTTTTTGAATTTTTTATAAAGGTTAGAAGACGTTTTCTTGTGTGTTTAGAACTTTATCCAATATTTCCCATTCAAAACTGTTTTGTGTAACTGTAATACAATATAGATACAGAAGTACATATACAAAATAAACAATATGAGCAACTAACACGGAATAATGCAGTGACAGAGGACTTACAGACAATTCGGGCCACAGACTTGGTGTCAGACAGTGGCTTCTGTCACAGAAGGTTACCTCATGGTAACAATGGCAACATATTTTCATATAAACTACAAAAATTTATGTTATCCCAAAAATAACAAGAAGATATCAACAGTTAATAACACACAATATAAATCAATGTCCATATGTTTCTATGGGCATTACAAGTTAAGCCACAGAGCAGTTGAATTGCCATGATTGGTTCTCAACCAAAACACTCATCAGACATGTCAACTAGTGTTGAGCGGCATATGGTATACTTGAGTTGCCTAATTTGGCGAATATATTAAGGAACATTTGAAATTCGTAAAACCAGCTTTTCTTTTTTATTCTGTGATCTTAGCCAGTATGACCACTCTGCGTATTGTGCGAATCCATTCGCAATGCGCACAAATATGCATGGTAGCTGATCAGCTGCAGGGCCGACGCGATTTTAATAGCTTGTGGCAATCGCGACTGCTTGTCTCTCTTTAGTTGAGTGGGCTTGTGTCCTTCTGAATCGCGTGTTGCAGCAGGCAGCCGATCGCCTCCTGATTGTAGACATAGACTTGAATGGGCGCTGTTAAAATCGATTGTCACTTCAACTGCGCCCATTCACTGTCTATGGGTGCGATCAGGCAGGGAGGGCCCCAAGTTCCCATGTCCTGTCCTGGCTGAAATGACTCATGAATATTGCGAATTCTTGAATGTTGGATATTCGTCAAATATATTCCAATTTCAAATATTCTCGCGCAACACTAGTGCTAGCCTAAAAGCAAATATTTCTGCAGTTATTTGACAGTCTGTACTGGAGAGTTGCAGAGAGCTGACATTGCATGTAATGCCAAAATTGTAATAGTTTGCAAATTCCAGTGTAGTCAGTTCCTAATTACCCCCTAGTTAAACATTATCGAGAATCAACAGTCCTTTTAATAGAAAGCTAAACATTTGTTTTGTTTGTAACACATTCGTATTTAAAAAATGGTGCTGAGGCTC
>CM070038.1:48833303-48851768 GCA_036250615.1 Ptychadena robeensis
ATTTTCATTTGCTTTTCTCATTATGTTCCCATAGGTACCCTTGACACCCTCATGACTTTTTTAAATGAAACAATCATCATGTGATTTCAAAAACAAAACTTAAGTTCTTCAGAAAGTATGGACGCCTCTCTACGTTAAGTACTGCATTGCTAGATTTAGTATGTAATAGGTAATGTTTGCTGTATTGTACATTTTGTCTTTATTCATCTATCAATAAAATATGGTAAAACCCAGAAGAGCTTACAATATAATACAATGTCACAACGCTGTGATGTGGCTTAACTGGGACTTAAATTAAATTACAAGTTTGGTATTCGGTTAATGTATGTGGCACATACCAACAGGCTGTTACTGGTAATAAAAAAAGGTTTGGTTTTACAATATTGGAAGGTTACTCAAAATTAATGGTTTGCCATAGCACAAGACAATGTATTACATCACATGGTACATCAAAGCTATAAAGAAGACCTTTCAGCAGGGAAATGGGCAACATTAGTGTACATAACCTACTTACCTAATGGAAGACTGAATGTGTATAGAAGGAGAACGAGGATGAGTGTCTTCATTTTTTCTTCTCTAAATTTAGTGGCTGTTGGATTCTGAAGTGTCTGAAAGGATTTCTGTTATCCTCAAGTCATAGTATTTATATGGTTTTGCTGGGGAACTGGGGTTCTTTGGAATATTGTTTACATTTATTAAGCAAATAATTTAAAGAACAACAAACAATACATTTACTGTGTTTATTTGCAGATCTAGTCCAACCTTCACTTCTAAGGTAAACTTGTCTTGTTTGTTTAGCCCTAGAGATGGGACCATTTACTGCAGTCTATGTAACAGCTTCAATATACAATAGTATTCATTCATCTGTATTTAATATAGCGTTTGACCATAGTATAACTGTTAAGTGTATCAAAAGGCATTTCCTACGGGGGTGGCCACATCCCAAAAACATAGAAAAAATGGAGGTGGTGAGGGTATATAAGCCTCAGCACCTAAATTTCCCTGGGGGTGTAAACCCGAGGGCGGGGGGACTTTTTAGGCCACAGAGTTAATATTAAAATGTAAAGTAAGTAAACAGTTCATACAATTATGCAATTTTAATTAAAAGGTAAATCTACACATGGTGGAGTACATGTTATCGTGGAAAAACAGCTGATATATATAGATATATGTCGCATATAAGTATATATATTGATTACACATGGGCATACATATAGAATTGTTACATATGGGTATATATTACACGCATATGTTGTAGGATAATGATTCAACTGACGGAATCTACCCCAACGCGCGTTTCATAATACACTTCTTCAGGGGGTACATTTGATTTTGTACATTAACATGCAATATTTATGAGGTAAGGAATCAGTGTCGGCCAATCCTGCAGGGATTACACTTCGAGGGGAACGAGTGGCCAAACCGGCCCATCATAAGCGTGGTACCGTCTCAATCTGTGGTTATAGTAGATAGGGTTCCTCTTAGGTGTCAAGGTTGAAAGTATTCCAAGTATGCTGAGTGTGCAATATTAGCGACTTAGTTGAGTAGCAGCTCTCCACGGTAACCCCGCTTATATACCCATATGTAACAATTCTATATGTATAACCATGTGTAATCAATATCCAAAAACTACATCCAAAAGAGACAAACACTGGTAAATGTATAGCGAATATACAAAAGAGCTAGAAACAGTATCAAAACAGAAAACAGAAAACAATTAAACACCAAAAATTTTCAACTTTGGGTACAGCATCACAAACAGGTAAAGAAAGTATCAATGAGTGCAGGTTCAGGTAAGCAAGGACCCATCTAGTACTCCCCTTTAAAAGGGAAAAGTATCAGGTCACCTTCAGAATCCCTAGCAAGTTGCGCAAATCATTGTGCGCGTACCATGTAGAGTGTTGGTGCCGCAACATCAGTTTCAGGACATCCTCAGGGGACAGTGTCTTAACTATATATTTCCTCCATCGCCGGAAAAAGTTGGTGACCGACTTGTCCGTAGCCGAGTCCGCCGACAACCGTTCTAGACGGAACAAGTTCGCTAGTGACCTTTGCAACAAAGGACGATCAGGGGGAGTAGGGGCCAACCACCTAGACATTATGCATCTGCGGGCCGTGAGTAAGCAAAGTTGGCCCCACTGGGAAAGAGAGGATTTAAGTTGAGGTTGTGCAGAATCCCCTGAAACCGCAAATAGCAGCATTCCATGGACAACTGCTCCCCCGTGATTTTGTAAACATAAGAGATGACCATTTCCCAAAAGGCGGAAATGGCCAGACACAACCATAGGCAATGCATGAGGGGAGCCTTAAACAGGCCACACTTAGGGCACACCCCCGCTGGCATGACATGAGGCTTGGCAGGAGAAGACATGGGGTAAAATCCCATGTAGGCCCTGTGCATGAGTTTGTATTGAGTTTCCCGCCAGCGTTCACAAGTGACCAGTTTGACAACAGAGCAGTACCCCTTCAAAATAGACTCAGAAAGACCTGGTTCAGGGAGATCTTTGTCCCAGGCCGCGGAACGAGCGAAACCAAACTTCCCATTTGCCTCCGTCAACAGATATCGATATAAGTTGGACAATGTGGCCCCCGGGTGTTGGATAAAGGCATCTAACTTACAAGCTTGGAGGGCAAGCGGAGGGTCAATTTTGAGGGAGCGCCAGAAGCTCATCATTTGTTGATAGAAAAAGAAATGGGATGGGGGTAGCCGAAATTTAATACACAGCTGGGAGAATGGGATGGGACAATGTCTGGATTTATGAAAAAGCTGCGCTACTCTAACGAGTCCATATGTCTCCCACAACCTATAGGCCTCAGAGTCGTTGCAATGGGGCATCATAGGGTTACCGCGAATCGGGAGGAACTTCGAGACTTTGAAAGGGAGCTCCAGGATCTTCCTGACCTCTCTCCAGGCCACAACGGTGTCTCGAATGAGTATGTTATGTTTGAGATGAGGGGGAAGTTGGGCTGGAGGGCAGTGTAGTAGAGCCTGCAAAGACCATGGAACCACCATGGCCCGCTCTGTCAGGTAGTTAGAAAAGCATGAGGACTCCCGAATCCAGTCAATCCCATGCCTGAGTAGGCTGGCCAGATTATACAATCTAATTTCAGGGACACCCAGCCCCCCCCGAGCTTTTAGGCAACGTCAGTTTCTTGTAAGCAATACGGGCTTTACCCCCCTGCCACAAGAATTTGGTAAAAGCACTCTGAAGTCTACGCACATCTGCGTGCTTCAACAGGACCGGCAAGGTCTGCATGGGGTACATGAGCCTTGAGAAACTCGCCATTTTAAGAAGATGGGCCCGGCCAAATAAAGAGAGGGGAAGGGCTGCCCATGACTCCAGCTGACGACACATATCTTGGAGGAGAGGGGTATAATTTAAAGTATAGAGCTGGGAAGGTAACTTCCCAACCTTCACCCCAAGGTAGGTGATGAAGGAACGTGCTACAGAAAAGGGAGTGGATGTGAGCCAGTCCCCCCTTCGAGTCGGGGTGAGCAGAAGGAGCTCGCTCTTATTCTGGTTGATTCTAAGAGCCGAAAAACGGCCAAAGACCTGAAGTGAGTCCAGGATAATGGGCATGTCTCGGGCCGGGTTTGCGGAGAACAAAATAATGTCATCCGCAAACAGAGCCGTGCGGAGTGGGGCGCCACCGAAGGGGATGCCCTGCAGAGAGGCCCTGGATTGGAGGTGACGGGAGAGCGGCTCAAGGGTCAGATTAAAAAGGAGAGGCGACAGGGGACAACCCTGCCGAGTACCTTTCTGGAGGGGGAAGGCCTGCGACAGGAAGCCCGCTGTGCTGACGCGTGCTATTGGGTCAGAGTACATCTGCCTAAGCTAATGAATAAAGGGGCCCTTAAAACCCATACCATCCAGCACCAGGAACATCAACTGCAGATTAACATTATCAAAAGCCTTTTCGGCATCTAAGAATAAAAGAACAATGTCACTATCCTGGTGCTGGTTGGCGTACTCAAGAGCCGCTAAAACCTTACGGATGTTGGACATAGCGGAGCACCCCCGAATAAAACCAGACTGCGCAGGATCAATCAAGTCTGGCATAAAGTTCGCCAACCTATCAGCAACTATCTTTGAAAATACTTTAGCATCTACATTAATCAAAGATATAGGCCGGTAAGAACCAGGCATGAGAGGGTCCTTGTCCTTCTTAGGAATGACCTTAACATGGGCCTCACGGGCCGTGGCAAAATAAGGGCCCCCTTCCCAGACTGAAGTATACAGAGCCAGCATCGAGTCCCCGATCTGTGGTAGCAGTAGTTTGTAGTATCCTGCGGGCAGACCATCAGGGTCAGGGGATTTGGCATTGCCTAACGCCTTGACCGTGCGCTCAATTTCTTCTAAGGTAAGAGGGGCGTTTAAGGTCACCCTAGCTTCGTCAGAGAGTCGCGGCAAGGGCAGGGTAGAGAGGAAGTCCGCCCCCGCCTGAGGGCAGTCAATGGTTTCAGTATATAGGGCCCGATAAAAATCGTGAAATAAAGCATTAACCTCTTTGGGGGAATGTTGGATCTTCCCCATACTATCTCGGAGGCCCGCCACATATGAGGAGCCCAGCCGGGTCCTGGCCATCCTGGCCAGTAGCCGACCGGACTTGTTACCAAACCTATGCATATGTAATTGGAAGTGAGCATACTTAAATGATTCAATACGTTTTGCCCATAAATCAAAGGCCAACTTACATGAGTACCAAGCCTCTCTGTTAGACTTAGAGGGCAGCTCAGAGAGACGTTCCTGAGCCACTTTTAGGTCCTGGCTGGCCTCCAAATAACGCCTATGAGCCAACTTCCTCTGCCCAGCCATGGGCCATGATCTTACCCCTCATGTAGGCCTTTCCCGCCTCCCAAAAGAGAGCCGGGTCAGAGCGATGTTGGGCATTAAATTCAGCATATTCCGTCCACGCAGTGTGTAGTACCCCATAAAAGTCCTTATCCTGCAACAGGAAGGAGGGGCAACGCCACACCGGGGGAGAGCCAGTTCTGCCCTGGAAAGAAATATCCAGGGAGACTGGGGCATGATCCGAAATGGCTATCTCATGCAGATCAGAGGCCGGCGCGAAAGGCAGAAGGGGCGAGGACACAAAGAGATAGTCGAGTCTCGAAAGAGACCCATGGACCAGCGATACAAAAGAGAACTCCACATCTACAGGGTGCTGCGTCCTCCAAACGTCATGTAGATCGCAGGTGTCAGCAAAGCCCTGCAGAAGAGAGGTCGTGGCAGGGGGCACTACCTCCCGAATCTGACCCGGGGCCACCCCGGACTTGCGATCTAAGCTCGGGGACATGACCGTGTTGAAGTCACCGCCAATCAGAATTCGATCACTAGGAGCTTTTGCCACCCACCCAGCCAGATCAGTGAAAAACTTGGCAGAAGGGGAGTTAGGGGCATAGATGTTAAAAAAAGAATATACAACTCCAGACACGTCCACATCCACTCGAACCCCCCTCCCGCCAGGTAGGATGTCAGTTGCCAGAATTCGACCCTGTAAATTAGAGCGGAAGAGTATCAGAACTCCCGCTTTACGGCCCGCCGCAGAGGAGCCCCTGACCTCCCCCACCCAGAACTTGCACATCCTATGAAAATCCTCTTCATGCAGGTGGGTCTACTGCAGCATCGCCACATCAGCTTTAAGGTGGTTGAGATGCCGCAGGACGCGACACCTCTTTTGTGGGGTGCGGAGACCCCTAACGTTCCATGTTATGACGAGCATGCAGAGAACAAATGACTAGATGCCAGTACAACCAAATCAATAACAGGGTGACAGTGACATCTGGGGATGACTGACATGGGCTCCCGGGCAGAAGGTCTACACATATCCATACCATGAACCAACTTTAAAATATACTGTACCCAAAATAGAAAAATAAACACAATCAGAAAACTTAACTCGTAAAGAAGAGCAAGAAATACAGAAAACCATGTCACCATCAAAACAGCAACAGTAGACAAAGCCCGAACAGGACAAACATAAAATAAACATGAGAACATACGTGTTGACTTTTTTTCCTAGAAAGAAATAGAGCAGGGGGTTTGGAGACATACCGCACCCGGAACAAAGGGACTGAAGCATGACGGAGAATCAGCGTCCACAGGAAAGGTCAGAGAAGAAGGGGCAGGCAAATGGAATGCAAGGGGACCACCAAGGATCAGGTGGGGCAAGGGGGAGGGGGGGGGACAGAAATCCAGTCCAGCAGCCGGTGGGGGTAGTAGAAAAGCCATCTGAGAAACAGGGGTATACGGTCAGAGTCCATGTTCAAGTAATGTCAGCCGAGTAAGTGGAGCCAGGGGCCTGGACATCAGAAGGGGCATCCTTGGGTGAAGCCGCTGAACGAGCCATGTTCAGGGCATCCTGGGGTCTGCGACCCGATGGGGGCAACAGCTGGTCATCACTCAGGGAGTTAATAAAAGTCATAGCGCCGTCAGGGTCAATGAAAGAATGTTGCTCACCGTCAGATGTCTGGAACCGGGTATCCAGAGTAAAGCGGACCTTATGTTGGTATAGCCAGGAACAGGCAGGTGAGAAGGCCTTGCGGCGATGGGAGACCTCCGGCGAATAGTCTGCGAAGATGAGGAGACTGCTACCATCAATCAGGAGGCGGCGACGCTGGCAGAAAGCCCTCAGGACCTCGTTTAGTGAAGCCTCCGTCTGGGTGTTGTCCTCTATCGTGGAGAGCCTGGATTCCACTTCCTCAAGCTGTGCAGTGTGAGTTGATATCTCCTGCTTCAGAGAGCGAATGGCCCTGGTAACGGCGTGTCCACCGGCTGCTGGATGGTGGACTTCAATAGGCACGCCACAGCCTCCACGATCAGGAGATGACCGGGGTCAGCCTGCTCTTCATCAGAGTGTGGAGAGTCAGCGGGTTCCAGCGCAACCGCCATTTTCTTTATTTTGGCGCGTGGCGTGGACGGGCCGCGGCGGCCAGCAGTGTGAGATCTGGAGCGCGGAGAAGCCAAATAGCGGTCCATCGTGTGCCCCCCAGGTAAGGATAAAGGAGGGTGGGGTGTGGGCGCCCGTCAGGCTGGCTTAATATGCCGATTTGTGAACCGGGATGCGGGAGCTCTCCTCCTCTGCTTCTCCTTCATAGGGCGCCGGAACCGGAACAAAAGGTTTAATGTTGATTTCATATAATTTTCTGTATACAGTGAGGAAAGTATTTGATACTCTGCTGATTTTGTAAGTTTGCCCTCTGAACTAGAAATGACCAATGGCCAGTCCATTATTGTAATAGTAGGTTTATTGTAGATGCAGATGTGAAAGAGAAATACTCATTTGATTCCTTTGCAGAAGATGACTTAGTACTTAGTGGCATAACTTGTCAGACACTTCTTATAGTTGGCCGCCAGGTTTGTACACATCTCACAAAAGATTTTAACCAGCTTCTCTTTGCAGATGTCAGTAAGCTTTGCACTTATACAGTGCATTATGTTGAGAAAAAAAAATTGATTTGCAAAAAATATTTAAAAGCAGAAGCGGGCATGAGGAAGCAGAACTGTGGCAGACAATTAACTTTTAATGGCATATTGGGACAGCTTTGGCCACTTGTGAAAACTGCACATCCAGTAGACAGGAGGTTCCCCACTACTTCAGAGCTGGATCCAATGCTGTTGTCTCTCAGTTAAGGCATTGCCTGTGTTAGTTTGCAGAAGAAATGTTTGACCACTGTGACTGGATAAGGTTTATCAAATTTGCCATATAGCTGCTGCTGCTAGCAATGCTACTCTTAGAAGCATGGGAGGATTGAAATAAAGTTGTTCATAATAGGGGTGCCCTGTCCAACACCAATACCAAAGCAGAGAAACTGGCACACCACTGTCTCAAAATGCAGCATTTTGCTGTTTTTTCCTTAATGGTGGTTGAAAATCATACATTTAAATTTAAAACGGATATCCAAAAGGTTGGCCAACCAATACAAATTATTGTCTTTAATGGCTCTTATCATGGGATCCTTGTGCAGGCAGTGCAGCAACATTGACCACATCTTCAAATTTACCTTCAGTTATGAGTGCCAAACCACCTCTACCCAGCCACAAATCATAACAGGTACTGGGAAGGTGAAAAGTGAATTTGGGAGCCTGATCCTTGTCATGCTGTCTTGGGTCCCCTGAGTGAGCATCCTCCCCCACATGTTCCTCAGCCTCCTTCTGGCTAAAGATGGTCAAATTTGAACAAGCTAAATGCAAAACCCCTGAACATAATATCCTCACCAAGAATGTATGTTGTTTTGCATAAATGTATCAAAATTGAAGTAAAAAAATGTACTTGATTTTATTCATAAAATCAGACTTAACTGCTGACTTTGTCGGGAGAAAGTTAATCATACTAATGCAAGGGATTTTAAACTGTTTTAAACAAATTGTGAAAGTGAATGCATATCATTTTTGTAATTATAATATATTAATTGAAACATTTCATTATTGAGCTTTTTTCTTTCAATTCAAAATTATTGAGCTTTTTTGATAACTTGTCTGGCCCACACAGAGCAGTTTCACATATGTGGACACGATAATATTTTCAACATTTCTATCATCCTAACAGAATTCAGATTTAAAGTCAAATTTTCTAATAAACCACTAATAGACCACATTTGAACCAAGTTTTTTTTTATGTCGAGACCTGTAACTTCTAGATATTCTAGTAGACATCCTGAATATAATAATGTTTGAAACAAACAATTATGTAACAAAAATGTAAAAAATAAATTTAATAAAAGGTAAAATTTGAACAATAACATTATGTATTGTTAACATTATGTATTTGAACAAAAACAGTATGTATTTATATATATATTTGTTTATAATAACATTTTAACTCAGTTGGAAATGTTTTTTGTGGTTTTTTTTTCTTTGAATTTGATTGGATACAGTTATCACTTTATCCAGTACATTTCCCTTTTAAATTTGGGACCACCAGAAGAGAGATAGTTAAATGCAAGATAACATCGGGAAACATGTTTGTTTTTTTACCATTGTATTAAACTGAATAAAGCTTTCTAAGCAGAAAGCTGTTTGCAGTGCGATTCAAAAATCCTGACGCCTGCAGATCCATTGCGGAATTTTTAAATGCAACCCACAATTAACACAGTTTTCTGTTTAGAAAACTGTGTTCAGAGTGATTGCATTTTGAAAACTTGCAGTTTCCTTTGCGATCGCTTCACTGATGCAGAAAACTGTGTTCATTGTAGTTTCCATTTAAAAATCCTGCCATTGATTCCTCTTCCCTCCAGTGTCACAAATGTAATGACGTTGCACGGGGTGGGAGGAGGGATCTGCTACCTTCCCAGAAGCCTGCCGCATTCATCTGGAGCCACCGCAGATGCCGGATCAGATAGGGGAGTACAGCGAGGCACCTCTAAACATTTGGGAGATTAGTTTATTAATTTTAATTTTAATAACATAAACCCTTTAGGAATTGGTAACAGCACATGGAAACCTCTATACTCGGTCCATACTGTGGGTATTATATTATTTTAATATATATTTTTAGGTATTAAACTCAAAATTTCATAGTAAAAATTTTACTTTTGGCGAAAAAGTATCAATGATCCTGCAATTTCGACTTAAACATTAGATTTTCAATATTTTCAAACATTTAGGTTATTACTTGTGTGCTCTCAGCTGCTGATCTTTTCAAATTATTGACTGAAATTAGAGATAAGGGATGTTTGAAAATATTGAAAATCGAATGTTTAAGTCGCCCTCTGGCCCTCTGTCTGCCTTTCCTGTAATAACTTTTTTTTTATGGGATTGTGACACTTATTGTTGCAGATGGAAAATATAGTAAATATTAAGTAAAACAAAGAAAAGACATGTATATTGTTTGTATATTAATATTGAGATTTCTTTCAGCTATTCTGGAGGCAACTTTGGACAAAGAGTCTGGAAGGATTTGCTTGAATATACAACAGTAAAGAAAAGTTTCCACCAACACTGCCAATAGAAAAAACAGACATTTTACTCTAAGATGACTCCTGGTCCAGGCTTGGCTTGGTTGAAATGAATTCCACCTAGAGTTAGTTTGTTCTGCCTCAGTAACAACCTCATTGTACATGGCTGGCTATAGTCATTTGCAGTTAGAAGTTCTCTGAGAGTATCGAGATTGCTCATATTTCTGTTCTTACTATTGACCATCCCTTTTTTTGTCTTACAGTATATGTAGGATAGAACATATATATGGAAGCAATGATAATTTAGGACATTCAAGGAAACAGGTAATTGTTAATTCTATTTAACCTGTCAGAAAAAGGCAGGTCAGCTAGTCTCCATCCCTAGAGGGATCTGGCATTAATAGCAGAAAGTGGGTGGTAGGATTGACATGCTTCCTGTCCTCTTTTTCACTATCCAGACAGGTTACATGCCTAGACATGGTATTACACAAAAGGACCCTACACACTTTGATTTTTTTAATAAAATGAGTAAATAAACAAATGTGCCTAGCTCAATGTTATCAATGAAGGTTTACACACTGAACTTGTTCTGAGACATGTTCTCTTAGGCACCTCTGACCTGTACAACCACAAATACATTTTAATGGCAAGATTATGTTCACTCTATGGTCTGCATGATTCCGATGATTGTTGTGGGGGTTCTTTATTCTCTTTTTACTGATATTGGGATTCCTTTGACACTGGAGATAACTGAGGGTCCCACAGTGTGTATCAAATTTTTGGTGATAGAAATTGTTCCCATCAATATGGAATGTAGACTTCCTGTTGATATAAATGCACATTTACGGGCTTCTATAAGATTATATAATCTAGTGTTAGTCATCTCTAGGGAGCTCGTGGGGAATTTGCCAATGGGGAGGATATTTTGCAGACGTTTAGCACCAATCACTAGTGGAATACATCAGCTTAATCTTTTTATTAGTGTGAGTGTTAAAATGGCCTTTGGTTATGGCAGGATTTTCTTGTGTCCCAATACAATTGTAAGACCATGTGGTTGTCAAGTCCCAGGCCTAATTTTGAGCTTTAGCTTGTTACTGATGCAATAGATGCATTTTGGAGCCTTTTTTTCAGAAGGATTTGTCTCAGGGTAGCTGACTGCTGGAAGGCACAGCACAAGCCTAACAAAACTTGGCCTTTTAAGAAATGTTCCTGGTAGTTGTTGCTATGGTAGTTTGGGGGCCACGTTTTGCCCTGGAGTTTTTGATAATATGGCTGTTGTGTCAACCATTAATACAATGTCTACTTATTTGTGTCCTGTTGCTTATGTGAGTCACAAATTTATTTAACCATATTTGCATTTTAATGTTTGATTTGAAGTAGTATATGTTCCTGGCATTCTGAATGATATTGCTGTTCCATTATCTTGGTACATAAATATCTTCCAGTGCCAGAGTATCTGCAGGAACTTGGCTTTGCAACTTTGCAGGTTGGTTCTAGATCTACCTACCAGGTCTAATTTACCAAAGCTGCAAGGTGGGACCTCAATCACTGTTAGAATAAATATCAACAAGACAGTATCTAAATTGATCAGTAGGGCATCCAAACTACTAGGAAATCGGATGCTCTATTTTAAGTTTCCTGGCAAAGTGAGTACATGTATATGTGCATTTTCATTGTTTTTTAATACATTTTCCAAAACCTCAAATAAACTTTTTTTTAACGTTGTCATTACAGGGCATTGTGTGTAGAATTATGAAGAATAAAATTAATTTAATCTATTTTGGAATAAGGCTGTAACATAACAAAATGTGGAAAAAGTGATGTGGTATGAATACTTTCTGAATGCGCTGTAATTAAATCTTATACAACACATTTCAACATCAAGTTAAGTGTGAGTAATTCAGTAATTTAATTGCAGCAATTGTACGTCTTGTAGATGAAATCTGCAACTAGATTTACAAGCTTATATATTAGGACTGGTCATCCATTCCAGTATCAGCAGTATTTGGAGTTGACTATCTAATAGTATATATCCAAAAGATAAAAGTTCCGCTTTCTGCATAAGATTTCCACAATTCCTCTATTTTCCACGTGTAAATCCACAACTCATACAGGCAACAATTAAATATAGTAACCTGGGGGTCACCTCAACCTCTGACGCGTTTCATCCAACTATACCAGGACTTATTCGTAGAGATAATTAGGGTAAATATATACACTTTTTGAACTCAATATTCATGCAGCATTGGGGTACATCAGTTGATAAGGTGCCACACCCCGTTCTAGAAATTTCAAATCATCCCTAAAAGAACTGACCAGATCAGGTCCTACTTAACTGTATGGGGCTTTACATTGGCACATACGGTCATCAACTGTAACAATCTTGATTTCATGACTGTGAACTGTCCTCGAACCCCGATGTTTTACGCTCTCCCAAAGATGCACAAGTCACTGGTGGACCCACTGGGTAGGCCTATCATATCCGGGCGAGGGTCCCTCACTGAAAAGATCAGTCGATTTTTTGACACCCAATTGAGACCTTTGGTTGAAATAATACCATCTTATTTACAAGACACCTGTGATATACTGAGGACCTTTCATAGGTTTTAGGCCCCCTAATTCATACATATTAGCAGCAATCCATGTGGAGTCCCTCTACAGCAGTATCCCCCATGACTGCTGTGGTGGGAGACCTCCTAGAGCGGGCTAAGAGGTTCCCACCGGAATTCAATAGATTCCTGGTGGAACAATTACATTTTATCCTTCATCATAATGTGTTTGTGTTCAAGAATACCCACTACCTCCAGGTGCAGGGCATAGCAATGGGCACCTATTGTGCCCCGACCTACACCAATCTGTACCTGGGGGAGTGGGAACATGAGATCAACTTAGACTGTGGAGGCAGTACATAGATGACATCCTAATGGTATGGGACGGCACTCCTGAGTTGCTGACTGAATTTGTAGACCCACTGCAACAGAACACGTGGAATCTTAAGTTTACTCTTAACATTTCAAGACTAATATATCCTTCTTGGATTTGGAGTTCAACATATCTGGAGAAGGAGAGATTACAACTACACTTTACTGCAAACAAACTGCTGGTAATACTATTTTACATGCAGCCAGTTCTGACCCATGTGCTTTGATACGGTCAATACCAGTTAGCCAATACATTTGTATTGGAGGAATTGAGGAATTGTTCCTCGGAGGCTCAATTCGAAATTAAAGCAGCTGAGCTTCTTGACCGATTGTTGTCACAGGGCTACAGTAAAAACTATTTAAGGAAAGCCTATCAAAAAGCCAAGACCCGTGACAGGGAGAAATTAATATTTGGATCGAAAGCCAGAATAATACCACCATCATAATTTTAACATACAGCAACCAACACACTAGAGGAAGGATATAAAATACTGGTACTTACTAGGCACAGACAGTAGTGTCAAGAAATTCATCAAATCATCCCGTTATTACCTTTTAAAAATTCACTCAAAAATCACCTAGTCAGAAGCCATTACACAGGCCCTGCATTGTTACGTTCAGCTGTGGGACTGTGACAATGTGGCTCCTGTGCTCAGTGCTGTTTGATACAGGAAAGAACTTATGTCTACCCAACGGTGAGAACAACACATTAAGATTTGGAGCTGACTGTAGAACGTCCACGGTGGTCTACATTATGTTTTGCCGCTGTGGGGCATTCTACGTTGGCAAAACCAAATGACAATTTCGAATATGTATTCAAGAACACGTCAGAACTTTTAGGAATGATGACCTGACGGTTCCAATTGCAGGTCATGTTGGCCTCCATCACAACTACAATATCGAATATATTTCTTTCTCACTGCTGGCCCAAATCACTACTAACATCAGACAAGGAGATGTGGACCAGATGCTGCTACAGATCGAGCAGCGCTGGATACACAAACTAAACGCCACAGTCCAACCAGGGCTGAATGATTCGATCAGCTTTAAACCGTTCCTTTGATCATATTAATAGGGTACATAGGCCAATCCTTGAGCCATTTGGTCCTGGATGACGGATGTGACCCTAAATAGGGATAGGGAGCAATTAATACCGGATATGTCAACTGATGGTCTGGTCTCAATTGATCAATACATAAAACATGACTTAATAGTATTAACATTGATACGGCAACTGGTCGTGGGTGGTCAGTGTGAACATAATAGCTAGTTCCCAGAGTGATGTTTTATGGTCCTCATGGGTCTCTGACTGGTCTGTTGATCTGTGAGTGTGCTTTCTGATCTTTTATTATGATGAATAGGAGACTGAGACTTAGGAATGCATTAATACTATAGTTGTGCTTATGCCTGTTTAACATGTATACTTGTAGGTATGACTATGATACTAATTGAGATTTAGGACAGGACATTAATACTGTGGATAAGGCTTAACGCAGAAGTTCTTTTATATGAAGATATACCTAATGCAGAGGTTCTTTTATATGAAGATATGCCTAAACAACTGGCATTAGGGACAGTACTACTGTTAGATCTCCCTAGTCTACTTAATTCCATGACGTAATTCTATGTTTATGTCTGTATTGAACTGTTCCCATCACACTAATGATAATGCCAATTGTAGTAGAATGTTTGTTTTCTCTACAAATGATATATGCATATACCCCAAGTGAGGTATATGGTATATATACTGCCCAGACACTAGGATATTCCGCCCAAGGGTTGTTTTCTGGCACCGGGGGCAGGTACCCCATGCCAGTCGAGATTATTGTGTACTACATTGTATGTTTTCTATTTGTGGTACAGGATTGTTCACCAACTGTTCTGCTGTTTTTCTAATTTCCTTCTTCCATTTCTCTCCCCCCCAGGAGTCTGTAGCTGTAGTAAGGTTTCTTGTCAGTTGAAGATCTAAATAGTTGCTTTAAAATTTACTGACAGTACTTAAACCACATATAGTTGTTTTGATCAACAAACTGAGAAACAATGTGTGATATAGAATATCTGTCATTGTTGTTACACCTGTTGATATATTCTGTGATTGTCATGTAAAGTGATATTTACTAATATTTACTAATGTGTATTCAACATTGTGTTATTGACAACATTGACTTATTCTAATATGCACGAACCAGTACAATTGCTTTTACGCAGGTACTGGCATAAACTTACCTCGGACCCTGTAGTTTCCAAGTTCATTTCTGATCACCCGTCCATCACTTACCGCAAATGTAAATCATTGAGGGATCAATTAGTGAGTAATTTCTCCATTCCATCTGAAGTTGGCACAGCTGGTCTCTTCCCTTGTGGGCACTGTGCTCAATGTGCTTTCATTATGGAGGGCAATGTTGTGCCACTTCCCAATGGCAAGTCTTTTCAAATAAAATTTTGGGCCAACTGCGAATCCACAGCGGTAGTCTATATTATGATCTGCCGCTGTGGTTGTTTTTTTGTTGGAAAGACCAAACGGTTGCTCATAATTAGGATTCAGAAGCACGTCCGGGCCATTATCAAAGGTGATTTATCCGTTCCAATCGCCCGACATGTTGGATTACGTCACAATTACGATCTGAACTATGTGTCATTCGGTGTTCTTTCGAGAATTGCCAAAGACGACGAGATGGCGACCCTGACCAAACCCTTCTCCAACTTAAACAGAGGTGGATCTATAACCTTAAGGCCACACTACATCAGGGCCTTAATGATTTATAAAGATACATGGATAGTCTGATCTTTATGTTTAGCAATATTATGTATCTCCCTTTATTATAACTACAGTAACTTTTTTCATACAACCTTTTACGATCTTTGTATGTGAATCCCTTTTGGGTAGACCACTGTTTTATTTGTATTTTTTGTTATTATATGCTATTATATGCGTATATATCTAGTTCGGATATATATATGTGTATATATCTAGTTCCACTTTGAGGGTGCACCCAGCCGATCACCTTTGGGTGCGGGTCGAGGTATTGCGCCGCGGCTGGCTCACTTTGTGGAGCAGCGGGCATCTTGCTGATGTATGGGCTGCACTGTCTGGGTGGGTACTTTCTCCAAATTCATCTGGAGACTGTCCCACCCAGACTGCCCCCCCTATCAGTTACGCGTGTGGCACTCTGCCCCCTTAACCGGTTATCGGCGTATTGTGGCCCGTGCCCTCTACGCCATAGGCTTTTTGTATGTGCGGGGGCATATTTAGTGGTGGGACAGTGCAGGGAGTTGTGCCCTGGGGCGCATTTTTGTGCTCCAGAGGCATTAACCCCGTCGCGGACCGCGCCATTTCCGGCACTGTCCGATGACGGGGAGTGCCCTGGAGCGCATCTGCGCTTCATGGGCACTTACTCCACGGTGGGGGACGTCACTTCGGGTCGACTTCCAGGTGACGAGGAGTGCCCTGGAGCGTATCTGCGCTCCACAGGTACTTACTCAATGGTGGAGGACGTCACTTCCGGTTGTGCGGCGGATGACGTCCTTCTGCTGTAGTTGAGTACCCGCCCCACTGGGACACATAGACACCTGGAAGAGCATCAGGTATGGTCGGAGGGGACGCCCACTGGTTGGAACTCAGTTCCCCTCAGTGGGCGGATGCCTCTGGGGTACCCCAGCCCGCCACCGGCATGTTCGCAATTTACAGCGGGCAGATTGCCACCTCCTACACCTCCTCCTCCCCCTGTGAGTAATTTGGACTTAGGCTTTTCAATATATGTGTTTACTTTTTCCTACTTTAACTATTGTTTTTTTTTTATACTTGGATAGACAGTGCATCGCAACCTGACGAGCTCCACTAGGTACCGCAAGGATTACTTATGCCTCAGGTATGTGTTATTTTTATCATTCAGACATTCCCGTTTTATTCCTGGACTGACCGCTGCTCCCCCGGATCTCATTTGCTATGCTCCCTTCCTCCCCCTCTAGATATTCACCTATTGTGCTTCCAGGGTCTCCCCTATCTCGGAGACCCCGATGATTTCGGGGTTGGGGGTCTAAACATCTCCCCCCTGGATACCCTTGTTTCACGGGATATGATACGCATGGCTCTGTGAGTCTGAACCTGCGGTGATACGTCCTCCTGTACTTTTTCATTGGCTGACTGGTGGGGTGCACCCCCTTTCGGTGAGTGGATCAAGATATGTTTGTTTGATTTTGTATCACCTAAATAATCATGCCTGTTTGTGTCATTGAAGTTATCTTATACTTTACATGCAACAATCTCATATTTTATGACTATTATGCCACATATGCAATGATTGCATAATTTATGACTATTGTTTTAACATCTCTTGATGAGTACGCCCATTTCAGGATGTTTTTGTAATTCTACCACCTTATAAGGTTATCTTGTAAACTGGTTAACTTTACCAAGTTGATGTTTTAGACTGGGGGAATATGTTGGCGGCTGTTGCTGATAAATTGGATTAGCTAACGGTGTATAACCTAGATCCCATGTAGGTAAATCAATTTAATTAAGGGTAAGAAGCAAGGATATGGGATTTCAATTAGGTTGACAGCAAACATGGATTTTAGAAAAAATATAGTCACATTTATTAAACCAAGTAGGTTTCCACATACGGTGCAGATAAAAACATGTGCCAACTAAGGCCAGTATAAATTCAATTTCAAAGCAATACTCATAATCGATAGTTCTCCAATGGTGACCTCAACGTTTCACCCGATTAGGGCTTCCTCAGGAGGTGGTTATGGAGTAGAAAATCTAATATCAAAACATTGCATAAATTTTGAGACAATACAGATCAAGCACAGAAAACAGCTCTGACATTGCCAAATATATCCATCAAAACCATATCTTTCAATTGTAACCTGATCAGAGAAGGACTAAAATGATAGCCTTAGTAGTGATGGCTCGAACCCGGAATTTAATGTTCGCGAACGGCGAACGCGAACTTCCGTAAAAGTTCGCGAACCCGGCGAACACGCTAACCCACCATTGACTTCAATGGGATGCGAATTTTAAAAAACAAAGGGACCCCTTTCTGGCCACAATAGTGTTGGGAAACTTGTTTCAAGGGGTCAAACACCTGGACAATGACATGACAAAGGGGAATCCATGGCAAAACTCCCAAGAAAAATTTTTTTCACACTATAAATCCGCACCAAAGATTTCTGCAATGATAGTCAATGGGAAAATAAAGTGCAATGAGTGATTACCCTTAGACCGTGTTTGATTGGACCTATCTCCTTTGTATGACCCCTGCCACAAACCTGGACGTTGCATCTGTCACTGTTTCTGAACTCACTCCCTAGAGGGGGGTCATGGAGGATTTCACCGGTCTCAGTTCTCAGGTGAGGTACCGTGTGCGTTAAGTCCTGAGGGCAACCGTAGTCGGGTATCCAAAAAAATTAAGTTTTTCATACGACAAATTATTCAACCAATCGCTTTTGGTCTGATCACTATGAAGCAATCGCCTTCTCATCTGGGGTGTGCCAACATGGCCAACACACTCATTGAGGTGAGCGCTTCATTGTGATACGCAAGCCCCTATACCACGACAAGGTAGCGATCACGAAGGGGGGGTGGCACATGTATGTGCCTTTTATAATGCAGCCACAGCCAGAGGCCAGAAAAATTAGGCA
>CM070038.1:48862926-48880646 GCA_036250615.1 Ptychadena robeensis
GAGGATGATGTGGTCAAAATACTCATTTGCCTAATAATTCTGCACTCCCTGTATATTGCTTCCGCAAGTTGAGGGGAATCGATGGATTCTGGAACTCCCTGTAACAGGAGATTATGTTGTCTACCTCGATTGTCAATGTCCTCAATGTGTCTGTTCATATAGGTCATGGGATTGTCGTGAGTTTCATGTTAATGTAAGACTTGATTTCTTCAGAGAAGGATTTAAGATCAGAGTGCCTTGGGATCTAATCGTCATAGACCTGTCTGTGAGGGGGGGGATCTATGATCCATACCGTCCTGACTTGAGGCCCCTGTATCAGAGTTTGGCAACAGGGGTGGGTGTCCGGCATGTGGCTGACGGAACATTGCCGGGATTTGTTTGTTAGTGAAATTGTGTTTATGTTGGGGATAGATATTGTTTCCCTATTTTCCCCATGTTAGCTTTTGCGCTGTGCATGTCTCCCACTTGCTGCAAGACGTATTTAGCAAATGGCCATTATGTGTGTATACAAACACGTGACTGAATGAATAGCGACCCTGAAGGCGGTAGCGCCGACTAGTGCAGGAGCTTCAAAAGGGTGCAGAGGGGTATCCCGTTCCTCAGGAGAACCCAAGGCCGCTCAGGAAAACTATACAGCCGTGAACGGCCTAAGAAATGTGCAGACTACAGTGAATTATTTCCTGCGCCCACAGGTATGATGAGAAAAAATTCCAAAGTATAGCTTTGCCGTTTAATACTGTGTTAATGGACAGCAAAAGATTATTTAAGGCAGAGAAAGTAGTCCCTTTGAGTCTGCAAGTGTGCTTTCACGTGGCAGGCCACAGCCGCAGGCTGGATTTTGGGCCAAGCTAGTTATGTATAAACAGTACAGGAACTATTGGTATCCACAGGAATAATAGGTCAGCAGGGGTCGGGAGGGGTGCTGTCTCTACTTTTGGGAGGCAGATGGTCAGAAATACCGGCAGATGGAGATCTGTGATACCAGGTCCGATGTAGGCCAAGACCCCAGCCTAAATTTCCGGCCGCCTTCCAAGGGAACAGGGGCGGGCTCTGTGTAGAGGCTCCTGGAGCGATTCAGGGGTTATGGCAGGGGTCAGCTGTCTACTGTGCAGGGCCAGGGGGGTCCGGTGCCCTTCTTTGCAGTGTATATGTCTGTATGAGGTCCGTGTGCCCCCTTTTATGTATTTATTTCACAAAGTGGATGATGATGAGACACAGTTTCCAAACACTTGTTGTGTTTTGGTCAAGTCAGGAGGATGAGCAGAGTAAGGAAGTTGAAGAGCAGGTGGTGGACGCAGTGGGGTTGCAAAAGAGAGAAGTTGGGCCGCACAAAATTTACCTTGCCAAGGGGTAGGTGTTTCCTAGTATGGCGGGTTTGGGAGGAAAGTGCATACGACAAAAGAGTGGTAGGTTTGTTGCGGTATCAAAATGAGCCAGGGTGTGAACAGTAGCAACCTCACCACCACATGGCATCCAAGCACCTTAATAAGTGGGCTGAACGGCTGGGTCCACAATCTGGGTCTGCAGGTCACAGACCCTGTGTTGTGCACTGCTAACCAATACCTTGTCCAAGGTGCCAGCCCGGATGCCCCTCTCCCTGGACATGGATCTTCACATGAACCATCAGCAACAGCATCCACTTCCCCGTCCAAATGTCCATAACATGGGCATTAAAATGCAAGCGCAAATACCCACCACAGGCCATAGCCCTAAATGTGCACCTTTCAAAATGACTGGCCCTTGACTTGTTTTCATTTAGGCTTGGGGACACTGAGGCTTTTCGCAGTCTGATGTTGGTGGCCGTAGGCACGCAGTCACCAGCCACCACTATTTTTAAGGTCTGCTGTTCCTGCCTTACACCAACATGTGTCCCAGAACATCACCCCTGCCCTAACCAATACAGTAACTGGGAAGGTCTACCTCACCACAGACACATGAACAAGTGCTGATGGCCAGGGATGCTACATTTCCCTGACTGCACACTGGGTGAATGTTGTGGAGGTAGGGAGCGAATTGTATCCTGGGATGGCACAGGTGCTACCCATGCCCATGCTTGTGGGCCCTACGTCTATCAGGGTCTCCGCCAGCAGCTATGCTACTACTTCCATCCCTCTTCCTTCAGTTCCGTACAACTACTGGGTGTGTAAGCGGAACATGAACGATGGCACGAACTTGGACCAGCGTTTTGCCTCTATATATATTTAGTGCTGCTTGTGGCATTACAACAGATAAGCCTATCCACTTGTCCTTTGGCAATGCTGACAGGTTGATCAAAATGAACAAGGCCTGGAAAGCTCCTAATTTCACTAATAGTACTTTTAAATTGGGGTATGTTGTGAGAAACTGCTGAACAACTAAATTCAAAACATGGGCTAAGCAAGGAATGTGGGTCAGGTTGCCGAGTACCAAAGCCGCCACCAAGTTATCATTGTCAGCCACAACCATGCCTGGTTGGAGGTTGAGTGGCAATTTTTGAAATTACTATGGATGACAAAGACAAAACAGGCCCCAACATGACCCACTAAAATGCAGGCGGAATTAGATATAGTTTTTTTTTTTTATTTTTTTTTTTTTTATGAATGTACAAATGTACCAGAAATGGAACTGAACAGTCAATTGGAAGAGCTTTACTGAATTTTTTGCAACACTGCAAATTTTTGACTGATCGATCACCACGCGCGTTCACATCGCCGATCAATCGAGTTCTGCCCACCCTGAACGCTCGACCAAACGGAATCGACTAATTATTGGATCGGACATTGAACCAACATGTTGGGTTTTTTTGGTCAATCGTTTGGCAATATAAGTACGTTGGTGGACCTATAGCTCCCTATGCAGCAGCCTTTCCGATTGATGAATTTCATGTAATCTGCCATTTTGGAGAAAGGCTCATGTCCAAATCAACCACAAATCGAATTCCCAAGGTTGTGTTTCATTGATTCCCGATTCGATCAATTGCCGATTCCACAATGACCTGGATCATCGGATCGGATTGGGAATCGATTGGTGACAAATCGACCTGTTAAGGCAAAAGGCATTAGGAACAGTTTTATTTTTTTTTATGAATATGCAAATTCACCAGAAATGGAACTGAATTTCAATGTCAATTGGAAGAGCTCCACTGAATTTTTGGCAACACTGCAATTTTTCTTTGAAATAATTCTGGATAACTAAGACACAGGAGACCCCAACAAAAAGAGGAATGTGACACCCTGAAATGCAGGCGCAATTGGGAACAGTTACTTTTTTTTTTTGTATGTCAGTGAAGGATGTCCCCTTGTTACAGCTCAGTGTATGTCCCCAAAACAGCACAAGTGTATATGTCCCCAAAAGTGCAGTGGCGCTTTTAGTGACCAAATGGCTGTCACAAAAGGATGAATCCCTGTTACAGCATAGTGTATGTCCCCAAAAAGCACAACAGTGAATGTATTCAAAACAGCACAAGTATATATGTCCCCAAAAGTGGCGCTTTCAGTGAGCAAATGAAACAAACGTGTCTAAAAAAGTCTTCAATTCTTAAAAGGACTTTTGGGTCTGTAAAATAAGAGCTAGAGCAGTAAAGAAGAGCAGAACTGACTTTCCCTGCCTATCCAGCTCCTCTCCCTAAGCACATGTGAGCCGAGTGGGAAGGGTCAGGTGCTATATAGCACCTGGCCATGTGTTCCTTCCATCCTCCGACATGGCTGCTGGCATTACTGTGAGGGCAGCAGTAAGCTGCCCATTCATTGGAGGTCTCTGACCCGTGACAATCGCGGGGCAAAGACCTGGATACGGTGCTCAAGCACACGCAGTGTTCGGACGAGTATCAGCAGAGCTCGGAAACAATTGTTCGACCGAGCATACTCTCTCATCACTAGTAAGTACACATATTGATGTGCCATCCTGTTGAAATTAGACTGTCTGTTCTTATTAAGTAATCACTGCATTCACATTTGTTATGATCAGCACCACGAGTGCCAATATTAAGGCTTTAAAAAGAAAAACCTTACAGTGAAAGTCCTCATCTCCCCCTCTCATACCTGCAGTGCATAGGATCTCCAATATCTCTGAGAGGAGTTATAGTCGTCAGAAAATTTTTATCAGGATGTGTAATAAAAGTACATAGACACTTACTTCTCAATTGAAAACCATTAAAATTGTACACCAGTTGCCACTTGCGGTAATACACCGTGATTTTACCCTAAGAAGCCTAGTAGATGAAGATGGAATATCTGATAAATATATATTTTTTTAGGATTGGGGAGCGTCACCATGATGATGGTGTATATAACTCCAAAACAGCTGACACTGATAAACAATCCCCCCTGCTACTTAACTGACCATATCAATATCTCAAAAAAAAAACTTACATGATACTATATTCTGATACATTTTTTGACCAATGTTTAAATCAGAAATCTGCTGGCTTAAAAATGTGTTAAAGTGCATTTAAAGTCAGTGTAATCAAATATGTTTTGACGACCTTACTTTAACGTGCAGAAAACCTAATACTTTTCTTATTATGTTCCCATAAGTACCTTTGACTCCCACAGGAATTTAGGAGATTGTTCCCAAAGATTAATCTAACTTTCCGTGTTTTCCTGCATATAAGACAACTTTTGAACACAGTAAAATGTGTTCAAAAGTTGGGGGTCGTCTAATACGCTGGGTGCTGCCGTCGGAGGGGGGGGGGCGCTCTCCCATCTCGTGCCGACCATCTAGGGGAGCCCAGAGGTCTGCTCCATGCTCCCCGCACTGTGCGCTGGACAACAGGAGCCAGAGGGTAAGACCTGCAGCATCCCCCTTGCCCCCTCCTTCTCCTTACTTATATAACCTCTTGGGAAATAACACCTTTTATCATTATTAACTAGCTGCACCCCTGGACTGACATATACGTAAAGCTCTAAAGGGTTAGAATCCAGAAATCCTGATGTCTGGTTTACTCACCTTTCATCCTTCCCTAACTGGAGTTTTGATTCAGCAACATGAAGGCAATAGGAAATATATATTAAAAAGTCTTTATTGTCTACAAGCACTTAACAACATAAAGGTCAACCTCCTTCTCCTTCCTGATGTGTGTGAAAGGAGCTGACTGTTACTGATGGCAAGCGCTCACTAGGGACATTGTGTCTGTTGGTATTCCAGAGAGATTGAGATTAAAGCTAGAACACTTTAAAGCTAGAACACACTATTAAATAGATGTACAAAAACTATACTTTATAATTCATAAACAACTGTAAAAGTTACATTTTTAAATTGCCAACTTTCTTTCAGTTTTTATTGTTAAAAGTATACAATTTATGTCACCGCAGGGAAACAATAATAATTATGAAAGGTTGCAGATAGGGGTGTCAAAACGGAAATGTAAATGACTAATTCAAAAAAAGGTTGGACTTCTAAGGGTGTTTGAGATCTGGGGGTTGAAAGTCAGAGTAGACATAAAAAATTTATTTGATGTGCGTTGGAAGAGGGGTAGTCTGCTATGGCGAGAATATCCCAAACTCTATATTTTAACTGGAACAGATGGGGGTCATGTTATATGCCCAGTCGTCTTATACACGAAAAAATATGGTATTTTAGAAACATCAGAAATTATGGAAAGTATGGACAAGTTAGGTATTGGTAGATTTAGTGTGTAATAGGTAATGTTTGGTAAGAATCTGGGTCGTAGCAAGAAATGGTTGGGTCCCATGGCAAATTTTATATGGGCCCCACTCCCAGACCTGCCACTCCAATCCCCCCCTTCCCACTCTGGGACTCACACCCCAACACTGCTATATTGTTCCCGACCGACCTAAAATAAAAATAAATTGAATCACCCTGGCAACTGAGTTCAAGATTTCTGTACCAAAATAGGTACATAGGTAAATTAACTTGCAAAGTCAGATGATGGAATTTTCAAAATGAAAAACCACCATCTCTAGTAAAATGAGTAAAAGTTGACGCTGCCACCAAAGTTTGTTTACATTTCACCAGCCTAGCTTGTGATTACCAATTTCAGTATGTTTTTTGTTATCCTGAGCTGGACTCAGAAATACCACACAGAATGTGGGGAACAGCGAAAAAAAAAAGAAAGATCAGTCTTTTTCAAGATTTTTGTGTTGTTTTTTCGAAAGTTAAAATAAAATTCAGTTCTTATAATATTGGAAGATACTCAAACTGAATGACACAATACATGGCATTACATCACAGGGTATATCAAAGGCAAAGGGAAACAGTCAAGGAAGACTATGAGCTAGAAACCACTGGGCCCCATAGCAAATAGTTTTTATGCCCCCCCTGGACCTGCCACTCCAATCCCTGCCATTCAGAGAAAGACCCTAATTCTCCAACACTAAAATCTTGGTTAAAGCAGAAAACCATAACAAATGCTGGTTCATTTCAGAAAAGTTCCAAATGGAAGGTAAATTTAGCAGTAGATAAGGGGCCCCTAATGTCACCTGGAGGTTCCTTACTTTGCATGCATCTGAATAGACCAAATGCACATATACAATGCAGCAAACACATCACATATGAAGTGAAGCAAATGCCCCAAGTAGGAAATGCAGCAAATACCCCACATATGAAATACTACAAATACTACTTTCACAACTGGCCTGTGGTATAATCTGAGGTCTGATAATGTTTGTTGTTAACACTTCGAGGACCGGAATGCGGGGAGCACTACAACCTTACCCTTCTAACCAAGAATGATGGATACCATACTCAGTGGCCCCCCGTTCTTCCTCTGTAGCTCCGTGGCGGACTACTAGTTAAACCTATACATATGTTGGGAGTACCACGCTTCCTGATGAAGACGTTTGTTGAAACGCACGTCGAGGTTGAGGTCTGATGTGACATTATCTGAACCAACATATGAACTGGAAGTATTTTTCCAATCACACCTAGCTTCCCACCCTTTTTGGATAATATCAAACGTGTCTTCCAACGGCTGAGATATCAACATTGCCCACTTCTTGATATGCGAGAGTTGGTGCCATCCGTGACCGCCCGCCTCACATCCCCATGAATTTCTGACACAGATTTTGCCTGCGCCTTGGGCACCAGCAATTTGTCAAATTGTTTGTGTGATGGGAAAGTCACTGTTTTCCCCAGCACTCCCCTAAAGGCCCCCATACACGGGTCAGATTCCCATCTGATTCCGGTACGATCGATTCCGGGCGCGTGCAAGCGAAACGATCGTGCCGGAATCGCGTGCAGCCCACCTTGTCCTTGATCAGGGGCCCAGAATCGGATCGGACAGAGAACCAACATGTTGGTTCTGTCAGATTGATTCAGGGCCGATCGTGCATGTTGGTGGTGGCCCTCAGATTGATCCCGTCCTGGTGAGGTCATGGCCGATAAACTGATGGTGAGGCGTCCAACCGATCGGACACGGAATCGTCCCGGAATCCGTTGGACAAGGTGGTATGCAGCGATCGCATACTCTTAATTGGCCGATTGATCGGAGCTCCGATTCCCGCTGAGATCGGCAGAATCGATCGGATGGGTGATCGATCGGACATGGAATCAGAACGTGTATGGCTAGCTTAAGGAAAGAGTGAATCTGATCATAATGGAGAGATGGGGAAAGCCCATACTTGGTCACAAGGGCCTGAAGAGGCTGCAATAACATTTGGTCATCTAACAAGTCTACAACCCTTTTTTGCCCATAGTAGGTATTCTTTGTAATCTCGGCCGGGGGGAAGCAAGGAGACGACCCCAATGGCACATATGGTGATAGATTCCCTGGGAGTTTGTATAATTTGCGGATTTCCCGCCACGTAATGAAACAGAATCCCGCAGATCCGTGTAGTTTAATCTGTGAAGGTACAGACACACGGGGGGGGGGGGGGGGGGGGGGGGGTCGTGTTGGTTAAGAAGATGTGTTGTTCCCCCAGTCCTTTACATGCTGAAAAAAATACAGGCTAGGTTATATAAAAGATTTTGGCCTTCTTCCCCCTCCAGACGAATGTAGTAAATGCCGAATTCAGTTTAAGAATGTCAGAGTGCTTAAGAAGAAGGGGAACATGTTGCAGTGGGTATAACAGTCGCGCAAAACTCACCATCTTAATAAGATGGCACCTGCCAAGCATAGAGATGGGCAGAGTCTGCCACCTCTTAAGCTTGGCTACTATCTTATCGATAATAGGGAGAAAATTAGCCTGATATAGTAACGAAATGTCTTTAGGGATGACAATTCCCCGATAAGTAATTGCCTTGTCTTGTAGCTTAAAGGGGCAGGTGGTTGCCCAGGACCACACCGCATTCGACTCAAAAACATGATCTCACTCTTTTCAAAATTTATGCGCAGGCCCAAGGACACACCAAATTCCTCCAAAGTCGCTATAAGAGGGGGCACGTGCATTTCTGGTTGAGTCAGGAAAAGCAGAATATCATCAGCGAATAGCGCTAGCTTGATACTCCGCCCTCCCACTCCCCAGCCCTCAAAAATCTGAGATTTTTACAGGGGATACAAGCCCAGGGAGAATTTTTGCCAATCTATTGGCGAAGATTTTGGACAGTATCTTCACATCTAGACTGAGTAATGAGATGGGCCTATACGACCCAGGCAAAAGCGGGTCCTTGCCCGCTTTAGGCAGGAGTTTTACAAATTCCATGTTGCCCGTTGGGGGTTATACGGAGGCTGTTAGCACCTGGTCATAGACTGCCTTAAGCGTAGTGATGCCCCCTTCGCCCCATATTTTAAAAAATTGCGCCAAATACCCATCAGGGCCCAGGGCCTTATGATTGGATGACTTTTTGATCACATGATTTGTCTGTATCTCAATAGGAGAGATGTGGCCCCATCGGGAGTCCGTAAGCTCCTCCTCCGTCAAGGAGGGGAGGGTTATTTTATCTAAGAATGAGCTAGCTTGAGGTTCATCAAAGGACTGCGGAGCATACAGGTCAGAAAAAAAGTGTTGTAGTTCTGCAGCTATGTCTGTAGGTTTGGTCAATGTTTGGTACGATTTACCTGTGAGTTTGGTGATATGTGCCGGAGGGTTATATTGTCTAACAAGATTGGCCAACAGTTCGCCGGATTGATTACCGTTGCGAAAGAGATTAGCTCTCTTGTTATAGCGAATCTGCAAGTCAAACTGCGTGACCCAGTGGTTCACCATGGCCTTGCAGTGGAGCCACTTTACCCGGTCATGATCAGTCAACGTCTCTTTGTAGCGGCTATACGCCTTCCTAGCTGCGAGGCGGGAGATGGTGTAATTATGCATGGTAGTTTTTCTCGAGAAGGCAACATACAAAATAATGTAGCCTCTGAGGACCACCTTAGCCGTCTCCCAGTAGAGTACCGGAGCGTCCTTGTGCTCCGCATTGTCTTTCTCAAAATCCCACCACCATTGGGTGAGTTGGGCCTGGAATTTGACGTCCGTGAGGAGATGAGAAGGAAATCTCCAACTCCCTCCCCCGGTGGGCACCCCCAAACCACTAACCAATAAGGTAATCGGGGCGTGATCTGTAATGATTATGGAGCCTATGTCAGCACCTGATATACCAGGTAACCGTTTTGTATTGGTAAGAAAAAGGTCAGTGCGGGAATGGGTATTATGTACCGGGGAAAAGAAAGTGAAATCCCTATCCAAGGGATGTAAATGTCGCCAAGCGTCCGTAAGTTCGGTCGTCTGTAAAAAAGAGGCTAAATTCAAGTATTGTGGGTTCTGTCTAACCTTGGACCTAGGGGTGACCAGCGTTCTGTCTTCAGCGGCGCAAGGGACCGCATTCAGGTCACCCCCCAGGACCAAGGCTTTATCTGTAGTAACAGTCAGCACAGCATTGCGTAAGGATTTAAAAAAGGACTTGTTATTTACATTTGGGCCGTACACATTAAACAGTACCAGATGACTACCCCTGACTTCTATCTCAGTTTTAAGCCACCTCCCCGCGGTCATATCATGGACAGATTGCACCAGATAATATTGCAAGTTTCTCTGAAGTAAGGTGATCACCCCCGCCGTATTCCCTTTTGCAGGTGCCCCAAATACTTCCCCCACCCAGTCTCATCGGAGATATTTAAATTCTTGTGCGGTTAGATGCGTCTCCTGTAAAAAAGCAATATCAGTTTTTTCAGGTGACGAATCACCTTAGAGCGCTTGTGAGGAGACTTGAGCCCCTTCACATTCCATGACACTAGCTTTAGGTCTCGTGCATCAGGATGTCCGTGTGAACAATAAAGAGTAGAAAACGAGACCTAATCCCAAAATAACTGAAGGGGGAAGAGCATTGCCCCCTTACAGACCCAGTGAGTAATAAGTACATTCTGCGTAGCGAAGGAGTGAGGACCTGACCACCCATCCCACCCCCTCCATAATACAGACTTGGTAAAGAGCAAAACATTCCCTGAAATCCCAAAACCCCCAGTCCCCCAAACCGTAATAAACCATTAAGAACAAAACACAACATTTACCCACTGTTGAGCAGTAAATCTACCGTGGTTCACTCCCTTTTTTTCCCTATGGGCAGCCATCAGTACTTGGGTATGACAACACTACCCGTGTACATCCACACTTAAAGTGTGGCTAACCCCACCGGGGAGGCTGGGGAAGGAAAATCCTAGACCACCCCCCCCCCCCCGGCCAGGCACCCCTGCTATGAACAGCGATCAAAAGCAGATTTAGATAAAGTCCCTCGCTGCGGAACATTAGGAAAAGTCTTCAGTCCAGTGTCTACTGTCTAACACTCCCCACCGGCCGGGAAACATCAGTTCAGCATAATAAATAGCCTACGTGTGGACCTCCTCACTTCCCTCCGGGTGTCAAAAGTGGCGATGATAGGGATAAGGATGGGGGTGGAGGAGAGTTAGCCTTGTGCTCCACGCGGTCCGCGGCCTCCGCTACCTTGACTTTTGAGATGTAGTGGTTGTGCTGTTTCTGGGGCGTGCAACGTGGTTGTCCGCTTCTGGAGATGAATTTTCCATGGGCGCCCAGATGAGGATGCTATCCGGCTAGGTGTCGGGTGTGCCGGGCAGCGATGTGCAGTGAGATGCAACAGGTCTAGAGGATCGCGGGGGGAGCGCCACGCTATCGCGTCTTACTTGATAGGGCGCCGGAACCGGAAGTTGGCTGTACTTCATTCTTGTTCAATGTTTTCCTTATTGTAGATGTGTCAACAGAAATATTAGCATGTGCCAGGATTTCTGTAAGTCTTTAGCTAACACTCTAGGATTCTTCTTTACCTCATTAAGTATTCTGTGCTGTGCTCTTGTAGTCATCTTTACAGGATGACCACACCTAGTGAAAGGAGTAACAGTGCTAAACTTTCTCCATTTGTAGACAGTCTGTCTTACAGTGAACATCAAGGCTTTTGAAGATACTTTTTTAACCCTTTTCAGCTTTATGCAAGTCAACAATTCTTGATCATAGGTCTTCTGGGAGCTCTTTTCTGAGAGGCATGGTTCACAACAGACAGTGCTTCTTTAAACCAGTTAATCCAAAACTGGTGTGTGTTTTTAAAGGGCAGAACAGCTTTCAGCAACACATCCAATATCATCACACTGATTACTATTAGATTGTAAGCCCGATCGGGCAGGGTCCTCTACTCCTCCTGTGTCATACCCTGTAACTGTGTGTTATTTTAAACTTATTTATTTACCTCTTTTTTATTGTACAGCGCCACATAATATGTTGGCACTATACAAATAAATGATAATAATAATAATTAGACTCAAGGTTGGCTCACTTCTGGCTCCAATTAGCTCTTGGAGGAGTCATTGTCACTATTGGTGTGACGAAGATGAAGATCAGAGCACATTTTATGACATATTAGTGCAAAACGCCATGTAATCCCAAAGGGTTCACATATTTTTTTTGCAACTGTAGGCTCTGTCCCCTTCACCCTCTGCAGTTGAGTGAGGAGGTGGGAGAGAAAGGGGGAGCCTCCAGCTGTCCGGAGTTAGAATTAATTGTGGGGAGCAGGCAGTTAAAAAAAGTAGTCCCATTTCACCTGCTTGCCTCCGGCTTTAGCCCCACCAGCCGATGGGAGGGGGGGTTCAGCTTGTGGATGGGGGGAGGAGGAGGTGGGCTCGGACAGTAAAAAAAAAAAATAGAGGCAGCCAGGAGCTGTGGGCCCTATTGTTGCCCATGGCAGCTATGGTGGTCCCTCCCGCTAAACATAAGGGGTAAGGGGTCCCAATGCAATGGAAACAAAGCCTTAGTATTTATATGGTTTTTGGGGAAACAGGGATCATTAGGATATTGTTTATACTTCTTTGTATTTATTTAGCAAATAATGTAAAGAAAAATAAAACAAACAATACATTTGTTGCTTTAAAAGGTTATATTTGCAGATCTATTTAATAAATTAGAAATGCTACCTGTTCATTTCTAAGGTAAACTTGCCCTATTTGCTCAGCCCTAGAGATGAAACCATTTACTCCAGTCTATGTAATAGCAACATTATACAGTAGTACTTATTAATTTGTATTTAAAATAAGTTTTTAATATAGTATAACCTTTGCATTGGTTTGCTGATTCTAAATGGTAAATAGTCTCTTTAAAAGTTTTAATGATAAAGATGTTTTCATTATTTATGTATACAGTGAGGGGAAAAAGTATTTGATCCTCTGTTGATTTTGTATGTTTGCCCTCTGAACTAGAAATGACCAGTCTATAATTGTAATGGTAGGTTTATTGTAGCTGTAAGTGGCAGAATAACAACAAACTATTAAACAATTGAAACACCACTAATTGCTTTCCCACCTGTGTTTCCGCTAGGGAACTTTCCAGTGCACACTTACTTTACCTTATGTAGGAAAAATCCAGCAATTCTGCAAAAAGTAGTTTGTTTTTTGGGTTTTTTGTATGTAAACATATTTTTTTATTACTATATGGATGTTATGGAATATGCATAGTACAGGCTATAAGACGCACCAAGTTTTTAGAGCAGAAAACCAGAAATTTTTTTTATTTTATACGTTTTTACATCAATTGGGTTAATGTAATGGAGTAAATTAATGCAATATCAATTAATTAATATGCAAAAACTACACATGCTAGAACAATACTTTCTTTCTTCATCTGCAGCAATTTTGATTATGATATAATTTTTAGGGGCTTTGCAAATAATACACAAATCGGGAAGTCAAATTCTACCATCTCTACTAATTACTAGTGATGGCTGAACTGTCCGCAAGGTGGACAGTTTGGACGGGAACAAAACATGTTTACTTTTCATCCCCCGGTGAACAGTTTGGTGTTCGACCCGCCCTTTTTACCGGTGGGATGAAGGCGACTAATCTTCCACTGGCCGGATCAGAACCAGAAAGATCTGCCCATTGCGAATAGGCGGGGAATTAGAATCTTCCCGCAAACAGGCGGACATTGGATCCGCCTGTTTGCGGATGGACCTGAACTGCCATCACTACTAATTACACCACACATCTCCTCCTCCACCCTTTTATTATATGTATCTGTTTGACCTGTTTGGTAGTGCTGACCTTTTCAGGACAAGCCTTTTCAGGTGTCCCAAACAATCGGGCACAGATTGATCTTATGCAGAAAGTGTGGTGAATACGCTGAGGACTGGGGCAAAGTCATATTCTCCGATGAAGCCCCTTTCTCTTTGCTTAAATCTCATGTAATTGTCAATAAAAGCCTTTGAAGCGTATGAAGTGCTTATAATTACGGTATATTTCAGTACATTATATATGTATATTTCATCACAGAAACAACTGCAACAAAGATCTAAAAGCAGTTTAGCAGCAAACTTTGTGAAATCTAATATTTGCGTCATTCTCAAAACCTTTGGACAGGACTGTATGGTAGGTTATGCATATGTTCCTAAGCGTATAGCCTCAGAGCTGTATCTTCAGTTCAAAATATAAGCCAATATATTTTCCACAGATTGCATCAACCCACCTGTGATCAATGCATAATAGCTCATAGTGCTAACTGGAAACCATTAAGACCTGCTGTTTGCAGAATGACACAGAAGTACCCCTATAAATGCTTATACTATTGACCTTATCAGTTATGAGAGGAGTGGATATTGACCCTGATTTTTTAAGCACCCTACATTTTGGATTATGTCCTAAAGAAAATCTGTTGAACGGTAGCCATACACGGGTCGATTTCCCACACGATTCCTGGCCGATCGATCACCGGGTGCGTGCACGCCGATCGATCGACGAGGAATCGAGTGCAGCCCACCTTGACCGATCGACCCCGCCCGAACGACTTGGCCCCCAAATCAGATCGGCCAGAGAACCAACCTGTTGGTCTTTTCTGATCGATTGAGCACACATCAAGGGGAGTTGACATTTGTGAAGCGATCGATCGGGAACAGAATCGTCCAGGAATCGGGGGCCTAAGGTGGTAGGCACAGACTTTATTGGGCGATCGATCGACGCCTGTGGCTTCACCGGAATCGATCGGATGGGCGATCGATCGCTCATGAGTCGACACATGTATGGCTAGCTTTAGACATTTATCTACTGTTCATTTAGTTTATTTAGCTCACAGAAAAGTCCAGCAGACTTTTAAACAGTTAGGAAATGTATAAATAGTGAAGCTGGAGAAGTGAAGGTGGAGCTTAATTTAAAATGCAAAATGGGGCCCATTGTGCCTTTAGCTGCAAATCTTTATTTGTGTCCCAAATGGTTATCAATGAGCTTACTTGCTGATTTGAGAGAATTACACTTAAAACTTTGGATTTATTCAAGGAATCTTGATTTCCAGTTACCCTTTATTGAGCAATTATTCCCCCTGACCAACATTACCAGAACCAACTTTTCCCTTTGTGGACTGGATCTATACTGATCTATTATTGGAGGAGTCCCTCCAAGTTGTTAGTTTGCATAAACTAGTACGCTAGTTTTTGGCCCTTTTTGAGTACCAAAGTTCGACTTATGTGCACTCCGGGCTAGCCTATTACCATGTTAATTTGAAGAGAAAGACAAGATAAACATCTTCTCAAAAAAGTTTTTAAATAAATGGCATTTTAATTTTTAACTTAAGAATAAAATATTCTTATATCTTTATTATCAAGATTCTTACTAAAGGCTAAAATCAGTAGTAGCAAGATCTCCGCTATGGCTTGTTGCTCTCCTTTCAGGCATAGTGCACAAAGAAGAATCTCTATGATCACTGTGAGAGCGATCTCGATGTAAGCAGAAACACATCACTTAGAACAAATATATCAAATATTTTGAAAGCATATTTATTCTTATGTCCATCAAATCATCTAAGCATACAATTGCAAGCTAAATTAAACACGCCATTGTTTACAGTATTGATTCTTAATCACAAAATACTACCTTGAATCTACTACTTTGTATTATACTCTACATTCAGTGGAAGAGGAGGGATATAGCACCTGTTCTCCTGCATGTTAATTATTTGCAAACCCACCAGCCCATTGAAGGCGTTGTGGCACATGTCCTTAGAACTGCACCCTTGTGCTGAGAAATCAACATTTTCCCCACCTGTGAAAAGAAATGTGTCCACATTTACAGAACTGTTGTATTTTTTATCAACTTTTTGGTCTACATTTAGTAATTGAAAATACAAACACACAGAAAAAATCCTTACAGCAATTCTGTGAACTAATAGTTTCCTATACTATCTGACTGTGCTGCACTTTGACCAGATCATAGACTGACTATGTATGCAGACTATAAAAGGTGTAAAGGTGTCTTTTGGGAAGAAAATCTTTAGGCAAGAAAGTCAACTTGGAACAAGATGTGTGCAACATGCACAGTTGAAAATTATATAATATATAAAGAGAATCAGTAGGAATCAGGTACAGGCATGTGACTAGTATCTTTTATTGTAAATTATGCTTGTTCAAGGTTGGAGAAATTATCCTAGATTCAGTCCATCATACCATAACCAACTATAGCAAGAAAGATATAATACCCTTCTTGTCCTATGGTCAGGAGGTATACTATGAAAACCTGTGCCACAACCTCATCTGAGGGGACACACTCAACTACTGCATGCCAGGTTCCATTCCTAAAAAGCATCTGGTGATAAAATGTATTTATACGTGTATTTGTACAGATGATAATGCTCATCTGTGTAATGCCTAAAGGTGTCCATTATATGTAAAGCAGGCCATGGAGTACAGATGATGATGTCATAACTCACGGCCAGTCCTTCCGAAAATCAGCACGCACCCTTTGTGTGTCAGCATATACTTTGGATGGGGACCAACCAAAGTAATGCGATTGACCAAAGGAAAATATTTTCGAACATGTTCGTTCTTCGTAGTTTCCATGGACGGCTTTAGACATTTAACATTAAATATGTAAGTAAATTAAATAAAGATTTTTTTTAAACGTTTCCCTATATAACTTAAATGGTGTTTTATATATAGTATCTTTCATTCTTTTAACTTACTCCCGAAAAAACCCTTCCCACTCATCTCCCAGTAATTCTGGTTTGATTTGGATTGTCTTTCTGATTCACCAGTGTGGTATTTAACAGTCAAGCCACAATTATTGGAGAAAGAGATGGGCAATGGCTTATAATGTAGCAAAGCTACCTACCTATTTCTACCTACTGATTATTTCCAATCTGTGGCCATGTTTGTTGCACAGTCATTGGAAACCAGCAGCCTTGTAAGGGATAGTAATGATAACGAATACTCTAATCGCAAATTTAGTACCCGGAGCTGCTGTGCAGTATGTTTGCAATATGCATATGTACAAGTGCCAATTTGCACAATAAGGGTAATAATGATAATAAATTCTCAATTTTATTGCAAATATTAGTTGAACAATTTGCGATATTTTGTGAATACGAATATTGCCTATGCTGCTCGTCACTAGTAAGGGATAGCAATATTCTCTGCTACTTTTATTAGCATTTATTTGGGGTTTCTTGTCTTGTTTCAGGATACCTTTGGTCTCCAATCAGACCTGTCACATGCCCATAGTCTCTAACCATCATTTCTTTGGCATATCTGCATTCTCCTAAAGTCATCCATAGAAGGATGAATACTTATGCATATTATTTAATGACACTTTGAGATCCACCTGCCCACCATCTTGTAAGCGGTCAATCACTATTCTACTGTATAATGTGGTCAATTGGAATCAGGTAACTCATAGGAACACTAATATTGAATGAAGGGTAAATTTGCAAGTTTTAAATAAATGTATTTTTTTTCTGGGCTGACAGACATGATTTATTTTCAAATTAGAAAGAATATGTAACAAAAAATAAAGAAACAAATTATAAGGACAACTTCTCGAAGAGATAATATACTCACAAGGCTTTTTCATTGTTCCTCTGAAATATACACATTGATAATCTTCTCCTGCACAAGTTGTGAAATTCTTTGCTTCACAGCCATTCAATGTATTGAATTCATAACAAACTGGACATACTATGCCTTTCCCTTGTGCTTGATTTGTTGGTACTAAAATTTTAAGAAATATATGTCAACAACATTAGTTGTGGATTTCATCCCCCACACACGCCAATAACAATGGCAAGTTATCCTACAATGAAAAAAAACAAAAACAGTACTTACTTTCAAAATTGTGAGAGTTACACCGATCTCCCTCACAATATTTACGGAAATATGTTACATAAACACCTAGACTTGTATCTGCTTTTTGCAATGTATTGTTATTCATGTATGGGGCACATCCCTTAGAGATGGAGCGGTATGTGTTACCTGTCGAAAGAGAAATATAAATATAAACAAAGCTATACATTTTGGCATTTATGCAAAGCTCGGTTAACATATTTTAATACCTGGACACACAGTCACTACCATATATTAACAGACTTTGGGGGGGGGGG
>CM070038.1:48880936-48891960 GCA_036250615.1 Ptychadena robeensis
AGCTCCATTGACTTGCATGCATTGCGCATATTTGGTCGCATTGCGCTTTCTCGGATAATTAAAATAATTAAGCGAATTCGAATATTGCCTAGTCGCTCATCACTAGTGGTTAGGGACAATCCGAAGTCAGAGCAGGAAGAGTTCAAATAATATCAGAAATCAGTCTGGATCAGTGTGGTCAACAAAGACACTTGCAGAAGGACAAGTAAACCACATACAGGAGCACATCCAAGCACAGTGCTTTATAGAAGCTCAATCACATTGTGGCAATATAGGAACTGGTAAAAAGAAATGGCAGGTGAATCTACTGCAGCATTTGGGCACCAAAAAACTGAACTGTACCTGTTTTGAGGCAGCAGGGCCCCTTGCACTGTACTGCACTGTGTGCATCCACATGGACGCTGAGGATGCCATTTGGCTGAACAGTAGGGAGAGTGGGGAGAGTGGGGAGAGTGGGGAGACATGCCTCAGCCATGCTGCCTGCTGTGTATCTCTCCTGAAACTGCTTACCAGCCCTGAGTGTATTGAGGACAATGTGGAATCTTCAACAGGTGAGTACCTTGCATCCATTTAATTAATTACTGTACTATAGTAGTCGTGTTGGCACTAGAGATGGTTGAATCTTTCAACTTGCTCAGTTTGTGAGCTGATTGCAAAGTCTTTACACATGGTATCATCACGAAAATTTCTTGACATGTAGGAAAGGGTTGTGGGAACATTTAAAAAAAAAAGTTTCGCTCTAGCACATGTAGCTTTTGCATAAATTAAGTTAAAAAATACCGTAAAGTTGAAATTCTGATTTTCAAAATTTTGACTTGAATTTGAACTTCATTTGTGCAAACACTATTTGGGTTAGAGACATACTTTCTTTTTTGTAATATACCCCCAACCTTAAGCCCCCCATACACCACATACAATTACCATGCAATTTCTGTACAACCAACTTATCTTCTACCAAAACCATGTAATAGGAGGACCTTTCTACACCTTCCAACCACTATGTGTTCTATCAGGGAGGCCACTATACTACATAGTTGTTGGTAGGTCTCATGGAAGTTGTATGGAGGAATCTCAAGGTGTATGGGGGGCTTAACTCTACATCTCCAGCAAGTTTGGTGTTGATACCTTGTTCAGGGGCTTTGCAATTAACTTGAAATCGTCAAATTTTATTTTTTTATTTTGACCATCTCTAGTTGTCACACACTGTGATTGTCAATCTGGTTTATAAGTTTGTTATGCTAAGTGTCTAGTCAGCAAATTCTGTTTAATAGATATAAAAGAATGTCTACAAGTTACCAGGAGTTCCAAATTCTTCAGAGATGGTCACACAAGCACAGCCTGGTAGACATTCTTCCTCTTCTTCTTTACAGGATTCAGAATTGACAGCGTGGCATTTATAGCACTTGTTTGTAACTGCTAGGACTAAAAGTAAACATAGAGTTAAATAATGCACATTAGATTGATGGAGTAAAATGTACTATGTCAAAATAAAGTAAAGAAGATGAAAATAAATGTCTCGAGTCCCATACGCCATAGCTAGTTGTTTTTTTTTTTTTTAAATTTTACTATTTCAACGATTTTCAGTTAATTGCAAAGCCCCTGAGCATGGCATCATCACCAAACTTGCTGGAGATGTAGAGAATGGTTAGGGGCCTCTAGGAGGGGAATTTGATTCGGGGGAAACCGGAAGTGACGTCAGTGACGTCACATACGGTACCTGGAACGCATAGTTCCTGGTTACGGTAGCCGGATGTGACGTCACTGACGTCACTTCCTGTTCTCGAGTAGTAATGAGCAGCATAGGCAATATTCGAATTTGCGATATATTATAATTGCCTTGCAATAACCTTCAAAATGAATGGTCACATGTGCTATTTATTTTCGCATTGCGAATATATATTCGCAATCCATGCCCATAAGCACTCAATGGCGAATATCACGAATATTCGAAATTGCGAATATCCACCGCCATATTCACGAAATTTGCAAATTCTCAAAAAGCCGATATTTGCCGAATATATTCACAATTCGAATATTCGAGCTCAACACTATTCTCTAAGCCAGTTTTGCACTAGGAGACCGGCTTCATGCCCGGTCTTCTAGTGAACAGATTCTTCCTCCGGCGGGATCTCACTGCTCCTGATTCCACCAGAGGAAGAATAGAGAGCTCCGGCGAACAGGGCGGTTGAACACGGGCAGTTCGGGCATCACTACTGATCATTCTCGTATATGTTCACAGAAGCTGACCATTTTCTGTTGTATATCTGCAGTAACTGACCATCCTATGTAGTATTTCTGCAGTGACTAAAAATCTCTTTTATTATGTCTGCAGGGACAAACAAACAAATTTCGGTGGTTCCCAAATTTACCCTGCAAGGCCCCCCTTTTCTATATAGGAACATTATTGAGCTCCCCATTCAAACTACAGGGGGTCAGATCGGGAGACCTTGGGGGCCATTCAACTAGCCCACTACGACCAATCCCCTTTCCAGGAAACTGTTCATCTAGGAATGCTTGGACCCATAATGTGGTGGTGCACTATCTTGCTGGAAAAACTCAGGGAACGTGCCAGCTTCAGTGCATAAAGAGGGAAACACATCATCATGTAGCAATTTCAAGGTCTCACGATCTGACCCCTTTAGACTTTTATCTTTGGGGTCATCTGAAGGCAATTGTCTATGCTGTGAAGATACGACATGTGCAGCACCTGAAACTACGGATACTGGAAGCCTGTGCTAGCATTTCTCCTGCGGTGTTGCTATCAGTGTGTGAAGAGTGGGAGAAGAGGGTTGCATTGACAATCCAACACAATGGGCAGCACATTGAACACATTTTGTAAGTGGACAGAAACTTGTATATACCTCATGAAAAAATAAAGTTACGTTAAAACCAAGCACACCATTGTTTTTCTTGTGAAATTAACAATAGGTTTGATGTGTCACATGACCCTCTTCCTATTGAAAAAAGAAAAGTGGGATTCAAAATGGCCACCATTGTCACCACCCATCTTGAAAAGTTTCCCCCTCACATATACTAATGTGCCACAAACAGGAAGTAAATAGCACCAACCATTCCCATTTTATTAAGGTGTATCCATATAAATGACCCACCCTGTACAGGTTAGGAATGAGGGCCAGCACAATGCTCCATAACTGCCCCCCCCCCCCCCCCCCAGTTTGGGAACCAATGCCAAATTTTGTAGCCTGGCCATGTCATATAACTGTAGCTTCAATTATACAAGACACACCACTATTCAAAAACCCCTTCCACTATTAGCAAAGCCACTACATTCTGCTGCAGTGCATTTATAGTACTGCATATGCCACCATGGGGTGACGCCATGCGTTCCCCACATCTTTCTGCATTAAAGTCTCTTAGTCCCTGACCTGAAGCCTAGACCATGAGTTCTAATTTAATTGACTGCATTTAGAAAGTAGATTCACACAACTATTCTTAATGCTGAAAACAGTTACTTTTTAAAAGAAAGTACTTACTGACTGGCAGCATGAAAAAAAGAACAAGGATACTGAAAATAACAGACTTCATATTTAGATGTGCTTCAATGGCTTAGTGATGAAGTGGTGGACGCTACTCAAGTTGTTGAGGTCTTCCTCTGCTGTTGGTATTTATATGGTGGTAATTGGTTTACTTTGAGAAATTATTCCAGTAAATCATTTAAATTTATACTGTATGTTAATGTGTAAATATTTTCTACTATTGACTTTGTTATATCAAACATGCTATACAATGTACTCAATGTAAAGGTTATGATTACTAGTCAATATTAATTCCAGATTAAGCTAACAAAATATTGACCTTGGATTTATTTTGAAAGCCCTTAAGGTATAAGAATTGTTTTCTGTTTAGACCATGTACCCTGCCTAGATCATGTGATTGCAAAAGAGATTTAAAATATGCTCTGGTGCCAGAAATGGGATCCTGACATTGAGTAAATGATCTGTGCATCCCTTTGCAGACCATGTTACTATTCACAGAAAAGAGAAATACATTTTAGCTTAACAGAGTAACATTTGAAAAAGACAAACAAAATGTATTTACCCCCTGGGTGGTTAGCCGGAGGTAACTCTGTATGAGTTTAATTACTAACAATTTTCACCCCGAGCTAACCTCAGGCATACTCACCTGCCCAGTGGGACCTCAAAGAATTTCTCCAAATCAGCTTAGTCGCTTTTTCCAGCACATCCTAGCAGATTCCAGATGTAAAGAGAGGAGGAGGGAGGGCACAGAATCGGGACAGATTACATTGTAAACTGTCTCGATTGCACACTGCACGCTTTTAAGAAGAGGACACATTTACATTTTTTGTAAGAGATCACAGAATTGTTCATGAGTTAAAACATGTACATTGGCCCCCTATTAATAAGCTTTACAAAGATGCATTAAAGGCACACCCAAAGCTGTTCATTGATCTTCAATATTCTTTAATGGACATGTCTCCGGCAACACAGCTCTAAAGGTCCCCATACACCTACAGATGGGTGTTCGATAGATGACCCATTGGAGCGCAGCATGGGGACGTCATTGTGACGTCCCCAAGCTGCGCTGGTGCACCCATTGATAGAAGGGAATCAAGGCACACCACTTTAGGTGCTCAATTCCTGTCCGACACCAGAGTCCCCATCAAAACTATGGCAGTCAAACAGAGATTCATGGGCATGTTCAACAGACCTATCTTCGAGCTAGACTGAGTGATCGTGCTCAAAGACATGGGTGGTCACCTTCGATAGCAGCTCAATCAATGGGCATAACCCCGCAGGGTTTGTATCTCTTGAATATAATTTAATTTTTAAAACCAACCAATAGAGATGTCTGACAGTGAGAAGACGTGTAAATATTATTTGGCTGGCGGGATCAGGCGTGCAAGGAGCGCTAAAGAATGTATTTGATTCCTGCGCATTTCCCCCACTCACTCCGTAACACAGAGGAGTGAGTACACATCCCCGATACCAGAAGTGATGTCCGTGACATCATTCCGGTATTTGAAATGCGCATTCCAAATACCAGAAGTAATGCCGGGGCGTCACTACCGGTATTTTTACCATATTAGATAGTGATGATCGCGAATATTCAGATTCCGAATATTAATCGCGAATATCTGCAATTCGGAAATTCGCGTAGATGGTGAATATATTGCCGAATATTCGCCATTCCGGATATTCGGTATTTTTTTTCCATTACACATGCCTCTCAATGCAAGTAGACGAATGGGAAGGCTGCAACAAGAGCTTAGCAACAGCATCAACAGTTTTTTAAATGAATATTGAGGTGATGCGAATATTGCGAAAATCGTCACTTTAAAAAATTTGCATAAAAATTCGCACCATGTTAAACATATATTGCGCGCGCGAAATTCGCAATAAAAACTGCCGATATTCGCAATAACCCCCCCCCAATATTGCCGAATGCGAATATTTTCCGAATGTTGCCTATGCCGCTCATCACTGATATTAGAGATGATTTTGCTGCGTACGCTGCCGATGTACGGCCATCACTACCAAACAATATTACCATTACATTAACAAAATATTATCAATACACCATTTTGTTTCTCTTTTAGCTCTGTTCTTTTATATATTTAAATTTTTTTGCAATACACATTTTTTCATATACATGATTTTCTTGCAAACCAAGATCTGGTAGTATAAAGTTGGGAAGGTTTTACATTTTTCTATATTTGACAGAATTGCCCCATCATAACTATATCTAGTCCAACCCCAGAATACATTTTAGGTCCTAATATTGTTATCTTCTTTTATCTTTCCTTAATTGGCTTAGCTAGTCACCTTCTCAACTCCAGTATACAAGGGCACCAACATTAGCCTGTCACAGTGTATATTATACTTTATATAAAGCCTGTATATTCTGTTTCCACAGCTATGAACTCTGTGTATAGAGGCTCAACAGATAGCTTAACCACTAATATAAGGAAGTCAGTGAAGAAGTACTCAATCCTCAGTGATGTGAATAAACTTTTATACTTTATCCTTATAATAGGTTTGGTAAAACTGCAATACAATACAAATAATAATACCCAGATACATCCACAATACATATCTGTGCATAAAAGGTAACTAATACTCTTAATTACAGGCTATTATGTAGACAGGGCCTGATAGGAGCATCTGATATCTCATAGTGTGCTGCTAACTAAGATGGAGTCATTTCCTGTGAACTATGAACTTAGGGGGCTGGCTTATTCACAGCTCACTAATGATAGAATAAATGAGTGCTGTCCCAGAAATGGTCAACAGGTGGCAGCAAATACAAACTACTGTAAACTAACATTGCTAAGCATATAATAACTCACTGCACCATGCCTAAATGGTAAGGTGAATCCAGAACACTGTATCTCTTTTTTCCACTATATGAAGACAAGAGAGAAGAGTGAAACATATTTATCATACAATATTTTATGGAATTAAAGCAAATATGACAGACACTACCCTGTTTCCCCGAATATAAGACACTGTCTTATATTAATTTTAGGTGTGAAAAATGCACTAGGGCTTATTTCTTGGTTTAGAAGAGGTGACAAAATGCCTGCCATGTCTTTTCTAAATATGGAAGCTTTCCCTGGGACATGGTAGGTTTTATTTTTGAGTAGCTAGCAAGTCTGTGACATTGTGATATTTAAAAGCTTTAGTCTCCAATTTAAGCTTTTTGCCGCAATAATTCAATAAGCACTCAAAATTGAAGTGGGACATGTCTGCTATTCAGCTGGCAAGGTATTGGTTTAGATTTAAAGTGGTACAGAAAGTATTCAGACCCCCTTAGCTTTGGAGAATGTTTTTGTCCAGGATATCCCTGTACTTGACTGCATTCATCTTTCCCTTGATAACGGTAAATTATCAACGGTAAATGTTAGCCTAATCCCATTAGTTCAGCTGGGGACGGCTGCCCCCAACTGAAGTAATGAGCTGCAGATCAAGACTGCTGTCCGATTCTCGGCACTAACATGTGTGCGTGATGACGTCATCACGCTGCCTGCTAGTGCATAGAATCCGATAAAGAATAGACGGTAAATCGTACCATCTATTCCCAGCTTTATATATAGACAGGTGTGTGGCTTTCCTAATCAAGTCCAAACAGTATAATCAAACACAGCTGGACTGCAAAAAAAGTGTAGAACCATCTCAAGGATGATCTGAAGAAAGGGACTACACCTGAGTTAAATATATGAGAGTCACAGAAAAGGGTCTGAATACTTAGGATCATGTGATATTTCAGTTTTTCTTTTTTAATAACTTTGCAAAAATGTCTATGATTCTGTGTTTTTCTGTCAATATGGGGTGCTGTGTGTACATTTACCTCCCTAGCGATTGAGAAGAACCCAGTTCATTTGCCGTTCAGGTTCACCCCAACTGCAGGGGAACTGGGCATCGGGTGTAGCCGATAAACCAACGGTAAGGGGTTTCAGCACCGCCCCAATTGTGTCACGGTGACAGGGAAGGGGGCCGACACCATAGACCTCCAAGTTAATGGAGTAGCGCCGGCTTTGAAGAAACTTGAATTAATTTCTTAACCATTGTAAACAGTTTTTGATTACAAATCACTAAAAAGAAAAGCTTTTGCTCAACAACAATTTTAACATCTAAAGCAGTATAGTGAAAATGTCCATGGATTGCTTTTATCTTTTTCTATCTTTAAAATTAAAGTTTATTTATGTTGCCTTATGTGGCTGTATCTATACACAAATCTACTTTTGCACAAACAATCTTCAATTCGATCTAATCATGTCTAATCACTTTTTTGATTTTATGTTCAATTTTGTTTTGATCATATCAGGTAGGCAGGAACTGATTCCTGTATGATCTACAGAAATGTTGAACCTTGTGTGGCATGCCTAACAGTTGCTTTCTAACTCTCATCTTGTTGGAAGTGAAAAGTAGCCAACACTTGTATACATACACAACTCCCAGAACATGATCAGTAGGTATGTGTTTGCATTGGAAGTCAATTAAACACACAATTTATTCCACAATAAATGTAACCCTCACAAAAACAAATTTATATTTGTCTATATAGCACACAAAGTTAAACAGGTAAGAACTATTCCTTTGGCTTCACTCTGCTTTGAATAAATATCTTGTAGGTTTTTTATTTTAAGCCTTAAACAGGGTCTGGGTTCACAAACAGCCTGGTGGTATAACTCTATTATGAGAACATGCCTTTGGAAATTTGGGGTGGTGGAGTTGGGTGTTTGTACAGTACTTACACAAAAACACAAAATACACATGTGAACAATATATCTATATCTTTTTATGAAACCTTATTAATTTTATATTTTTATGTTCACTAACATTGATTGAAATTTTGAGTGTTAACTAGGAAACTCATTTGTGTGTTTAAAAAAGGAAATACAACTTGAAATAGGGATATACAGGTATTCCTAATACCCAAAAGAAGAAAGCTATTGGGTATAACAAGCAAGCTCTAAATACCGTATTTTTTGGACCATAAGATGCACTTTTTCACCCCCAAAATCGTGGGTCTACGTTTTAAGGTCCGAATGCGAGACCCGCTGCTGGCATTTTAACTTTATAATTGGCATCTCCCATCTAAACTGAATAATTGCTTATGCCAACAGAGCCCTGCTGGCATAAGCAACGAAGAGAGAGAGAGATAGATGCACTGTCACATATCTCTCTCTCCGTTTCCGAGGAAACTGCAATCACTGCAGCTTCAACGGACACAGGCAGCCAGAGAGGGGGAGGGAACGCAGAGCAGAAAGAGGTGACATTATGTGCTGTGTGTGTGTATACTGCTGCTAGTGACACCTACTGGCTGAATTTGGCATTCATTTAATATTGCATTAACTGAATTGATGTGAACACTTTTACATATGAAATATTTTTTTCCTGGTTTTCCTGCTTTAAAACTATGTGCGTCTTATAGTGCGAGTAATACGGTTGGTTAAAAGAGTTAAAAAAGGCTTGCTATAAACCTTTTGAAAAAAAGCTGATAAAAATCTGAAAATAAAAATGTGTAGGGAAAGATCTGTAAATATTTGTAGAAGAATACAATGAATATACTGTGGTTGGGTACAACAATGTCCCACTAGGGGATGTGAAAAAAAGATGCAGAAAAAAGAATTAAGATATGAATATTGTATCAAAGAAGTTTATATTTCAGAAGCTTTAAATTAGTGCTATAAAATATAGTATACCGCATTTTTCGGATCATAAGACACACTTTTTCACCCCCAAAATTGGGGGGGGGGGGGAGTGCCTGCGTCTTATGGTCCAAATGTGCGACCACCTGCGGCCATCCGGCTCCCGGTGATTGCAACTTGGCTCCCTGACATCTCTCCCGGCAGATAAATCAGCTGTGTGCAGAGGGAGAGGAGATCAACTGTATGATCTCAGTCGGCACACCTCCTGGTTATGTCAGCTGTGTGATCTGCATCTGCTGGGAGAGCTGTGGGGAGCTGAAATGTATTGGCTATATTTGCCGAGCCCCGCAAATATAGCCAATGCAGAGTGTGTTGAGCAAGCTGCACTGGCAAGCAGCTTCCTCACACTGGCAGCAGAGAAGGGAGATCAGAGTGCAGATTCCCCCTTCCTCCCCCTCCCCTCTCTGAGCTCTGTGTGAGGAAGAAGAAACGCTGAAGTCTGCTCTCTAGTGACACCATTTTAGTGGCTGAATAGGGGTACTGCATGAGATTTTTTTCACATTCATTTAAACAAATGAAATATTTTTTTCTGATTTCCTGCTCTAAAAACTGGGTGCGTCAGTTGCGTCTTATAGTCCAAAAAATACGGTATTTGAAAAGTTATAAATACATTTTACACAATTTGTGTGTAAAACAATCCCATAAGAAACCACAGGTCGTAAAGGTATACAACAATGTTGCAGGTTACATGGAAAATCTGTTAGTGATTTCTGATGCATACATTGTACAGAATATATGAGTAGCAACAAAAAACATAAGTGAACATAAGGAAACATGAAACATAAACAAATGACCTTGAAATTGGAAACTGATATCTGAAGGGGAATTTGGTTTTCTTATTAGAAGTAAGATCAAGGTATATTTTATAGCTGGAGTAACATCTCTTCGGTTGTTCCTTATTCAGTTGTGACATAATGTCCTGGGTTTTAATGTGTATTAGCTTTAATAATAATCAAAAATTGTCAAAAAGAAAAACTGGGTCACAGGTGGGAGAGGGAAGGGAGAAAGGGAACTGAACTGTTTTATGGAGGAGAATAGAAGGTAGATGAAAGAGATAAAGAGTATAAGAATAGAGTAGATGGAAAGGAGTATAGATAGAGGATAGTTGCAGAATAGAACCAGAAATGTGAGAAAAGGGGGTTAAGTTTTTAAATCTAAAAAAGTCTCCCTCCATTTGTTGAGAGTCGGAAAAGGTTCCTAAGCGACCAAGTCAATTCATAAATTTCTTGTTTGTTTTGGAGGGATAAAGACAGGTCTTCCATCACCTGCACTGCTTCCACTTTGCGCGCCCACATACAAATCATAGGAGGTGCAGTGTTTTTCCAGCGGATAGTCATGCAAGCCTTCGCTGTGAGCTGGAGAGAGTTGAAAGCTGCAAGAAATTCTTTACTTAAGTTTGGAAACAATGTATTATAATAGTGCAGTGTGGAGCCATCTGGCCATGGGACTTTGCCGGTTTTATACACCTTAATAAAATGGGAATATTTGGGGATATTAACTACCTGTTTGTGGCACATTAGTATATGTGAGGGAGGAAACTTTTCAAGATGGGTGGTGACCATGGCGGCCATTTTGAAGTAGGCCATTTTGAATCCAACTTTTGTTTTTTCAATAGGAAGAGGGTCATGTGACACATCAAACTTATTGTGAATTTCACAAGAAAAACAATGGTGTGCTTCGTTTTAACGTAATATTCTTAATTACTTCCGTGTAACTGGAGGGGCGTCGCCTTTTTCCAGCATAAGTCCGGCGTCTCCAGTGACCCTGGACTTTTACAACCTTCAGCTGGGCAGGCAATCGCGGCGGAGCATATTGTGCTCCGCCGTGATTG
>CM070038.1:48921458-48943791 GCA_036250615.1 Ptychadena robeensis
TAAGCCACTTGGAGGTCTGTGCGGGCCCTCACAATGGTTGTTTGCTCCATTGGGGGTCATCCTGGTAGCAGTTTTGATGATTGTAGGGTCGGGATGTGGTTGACTCAGAACATGCATCTTGTGTTTTATTATGAAAATGCTTTCTCCATGACGTGCCCAGATTTTTTTTTGTGTATTGTGTATGGCCTATGTGGTTGATTCAGACAGTGACCATGCTTGTGTGTTTTATTATGAAAATGGCTTTCCATGACGTGCCCAGTGTGTATTGCGTGTAGGCCTATGTGGTGTGATCAGAACCAGTGACTCCCTTGTGCTTTATTAATGAAAATGCTTTCCATTGACGTGCCCAGTGTGTATTGTGTGTTAGGCCTATGTGGTTGATCAGAACGTGACATTCTTGTTGTTTATTAATGAAAATGCTTTCCATGCGTGCCCCAGATGTGTATTGTGTAGCGCCTATGTGTGAACCACTGTAGTGTCGGACATTCTACTCCAATTGGTGTGGCCACTGGTGTTCTGTGTGTGACACTGCTATTGTTCGGTCAGAGTGGTGCAATGTCGCAAAATTACTTACTGCCCGGATGGGTGCCAGGCGAGTGACGGGGAGGGGCGGGGGGGGGAGGGCGTCAGGTGGCAGGAGCCCTGGCCAGGCAGCTGCGGTTTTAGGTGCTGGACAGGCCACTGGTGGGGTTGGAGGGCGTGGGACCTGTTTATTGCGCTGTGAACACAGACCTCATACCTTGCAATTTGTCGTCCACACGGATCCAGTGGGCCCAGTCAGGCCGTGGTCGGCTGCGGGGCGAGGCGGGCCAAGGCGGGCCCCTCCTGGTTCGACCCATCTTCGGCGGGCGCTCGCATTGAGACCACGAAGCCCCCCCGAGGGGAGGGGAAGCCGCCCACCAACCACAGGACGGACCTGAGGGCTCCAGGACCCAGCAGGGGGCCCGATGGGGGAGCTGGCCCCCTGCCCACCGCCGACCAGGAGGAAGCAGGAGCGTGGGGCCCGGTCTGTGGCCCACCCCGCCCCGCCAAGATGGAGGACCGCCGCTGCACCTCGGGGACCTGCGGGCCCCATGCCCATGCGGGAGGTCTGGATTCCTGGTCGCAGGCCTTCGACTCTGGCGCTTGACTATGATGGGGGACTTGCGGACGGACTCTGGGTTGGTTGGCCGAGGAGGAAGAGCGGTGGCGGTGCCGGGGTCGGAGGAGAGGGATGGAGGCGAGGCTAGTGGGGAGGTCGCTACCACGGTGATGCGCTCCCCGATCAAGGAGTGGTTACGACCTCAGCAACGCCAGCAGGCCACCCTCGCCCAAAGCAAGGGCCATCATTCAGGCAGTGTGTTGAGATTGTGACATGGTGTGCCACCACGATCCTGGAACATGTCTAGGAAGGGTTTAATTTTGTTCCCTCCCTTTTCAACAGTCTGCCAACCCCCTCTCGCATTCTCCCAGCTGGTCGGATGCCAGGAGAGCAGCCCGACCAGGAGCAGCCCCAGGAGCAGCCCCAGGACAGCCCCCCGGAACACGCCCAGGAGCAGTCCCCAGGAGCAGGCCCAAGGTAAGCAGTCACCTGCACAGACCAACCCCCTCCAAACGTGGCGGCCTACATAGGGGGGAACTGAGCTAGTGGGAAACTGTTGAATGGCTACCAGTGCCAGCAGTTGGTAGGGGGTGAGGTGGGGCACAGGGGCTCATTGACCAGGAATACGGAGTCTCTCCCTGTTTGTTCCAGGCCTATTTTCCTGTATGTGATTGGTGTGACCCACAGGAGGACACCATTGCCAGCATCCCCAGGCCACATGTTTGGGATGTGTGTTGCCAGTGGGCACTGGATTTCTTGTTCTTCTTTTCTTAGCCCCACCAGCCTGCTGCCCATGGAAGCGCATGCGGGGCCAGGCTCCTGAGGTTTGCGAGCGGCGGTTTTTGGAGAGGATGGAGGGCCAGTCAGGCCGGTCATCGGAGGGACATGGCCAATGTGCGGGAACACCCTGGGCGGCCTGCGCCAGGCGCTGGGGGGTGGCCCCTGAGTGCCCCTGACCCCTTCTCTGCCCCCCCCCATATGCCCATTGTTGTACAATAGTTGGACCTATGGGTCTGGTTTGCTGGTGTGGGGGTGGCAGCTGTGTTTATGCACCCTGCCACGGTCATGTTGACCAGTTTTTGTTGTCCCCCGTTTATTACATGGGTTTTTTCATGTTTTTAATGGGAGCAGGGCCAACAATGTGTTTTTTAAATTAAAAAAACCCTTGCCCTGTATTCTCTTGTGTGGGGTTTGTTAAGTGCTGCCTGGGGTGGGAATGAGGTGGAGGGTGTGTTTTGTTTCTTCCACCAGTGCAGGTATGTGCCACGGTTGCCAGGACATGATGTGGTCCTCTTTGTGATATGCATGGTGATCCATCGATTTACACCACCCAACGTGCACGATTGGCCCTGAATCGGCCCGGATCAATCTGAAGGAACCAACATGTTGGTTCTTGTCGGATCGATTCTGGGCCCGGGAACGATCGGACCTGCCGATGGACAAGGGTGGCTGCACGCGTTCCGCACGATCGTTTGGCGTGCACGCGCCCGGAATCGATCGGGCCCGGAATCAGACAGGATAATGACCGTGTGGGGGCCTTAAGAAATTTCTTTAACTTTCTATCGATTAATTGTATTATCCCAGTTCATCCATTTACTTGATCTAATATGAGAGAAGAGAGGGGGGACATCCCTAATCACCTCCTCCCACCCCCCCCCAACCAAATTCCCTTCCACCACGATAACTCTGCACGCTATATTCCCTCTCCCACCATTCCCCACCCTTCCACTTCCCACGCCTCTTCATCACTCACTCACCCTTCATTCTCCCCCTCTCCTCTCACACTCGTCCACCCTCACACCCCCGTGCTGATTATGTGCATGCCCCTCCGTTCTTGTTCCTAGGTCCTGCGCGGCGACCATAATCCACACATATTTTTTACTCAAGTTGGGGTGAGTAAGATTTAACCTATCCCTTATGGACTCTCTTACCATGGAGAGAATACCTCCTTGCTGTCACTTTGTTTTCTAAAGCGACACCTCTTGAAAAAGACAAGCTTCTTCAAAACGCGCGTCAAGGTGTATATATCCCACCTATAACAGTGTTTACATGAAATTATGGTCAGCAGGCATCTCTAATGCCCAACGATATCAAAAATCTTCTTATATACGATGCCATATTCTAAATCTTTTTATGGACTATTTATTAAAAGGTATTCTTTTATTGAAATGTCAGTCTGATCATTGAGTTGTTACTCTACGATCGACTTATTTTGCCTAAAACATTTTTTTGTCACTGTGATCTTTTCCAAAAATCCACTCACCTACCTACTACAATCACCCTAATAGGTGGCCTCAAAGTCCCAGTACCTCGCTTTCTGCGAGGAACAGTTCGCAATTGGAGAACTAGTCTCTAGTATTCTGCCAATTATTTATTAGATATACTGTTGGGATGTTGGCCACCGTTACTTGACTAAGTGATATATTCTATATAAAATGTAATAATATTTGGTCCGTGAAAGAAGAAACAAATGCCATAGATGTGTCTTTTATTTGACATTTGATGTCATATTTGTTATTACATTTTACTTTACATCTTACTCCAGATTCAATGTTTAGGCAAAACATAACTTTGTTTCAATACGAAAAGGTTAATCATATCTGATGACAAGCTTAAATCATTTAAAGAAAAAAAAAATTCTAAATCCAACTACAGGGAAGTACTGTGTGAGAGTGACTTGAACCTACATCTATGTGCAACCCATGACAATGCCTGACAGCTGTTACTGTTAAAGTAACAGCAAGTCAAATGGGATGAGTAAAGGTGGGTTTACACGTCAAGATTTTTTCGGCCGAGAGATGGACGACGAACGATTTTTTGGTTCGTTGTACAAAAATCTGAAACGGCCATTTGCTCCGATGGATTTTTTTTTTCAGATATCTGACCAAAAATCATCCACAAGATGATCGGACATGTTGGTAAACTTTCATCTGTCGTTTATTTTCCGTGTAAAAAACGAACGTCCTAATTTCACTCGATATATTTTTCCTATCACTTCCTAAAAAAAAAAATCTGAAAGATTTTTCATTCGTGTTTCCAACGATTATTTTCATTCGATATTTGCGTCGGTTGTACAAAAATAAAATAAAAATCTAATTACCTTTGATAAATGGACGAACAAAATCCGCAAAAAAAAATATAAAAAAAATCGAATCTGAAGTTGAACGAAACAAAAACCTTGACGTGTAAACCCACCTTAAGAGTTCCAGAGAGAATTCAGAGAGAAATGGGTCATGTGATGATGTTATTCTGTTCTGTGGTATATACTGTACGTTTTTATATTGCAGAAAAAAAGGTAATTTGTATATTTTAACCTGTCTGCAAAATATACATATCCTGGAGATGGGGAGATGACATATTACATACATATCCTGGAGATGGGGAGATGACATATTATTTTGTAGGGAAAGTTGTGGAGCATTTGTACAACATTAAGGGCTTGGCCCCACAGTCGAATTAGGCCATACGGTGACGCGGTTCTGAGCCATGCACGGTGGGCGCCTACATTGTTTTCAATCATGCTCTTCGCACCCCGTGGCTAACTTCGCCTGTGGAGACAAGCCCTTAGACTAAGGAAAGGAAGCTGGAAGCACTGCTAACTTCTCTGAAATGTAAGAGAGCTGTATATGACCATGGCAGCAAATGGAAATGAAAAAGTGAAAAGTGAACTACAAGCCCTGAAAATGCAAGTGAGACACAAGAAAGGTTTATTAAAAGAATTGAACGATAGAAACGTCCCTTTCACTGAGAAGTTTCTGGAGGAGAGAGACCAGCAGCATGGAGCCTCATATTTCCAAGATGGAGGATCCCTAAGCTGTGTTCAGGATCTAGGAATTCATTCTACTGTGTCCAGCCACCAGGAGGATGCAGCCTGCAGTATGGCCAGCGGGTGTAGAACTTCTAAGGAGGATTGTGAGAACAATGCTACAACTTAGACAGGAGACATGGTGAGCGGCATGGAGGGGGTTAAACCATTCCACATGGAGGATCAAGCTACTTCTCCTGTATGTTGCCTGCCTGTGTCTGAGGACAATGTGGCTGCCATTGTGGAGAGCAAGGAGGCCAGCATGGAGGCTCAACAGTGCTGAGAGCAAAGATCTGCCTAGCCTTGTGCCAGGGTTGCTGGGTCTGGTAGTCCCACAATAGCCAGCATAGCTGGAATATCATCCCACCCTGCTGAATTGGACAGTAACAAGGACATTAGTAGCATAAGGATTTCTGTATCTACTGCACAGGATGGCTCTGCTGTGACTTGTTGTGCTACTATCCCTGTTGCTTCTAGAGAGCAAAAGCATTCTGATGTTATGGACATGTGGCCAGTTGTATCTGGGTCTGGAACTGTAAACTGCACTACAGGCTTGTCCAATGACATGACCATTGAGGGGACCTCTGAATCTAGGGGTGACCCCCGTAGTTGAGCACAAAAGATCTGTCAGTGTACCCCTGGCTGTCATTTCATATGCTGCTGTTATCACTATGCCAAGACCATCTGCCATGATCAGAGCACTGTTGACATTTATAACCTCATAAGTCCGGTGGGTCTTGGGAAAAATGACATGTCCTTTGTGAAAGCAGAAGGATTATATCTTTTCTGTGAAAGTTATAATTCCACATATAGGGGTTCAGAGAAATGGGAGGGCCTGCACCCTAAAAGTGACACCAGACAATCATTGGTGAAAAATTTCCTTATCGTGTTTAGAAATCCATTACATCTGCCAATTAAGCCATTTGGCTGAGTCCGTTTGGGGAGATTTAGACCCTGTTAAATAAGGTGGAAGATGACCAGGGCATATGGACAGGAGCTTGGAGGATCTCAGTATAACTGAAGATGGTGGGTAATGTTATACAGCACATTCCCTCTTTAGCTTTTATAGGCAGAGATCAGGTGGTGGCATTCTGTTCTGGCCAACCCAAGCTCTGCCATCCAAGCTCTGCCACAGATGTGGTGCTAACTGCCACTTGCAGCATTATGTAGAGTGAAGAGATGTGCTTTATGTCAGGCTTTAGGTCACGTAGAAAAGTACTGCAATCGGATCACATGCAACCTCTGTGGGGGTTGTGGGCATTGTTTTCATGGCTGCCCAGAGGCCCTCTACAACCTTAACCCCCATGTTGTTGATGATTTGTTAAGACCAGATAATGAAGGGGAGGGTGTCCATGGTGGGATTGCTTCTGTGTTCTCAGTAGCTCAACTGTAGACCCCTGTCAATGCTTCCCTGTAGTCTGAGAGTGCTGAAATGGGTGTTTATGTTGTCCCCTATTCAACTTCTGTCCCCACTGTAATCACTATCATATCTTCCTAGTTCTGGGGTGTCCAGGGATACTGTGATACCCCACAGGTTAAGCCAGAGGGAGGGAGCTGTTAGGGTTAAGAAAGAAAAATGGTTGTAGAACTTAACAGCAGGAATTTTGTAAAGAAGACCCAAAGCGGTGTAAAAGCAGAGGAAATAAGCGCAAGGACAAACACACTGGGCCTGACCCCTCTACTGGGGGTATTCCTTTAGGGAATGCATTTGGAGTTCTTTCTGAGGAAGAGTTGGCATCTGGGGCTGAGTCCATGGAGGCATTAGAAAGTACATCTCTGAAGAGATCCGGCTCTTATGGGAGAGTGGACAAGGTTAAGAAAACAGCAGGTCCGATGTCTGTGAGAGGATTCAGACATGTGGGGAAAGGAGGATGCCTAAGATTCTATTGTGCCTCAATATTTTATTCATTGTTTGATTAGTGTTTCATGTAAGATTGTGTATAAGGCCAATGGAGAGAGAGGATATTCTCAGCATGGAACTTGGTATATAATAACTTATAATAACTTGGTATAAATAACTTTAATATTTACTGTATTTGCATATAAGAAGACTTTTGAACACAGTTGATCTGTTTCTCACAGCTACAATAAACCCCCAATAATAAAAAATTTGCAAAGTTAGGGGATGTTTCCACATCCGTCGGGAGCACATACACTTTACCTGCTCGGCGGAGGCTGTGTTCTCACGGCGTTTAGCCATTCCGCCGTAGGGGTCCCGACAGATCACAGAATGCAGTGGAACCCCCCCTAATTTGTTTTTCCACACAGAAAGAGTCTTTTTAGATGCGCCCATAGCATTAGGATAAAAAAGGTCTTTTAAATTTGGAAAAGCATCAACCCAACAGGTGTTTTGCGACTCTTTGAAGAACAGTCACCTTGCAGAAACTCCCACCACCGAAAGTATGGACCTGGAGCCATACACTCTCAGTTATCCACAGGCAACATGAACTTCACTGTCATCTGTGTGGAGACAGTGTACTTATTATTCTCCCTATGTCTTTACTCTGCAAAGAAAAAATAAATGTATGCTTCTAGTTCTCCCATTTTGATGGTTCTTTCTATCAAAATATCGACAAAGAATAATGTCCTAATTAAGTAACAAAGCCCAAGTGTTGATCACCACCAACCACTATGCCCTTGTCCTCCTTTTATTCAGTTTTGTCTATATAAATGACTTGTCTATATAAATGACTACAAATGACTTTATATACCAAGGATAAACAGACCATTTTCTCGATGTTGGAATCACATTGCTTTAATCAGGGGTGGTACTAGGGAGATCGGTGCCATGGGCACCCCCTCTGACTGCCTTCCCTTCCACCCATTCATTCGCGGGGGAAGGGGAGTGCTTGTGAGGTGAGACTAAGTTACTCCTTCTCTCTCCTCAGGCGCGCTGTGGGGGAGAGAGGAAGACATCTGGGCATCTGAGAATTTGGGATGCCCTGATGCCGCCCCAGGGCATGATGCCGCATGGGCTGCCACTGGCTGCAATATGTTTTTATCCTTGTTTCCAATAGAATAGCTTAGACAGGCAGCATAACTGTTTGTGCAGAAAACTAACATGTTTGTGCAGAAAACTAACATTAGGGTGTATGAAATACATCTGGGGCAATTAATGTTCCCCTAAACATTTTGTCTCCTAAATGTGACTGTATTTGTTTTGGACTAAGTACAATATCTGTGCTTGCAGAACATTAACATTCAAAATATTACTTGGCTTGGTGTTATATAAACAAGTCCTAGAGCAATACTTTTTCCTAGTGTTGCCATAAGCCTGCATTTAACTCACAAAGGTCAGCTTGTCGTAAAAAGTAGTTGAATAATAATACTAATAATACTAACATAATAGAATATTATGGACAACATAAATGTTGTGAGGAATTAGCTCTTAAATCATCTAGCCATCATCTAGATCCTAGGTGCCCAACCTGCGGCCCGGGGGCGTTGTTTGGCGGCCCCCCTTGGTCCTCCACATGCGGCCCCTAAAATCTAACTGTTAATTCATTAGGCATAGCAATTTAACTGTGAAGTGGTCACACACTGACACAGCTTTGGCGGTCCTACATCAGTAAAATTGTTAATGTTGATTGTGGAAACCAGGTCTACATATGAGCGCTACACCCAGGGGCAGGAGGGGGGGTGGGTGCCTGTCAGGATCTGGTCTACCACCTGCTAACATATGTCGACAAGGGGAGGGTCTGGATCGATGTTATGTGCGGCCCTTTAGTGATGCCGAGGGCCGCACTTGTGGCCCTACATATCAACTCAGTTGCCCACCACTGATCTAATATTGGAAAAAAACAGGAGTTGGAGTAGAAGATTGCACTTCTATCCCCATTGGGACTTTTAGGGCACTGAAGATATACCAATGTCTAAAAACAATTCAATTTATTAAATATATATGCGAAAAAGAGCATAAAAATACATATCAATAGTCAATGTGGGTCAGCACCTCAAACATATTTAGGGCTTAGACCTCTATAGATTAACATACAATACATCATATATAAACAGGGGGAAATACTCAAAATGAGTGACATAATGAAAATATATCTACAAAAGAGGCTGGCATATTGTACAGATTCCCTCCGACATGTTTCGCCTGGACGGCTTCTTCAGGGAGGCCAATGAATCAGAACACATACGGCAGCCTGGGAGGTCACTCACAAGACAAACAATAAGTACGACATAGACCAGAACGATACTTGAGACTACACAGTCTTCGCAGGGCATGCAGCCAGCCCTCAGGTGCCCCAGAAGGAAAGTAGAGAAGCGGTACCGTAGAGAGGGGGCAACAAAGTGTACCCCTCACAGGGACCATTGCATAGTCGCCACAGAGAGCAACCTGCTCAACAATGCAGCGTGGACATCGTTGGTGAGGAAAGCTGTTTGAAATAGGTGATGCAATGAGATGTCCGGCTGGCTGAGCGTCTCCTAGCATGTGTGATCTAATATTGTCCATAATATTCTATTATGTTAGTATTTTTAGTATTATGCCAAATTGTAGCTGTGGAGCACATTGTGTACAATTTCTAATCTTATATTTTTGTAATATTGGAATCTATTTTAAAAGATTTTGACCAAGCAGAGTTTAATGACTTCACCTAGGAATGAGTAGTGTGGATGAGCAACCTGGTGTAACTGTGGCACTGCGGATTGTGTTTTTTTACTTGCAGTCAAGAAATTTGGTCTAAATGAATATGTAAAGAACCTTCTGTGTAGAGACTTATGTTTAGCTCACCTTTGGAATAACACAGCATTGATAGACAAATATGGAACAACACACAGCTTTAGGACTATGTACATGTGTTGCAAATGTTTCCATTAAATATTTTGCTAGCTAATTCTTACATATAAATACTGTTTACACATACATTGATTCTAGGTATTCATAAATTATCTACCCTGCTGTAACAATATCCTAAAACCATAAAGCAACATATAAATAATAGACGTTCAGTAGTATTTTTACCTTCATAAAACCAAGCACTAGCAAGGACTTGAGACACAACAAAAAATGAAGTCATCTATCTTAATTTACTTTCCTTTCTTCCTTTTTTTGTTACCATCAATAGGTAAGTCCCAATTATAATGTAATTTTAAGTTGCAAATGCCTGGAAAACATTGTGTAGACATAAATATTATGTGTTGTTAAAATTGTAGCTTTAAAGCTCATTTAGTTGGTTGAAGAATATATTAAGTTCATCCCATCCGTCTTGATTAGGGTTATACATATACAAATTTTCTTTAGGCTGTCACAGTGTTGGAATTGATGAGGAGGTAGTCCTTTTATAGCATATATTGACTAGTAATGTATAATATAATGGATATGTGTTACCAGCAAAATGTGAGTAAGCCTTAACATTTACAAAGTGAAATTAACTTTTCATTGTCTTGTATGTATTTCAGTCCAAGCTCAAAACTCTACATGCTATAGTTGCATCAGTAGGAATTCTAAAACCTGTGAGCAAGTAGAAGAGGTATGCCCAGGTTACAGTGAATGTTTGACAGTTTCTCAAGAATTCGTATCCAATGGTAAGTTTTCAAAAGTTTACAGCCACTCTATGTTCCCACTAAGGTGATTATTTTCCTGCAGAATCGCCAGCAGGCGATCCGCAGGCGATTGATCAAGTGATTGACCAGGCGATTTTCACAGACGATATTTTTTTAAAAACGTCACCATTATAGAAAAAAATTGACTCAAAAGAGAATGAATGGACGCGATTGATGATAGCCTGCAAGTTCGATCGCAAATCGCCTCCATTTATGTCTATTGGCGCGATCAGAGGAAAATAATCACGGCCGCCGACCGTCGGTGGTTAGAACACGGAAAGCCACAATTTGATGGCGGACCCATTTGCAATCACATGTGATCCTATCAATGGGGACAAGCCAATTGACACTAGTGTAGGCAATTGGCGGGCAATTGAAAATCGCGAAGTGCAGACGAGTGGGAACTTAGCCTTATGGTATGTGGAAATGAGTGGGAAAAACTTAGAATCTCTTTTGGGTTATACTTTTGCTTGTGCCTCTGTTGAAAATAGGAATTGACAAGCCCCCTAAGTTTGATTTATGGTTAATTTAAATGAACACAGAAGTCATTAAATAAAAACACTTTAATTTTAACACTAAAAATTTAGAGACAAATTCTACCATATATATTCTATTCTATTATATTCTATTATGAAACAAACAGCACAGGAACCAGTGAACTGTCCAGGGGGTATATGACAAGTAAAAAACACAGAAAAATGCAAGAAGTTATTCAATAATTCAAACCTAAAGTAATGTTCTTATTTTCTTATGCTACATTATATTATTTATACTGACATTTAGCCAATGTGTATGTGTAAGCTTTCAAGCTTTCAAGCATTAAGCCTTTGTTTTGTGTTTGATAGCAGCTGGTCATAAATGGGAAATATGTCCAAAGCCACAATATCAGCTCAAACAGCTACAGCATTAGACATACAAAGTACCCCCCCCCCATGCTCTGATTGGAATCATATTCTTTTTGTAGAGAGGGCAGCACAAAGCAGAGGAAGTTCAGGCCTTAAATCTTTCTTTATCAGATGTCCTTCCTTGGAACAGCTTGTTCTACTGTAGGCTGGGGACCCAGCATACATTGCTCACAGTCAGAATGCTGGAGGCAGGCTAAACCTCTCCCTGGTGCTAAGATCCATTAAGCTCCACTAACCTAAATCCTGCTGCTGTGATAGGCCGGTTGGGAGTGTCCATAGTATTCTAACTGTATAACTGTGGTCACTATTTGGCTATTCCTTTACACACCAAGACTTCCTTGCCTGAAATGACAGCTTTTAATCTTACAGCATCCCTCATTTTGTATATTTGTGCTTCTATTAAGACTTAAACAATGTCAATTGTCAGATTTGCCAACCCCAAGGTACTCCTCTGCTGTGGTGTTAATATCATGAAAATTATATATATATAATTATAACACATTTACATCTCTAATTATTTATATAACACTATGTCTTGGAGAAATCATGACAAGTTGCTGAAAGGGGAAATAGAGTGGTTTAAAAGTGTTTGTAGAACTTTTCTTATAATAAATTAATTAATGTTAATTAGCATCCGGAAAGTATAACACTTTTTCCATATTATTTTCCAAATTTATTAAGAATAAAAAAACGGAGAAATCACATGCACATAAGTATTCACGACTTTGGCATCCTCACGACAGCCTCACATCTTTTTGAATATGATGTCCAAAGCTTGGCACACCTATCCTTTCCAGTTTGACCATTCCTCTTTGTAGCACCTCTCAAGCTCCATCAGGTTGGTACAGCCATTTAAAGATCTCTCCAGAGATGTTCAATCGGATTCAAGTCTTGGCTTTGGATTCCTCCAAACATGACGCATTGCATTTATATGAGAGTTCAATCATTGTCTCATCACACCAGAGAATTTTATTTCTCATGATCAGAGAGTCCTCCAGGTGCCTTTTGGCAAACTCTAGACAGGCTGCCCTCTGCCTTTTGCTAAACTGTGGCTTCCTTCTGGCCCCTCTACAATACAGGCCTGATTGGATTTGCTCTAACAGCATGACCATTGGGTTCTTGGACAACTCACTGAGGGTTAGTTTCCACTGCGTCAAAATCCCTCCCTCTGATGTAAGCCAGACGGAGGGATTTTGACATGGCCCATTATATCAAATGACCCTGTCCCAACATCCATCAGTGCAATCCGTTGGTCTCCGTTGCGTTAAAATTGATGTAGATCACTATGTCTATTTTGGCTCAATGAAGGGGTGTAATCTGTTACTGACGGATGCACTGAAGGAAAACATTTCCAGTATGTCCTGACGGATGCATTGACGGATGCACTGACGGATGCACCCTACCGTTGATGTAGGGACCTTGACGGATTGAAAAACGTTGTGGAAACAAGCCCTATGGCCCCCAATAACTCAGTTTAGATGGCCGGCCAGCCTAGGGAGAGTCCTGCTGGTTTTGAACTTCTTCCACTAATGGAAGATGGAGGCCAAGACAATGACCAAAGCAAAGAGTGGCTTCAGAACAACTCTTTGAATGTCCTAATGTCCAGACTTAAATACAACTGAACATCTCTGGAGAGATCTTAAAATGGCTGTGCACTGACCCTTCCCATTTAACCTAATGGAGCTTGAAGGGGTGCTGCAAAAGGAATGGGTGAAACTGGCCATGGATAGGTATGACAGCTTGTGGCATCATATTCAAAAAGACTGCAAAAGCAAAGCTTTCTACCAGTAGACTTCAGCAAGAAAGAGCAGGAAGTGGTAAGTATGCATTATTGGAGAGTGGGCTTGTCCCCCCTTTTTGCCCCTGATTAAACGGTCATCTTTCTTTTGCTGCTTCCAGTGTATGATCACACCGCGGGCAGAGATGCCAAATTTAAAAGGGAGTCGCAATAAATACAGTTGTCACTGTAAAAATATTACACAATAAAAAACAACTATCAGTAACAAGTAACCATCTTGTGGATTTTCTGCTAATTGTTCTGGTAGAATTTATTTTGAAAATGTAATTCTGTGACTTAATCACAAAGCCCCAGAACATGGTATTACATCCCAAATTGCTTGAGATGTACAGAATGGTTGGAAGAATATTACAAAAAAAAAGAATGTACTGCTTTAGCACTTGTAGTTTCATTATAAAAAAATTCAAAGTCAAGTTGAAATGTTTGAGTTTAGTTTTCCACTCACCTTTTAATTTAGGTAAAAAAGTAAAATACATCAATACATTGCTGGGGAATCACACAGTGGTTTAGCGAACCACCACTGTGTGATTCCCCAGCAATGTATTGATGTATTTTACTTTTTGGTCCACTGTTAATAATGACCTTTTATACCTAAATTAACTGGATTCTGACTCTCTGTGCCTGCAATGCCAGACTATTAGTACTTTTCTGGGTACTTGTTTACCTAGGTTTTAGGGTAATACATTTTCTTGTGTATGGACATATTTTGATAAGTTACAGGCCTACAGCATACAGTTGCAAGAAAAAGTATGTGAACCCTTTGGGATTACGTGGCGTTTTGCATGAACTGGTCATAAAATGTGCTCTGATCTTCATCTAAGTCACACCAATAGAATAAAAGGAATTGATTTCCATTCGATCAACTTAAAAATCGATAATTTTAAGTCGATTATACGTAAAAACCGAACCATGTATAGCCACCTTGAGACTGTACCAGCAATGTGCCTATTGCGCGTATCCATTTGCAATGCAAACAAATATGCGCGATGTATGCTGGTAAATAGTGATGCCCTCAAGGCGGAAAGTTCAGCGGCAAACATGGATGTTCGCTCTCCTTCTCACTGGCGAGCAGTACGGGTGTTCGACCCGCCCCGTTCGCTGGCGAGAAGGAGATCTCTATTCTTCCTCCAGCAAGATCAGAAGCAGCGAGATCGTGCCGGAGGAAGAATCTTTTTACTAGAAGACCGGGCATGAAGCCGGTCTCCTACTGAAAACCGGCTTGAGAACAGGAAGTGACGTCAGTGACGTCACATCCGGCTCCCTTAACCAGGAACTATGTGTTCCAGGTAGCAAATGTGACATCACATCTGTTTTTTCTGATTCAAATTCCACGCCTAGAGACGGGGAAATTGAATCTGTCCGCAAACAGGTGGACGGCGGACTTCTTTAAAAGTTCGCGGACAGACCTGGCCGATGTTCGGCCATCACTACTGGTAAACAAGGTTGAAGCATAATATAATGAATATTCACCATTGCGACTATCTGAGCGCACATTCACGAAATATTGTGAATTCTTCTTATTCGTCCAATAAATTCAAACTTCAAATATTCTCGCTCAACACTACTAGGGAGGTTAATATAATATTAGTTATTGGAGAATCAATTATACTATTTTTTATGTGACTAATGATTATTTATAACTTTATTTGTCAGGAAAGAAATATGAAAGCTTTGCAAAACGTTGTGCAATAAATATGCCTTGTAATATCTCTATTACTGGAAAATCGAACAATGATTTGTACTTAATTGGTGTCATAAACTGCTGTAAAGGAGATCGATGTAACACAGATGACTACAACAGTAAGTATTAGATGGATGACATTATATGTTTAAAAGTAAACTCTTAGAGGAAGACCATTATGTTTTCCAATGAGGTTGTGGCACATGACCATCTTCATAAAGTGGTATTAGAATTTTCCTGTAAAGTGAGACATCTGACTTTAGCTGCTTTAAATTAACTGGTATTAAAATGTTGAGTCAGGTATTTTCATTTAAAAACAAAAGGGGAATTAAAAATTGTTTTTAACTTTTGACTAAAGAGGCCTAATTACACAATTCCAAAAAAGTTTTGTTTCTGGGAAACATATTAACTTCAGTGTGCATAAAGGTGTGTTGGGTGTCCACAAGCCTTTGCTTCATTATATAAATAAGCAAGATAATAGGGGTCCAGTTGTAAAAAATAAAGGATGAACTGATTTAGATTACAGTTTTGTATTTTTCCCCCAATCACTTTTTTTCATTTCACTTCTTTTAACTTCTCACAGCTGTAGAAAGTCAAAGTCAACTGCTTTGATCTTATACAATAGAATAATATTTAACACTCAGTCCCACTCTGATTGAATCTAAATAATGGACACAAATCTACCATACTGGTGCATGGCATGAAGGGAACATTCACCTACTTTTCTACTATGTTCCAGGTATCAGAAAAATTTCAGTCAGCCTAAAAATCGGGTGCCAATCTAAAACTTAAAAAGCTGAAATTGGCCACCAAATTGATCAAAGCCATTACAGACATGTCCCTAATTCTTAGATCAGTCTAAAGTACAGGTATGTCTGCTCATCTCCGACGAATCTGTCGGGGCTAAGGATCTCTCTGTCAGATATCCTTTAGATACCAACAACTATGTAGTATAGGGTCCTCTGCGATTGAACACAGGTAGACTTCATTGTTTAGAAAGTCCCTCATATTACATGGTTTTGGTAAAACAAAAGGAGATCTAAAGGAAATCTGACAGAGAAATCTAAAGGTGTTCTTAAGTGTTTATATTCTTGGCGGTGTATATGCTGGTTATTTTAGACAAATCAGAACTTGGCACTGTGCTGTCTTCCTAACTCTAATAGCAAATGTTTTTTTTTTAAGATGTATCAGGACTGCTGAGAAGAACTAGAAGTTAAGCATGTCTACATGTAGTTAAATTGGTCACTAGAGATGGTCGATATTAAGAAAATTAGATTAAACTTGAATTTCAATTTGAATGAAAAATTCTGAAAGTCGAAAATTTGCATAAGGCCGAAAACTTTTCTGTATGAACTTCAGCTATAATAGGAAAAATCAGTGTAAATGGAGTGTTCACAGTCAGTGCTGAGACTGCAAACACCATAAATTTTCTCCAGACACCAGATTACACAGGGAGCGGTGATGCCACAGTACTTTACACAAGAATACAGTTGTATATGAAAAGAAAATTATAACATAATATTCATTGATATAATCATATATAATATAAAAAACAGTTGTTTACTGAACAATCCCCACAATTGCACACAGTGATTGATCATTTGGGAATCGAGTAAATAACGACCTGTGTATGGCCAGCTTAAGTTTTAATAAACCATTTAATGTTTTTTTTCCTGTACCCTTTCCCTGAGTCAGGGGTAGGCAAATGTATACGCTAGAAATATAAGTATGATAGCAATATTAATTATTCACTCACTGTTAAAAGGAAAGGCAGTGTTGTCACTTACTGTTAGAAAGAATAGCAATGTTGTCACTCATTGTCAGAAGGAATGGCAATGTTGTCACCAAACTGTTAATAGGAATGGCAATGTTGTTACTCACTGTTAGAAGAAATGGCAATGTTGTCACTCATTGTTAGTAGGATTGGCAATGTTGTCACTCATTGTTAGAAGGATGGCAGTGTTGTCACTTACTGTTAGAAAGAATAGCAATGTTGTCACTCATTGTCAGAAGGAATGGCAATGTTGTCACCAAACTGTTAATAGGAATGGCAATGTTGTTACTCACTGTCAGAAGGAATGGCAATGTTGCTACTTACTGTTAGAAGGATGGCAATAATGTCACTCATTTTTAGAAGGAATGGCAATGTTGTTACTCACAGTCGGAAGGAATGGCAATGTTCTCACTCACTGTTAGAAGGATGGCAATGTTGTCACTGGCTGTCAGAAGGAATGGCAATGTTCTCACTCACTGTTAGAAGGATGGCAATGTTGTCACTTGCTGTAAGAAGGGATGGAAATGTTAATTACTAACTACATTGCTTTTTTCTATTATAGCAAAATTTAAACTTTATGCAAATTCTCTACTTTCGAAATTTCACAGTTGAAACGAAAATTGATTGGGAAAAGTATTATTGCGATTATAGGCACTTATTGAATACCATTATTGTCTATGATGCTTATCACTAAAGCCTAGTCAGTTACATGACCCGAACCCAACTGAGCTATATTTCACTAATGTTAAAGACTAAACTTCAGACATAAAGGCCCACAAACACACAGCAACTGAAAGACACTGTGGTAAATGCCTGGCAGAGCATTACAAAGGAGGAGACCCAGCATTTGGTAATGTCTAGAGACGGTCACATTTTAAAGCTAGCCACACATGGTTCAATGTTAGCGTTCAATCAACGTTAGATTAGATTCTGTAGTTCGATGAAAAAATCTACAATCTATTTTAATTTAATCGATGTACACCACATGGGTAGTTCAATTATTTTTCAATTTCGACTGAAATTTTCATCTAAGTAATCAAAAATCGTCGATTGAATTCCTCTTACGATTTAAGTTTCAATCGGAAGTTATGTGTTTCTACAAAGACCCCAGGCCCTCCTGAGCACCACATGTGAGGACTTGTTGGAACAACATACATACAACAACACCTGAGTAAAATTTATGTATGGCTAAAGGCCAAAAAATACCAGAGTGTTTACCGGGGTGGAACCTGATCCTTACTTCCCATTTCAGAGTCAATGGAGCTATGATAACTTAGCTTTAGTGATGGCCGAACATTCGGCGTGTCCGTCCGCGAACGGGCGGAGCGGACTTTTAAAAAAGTCTCTAGGCGGGGAATTTGAATCGGAAAACCCGGATGTGATGTCAGTGACGTCACATCCGGCACCTGGAACGCATAGTTCCTGGTTGTTCTAATCGGATGTGACGTTACTGACGTCACATCCGGGTTTACGCGCCGGATTTTCACTGATAGACCGGGTTCTCTATGCGGTCTTCAGTGAAATATTCTTCCTGCGGTGGGATCTCGCTGCTAATGATCCCACCGGAGGAAGAATAGAGGGATCCTTCTCGCTGGCGAACACGGCGGGTCGAACACCCGTACTGTCCGCCAGCGAGAAGGAGGGCGAACATGCTTGTTCGCGGCCGAACTGTCCGCCTTGCGGGCAGTTCGGCCATCACTACTTAGCTTAACACTTGCTTCTAATTATGCCACACTTTATGACAATGGACCACAACCCATAACAATACTTTTTTTCTTTTATAATTCTCTTTTATAATTCAATTTTTTTCAATTTCTATTTTTATGCAGTACCCAAGAGAGATACTCTGGGTAAGGGTATGTTGTGCCCCTATTGCCACAAATATGACACATTGGATGGGTGTGATGCTACTAAATCAACAGTCTGCTGGGAAAAAGATGACTTGTGTGCAAAATTTAGGGGAACTATGGAGGGACCTGGTGAGTATGTGTGCATTTTTAGTTGAATTTACAGCATCTGACACTGACATTGTGATTTATACAAATGCGTTTTTAGTTGAATTTACAGCATCTGACACTAACACAAAACTGTGATTTATACAAATGTCTTTTTTTCATTTACTAAAATAAAACACTACAAAATGTAATTAGCACATACTATAAAACCCATAGATTAAATATTTAAAATTAGTTTTTGAGGATTAAAGGGGGAATTTGACATATAGCTGAAGGAAAAACTAGCAAATCAGAGCTGTTTTCATTTATTGTAGTGTTTCTAAATGCCCCCTAAACCTTACAATCGTACCATACAGTTTTTGTACAATCAACTTTTGTTTTAGCAAAACCATGTAATAGGAGGATCTTTCTAAACCTTCCCATCACTATGTAAAAGAATGCGTTTTGTGGGGTCACTCTTTTATTTCAAGAACAGAAAATTGTTGCTTAAAGAAGTGTTTATTATGTCAAAAAATAGCATAAAGAAAAAGATGCAAGTTACAAATACAAAATTCCCTATCTGAGCCCTGATGTGTGTTTGTGTGTCAGTGTGTGACCCCCAATGTAATCCTACTGTGAAAAAAATTTCAATTACATATAAGGAATACAATACAGAAAAAAATATGTCACACCCACTGGGTAGGCCCAGTCAATGTTTATAGAATCATGAGGTAATGTCTTTCTGACTGACAACAACATTTGGACTGCTGCATGCAATTCATACACTTCTATATATTTAGCTTAGAACAGCCAGCTTCTCCGGCTGGGGAAAGAGCTGGTTCCGTGCTGGTCACGCCCCCTTCACACACACACATAGCTGTATCTGATCACAGCTGCCTGTGTGTGCAGCTCAGCTGGCAGCCCATCCATTACATTGGATAGTGACCCGCAGTCACCATTCAATGTAATGGATTTCGCCCAAGGTTTTCCAACATGTTGGAAACCTGTTTGGTCGAGTTCCTTTGAGCAGGATCAATGCCAGCAGAACCATGGATGGCTCAGATGAAGAAACAGATTAGAGAAACATCGGGAGCCGTGAGCCGATGTTCCTCTAATCTGTTACTTCATTGAGCCGTTTGTGGCTAGCTTTAAGGTGTTTGGGTGGCTTTAAGTATATTACTTTGTATAAATTTTTGTTTCGAAAGTATGTGTAAGGATCAAAGTTTTAAATACTTTTCTTACAGGTTGTTACATGACCATCCACTACGTTTGGCTTAATTTTCCATATATAATAAAATGCTCAACTTGAATACTCATAGTCACTTTTTGAAAAGGCTCAAATTGGCGCATTGGTTTCAGTGCCAGCCACTATGTATATGTCTTTACTGTAACTTCGAAGTGTTACTGTGTAGACCCTAGGTGCCCAACCCGTGGCCCGCATGTGGCATGTTTTCCATTAGTTGGAGGTCCCCCACTCTCAGCACGTGACTTAACTGGCATAGGTACTAACCTGTCTGCCGATCCCCCCTGCCGTGTCTTTGCCTGAGATTTTCGTGCAGCAGGAAGAGGAGGAAAGGCACAGGACTCACTTAGGCTCCAGCTGAACACTTTGATTGGCATATGTGAAAGACATCAGCAACCCAAATGGCACCTAAACAAGTCCCTCACCTCTCCTCCTCTTTCTACTCTAAGAAAATCCTGGGGCGAGGATGCATGGGCCAAGAACAGCGGACAGATGAGCACCCATGAGCACTTAACCTCACCCACTTCAATATAACTCCACATTTGAAAAACATGGGCAAGCCATGTCACATTACATTGGCAAAGATGACATGGGCAAATGTGACATGGACATAAGTGACATGGGGAAATGTGACATGTGCAAATGTGGCATGGACAAAAGTGACACAGGGAAAAGTGAAAAATAATGTTTTCTAAGTATTTCTGCTGTAATTTTTTCATTTAAAAAAATGCTTATACAAGTCAGTATAGATTGAAAACGTGGTCCTCTATATCAACTCAATTGCCTAACACTGTTATAGACCATTGTCACATTGTCAGCCTGCCATTTTAAAGGCTGACATTATATCCTACTAAATTGCACTGGCCACCCCTCTTAATAAGATGGTGTAAAGCACTCTAAGTTTTTATGTGTCTTTCCCAGCCAACCCCTGATTCAATAAATCCTGTATATTTCCCGGATTAGCAAATGGGGGTAACGTAAGAGGGAGGGAGCGTTACTTCGCCTCTTATGTTCCCACCCCGCTTGTGCAGATGATGTTCCAGGTGGGAAGTTAGGAGAAAGAGTAATGCCCCCTCACTCTTATGTAAGCCAGGGAGGGAACGTTAAACTTCCCGATGTCGAATGTGACGTCTGAGACCTCACTTCAAGTAAGTTTTTCCTTATTACATAATGGAAAACTTGGCCGGTATAGTGTTAAACTCATTACTGTTAATGCTCTAGGTTTATGTGTTAATGTGTATTGAATTAGGGTCACCTTATTAGCACCATTGGGTTGTCTTGCATTCTACTGCTATACATAGACACTGAAAAGCATGCATTGTATTGCAATTCAATCGGAAACATGGTAATAAAGTGTAATTTATTTTATGTTTAAAGGTGAATCAATGGACAAAATCGATTCATTAAAAATATATACCCTAACCTCCTGAGCATTATGCATTATGAGTAAAGTCAGGCTGACCACTTAGGAGGTGTCCATCTTCATAAACATATATAATGTAAAATATAATAACAGCTCGCAATATGTGAACCATGGTATTTTCTTTTTATAGATGGAGTTCCCGTCAACATCTCAGCTCAAGGATGCCTTAGTGCAACTGCATGTAAATATGACTTCAGTGAAGTGCCCTCCATGACACTTTTTTCCATCAAAGAGAATGAATGCTATAACCCAAATCTTCTAGCGCCAAAGCAGTGAACTGTCATCGTTTAAGCAAATCAATTCAGATTTACAGTAAATTTCCTAATGGTGGTGCATTAATGGTTGTAGACTGAATTTTAATAATTATCATATGCTTTAAAATCAAAAACATGTATGCCTAAATTAACCATAAGAAATAAATACAGTATATATATGATTTAAATAGGGTTCACAAGTTTGCAGTGCAATGCGGAATTTATTTCCAGCCAAAATATTTAAAATAATGTATATCTATACCTGCATTTTGATTAGTAAATGTTGATGTATCAATTTATTTCTTATATAATACTTTAATTGTGATTTTTTTGCATGGCTGCCACTTCAGATATATACATTTTTCTGATATGATTTCATTAGCAATATTACTTTCAATAAATATAGTTCATGGCAAAAAATGGTAGTTGTTTATTAGTTTTGTAAATGGAAGCAGGATTCATGTGCTTGGATTGTGGAAATGTGGTTCATGTGCTTGGATACTAGACATGTTTTAACCTTCCCGTTTTGGCCAGGAAAGTAAAAAATTTTACATGGCTTTCCCGGCCAAATCCCAAATTCAAGAGAGAATTTTTCCTGGATTCTTGAAATTTGCGCTGATCTAGCAGGGAGAGGGCTTTTTTTCTCCCTGCTAATGTCCCACCTCGCACATTATCAGCACAAGCGGGATTGGACATTAGCAGGGAGAGTAAAGCTAATCGAACACTAATCAAACAATAAATTTAATATTGAGGCACATTAGAATCTTAGCATCCTCCCTTCCCCACATGGCTAAATCCTCTCACAGATATCAGACCTGCTGCTTTCTGACCTTAACCATGTCCACTCTCCCAGAAGAGCCAGATCTCTTAAGTGATATACTT
>CM070038.1:48956868-48971855 GCA_036250615.1 Ptychadena robeensis
GGTAGTGTGGAACAGCAGCCACCTGTGGACGGAGAGGTAGGTTATGGTCCTGGTGGGCAGCCCTGGTGGAGGATGGGCAGTCGGTCCAAGGGACCACACATGCACGATGCACGACGAACATCCCAACTACTAAACCCGAGTGAAACAGTTATCCCATCGAAACCCCACTCATCCCCATAGCTCAATCATCCCCATGCATCCAAACCCTCTCACCTCCACCGACTACAACACACCCAAATCAGACCCATCCATGCATCCATCACCTCCCACCTCCACTGACTACAACATACCCAAGTCAGACCCATCCATGCATCCAACACCTCCCACCTCCACTGAGTACAACATACCCAAATCGGACCCATCCTCCGTTAAACATAACAGGACACCCATAACTGCCAACCACCGCCACCTCCCACCTCAACCGTCTTCAACATAACACCCGACATATCCTCCCCCAGGTGTGTACACAGCAGGACACCCAATCCAGCCGACACCACTTCCAGTCCGTCGCATAACCGCATAGAACACACTGGCAACCGCAATCACAACCCCACTCACCAGACCCGCAACCGACTCTCAACTCCACGGGAATGCACCGCCGCCATCAAAACCTCTACAGGAGTGATGACACCTCCCGGCTTATCCACTGGATCCACCGTCCACCACCTGCCTTAAATCCCCCACCGTCGCCATGGGAGCCGGGACCGCGCCCCACACAACAAGCTGACACGCTCCCCCGGCCTCCATGGCGACGCACGGACGCCAAGGATCAGGCATAGCGGAGTCGTAAGCAGGGGGGGGGGATGATCCGAAAATAGGATTTCCCCTCAACCCACTCCAACTCCATGCCCAGATTCACCCCGAGGCTGCCAAGCGTCCAGCTGGGACCCCCAAGGACATGGGGGGGGGCGGCCAGACAACCCGGCGGGGGTCCTGGGCTGGCTGCCAGGTGGGAAAGATCATTGGCGTCCGTGAACCCCCCGACCTGTCCACAACTGGCGGCAACACGCCGAACCCCCAGTGAACACACAAGCAGCCCCCCAAGGCCCGAGAGGGGAAAAAACTGTCCGGCAGCACCAAATACACCCCAAGACCATAGCCGGCGCAATAGAAAATTGGAAGTGAAATAGATATTAACATTAGTGTTATTGGAAAATATATAATTAAAGCGACAGCGTTCATATAAACCAATAATGATATAACGTTGTGGAAGAAATGCAAAGAGGGAATAGTCATAGTAATAATGTATTATACATAGTTACAGGGTGAAGATTCACAATAGCAAAAATATAGTAGAATATCATGGTTAATGTTCAAGAGTATATATATCAATTGCTGAGTTTGTTCTTGTTTTTGGTTTCAAAGGATGTATAACAAAAAAGCCACCAGCAACAACATAAACTAGTGGTATCATATTAGCAACACAGAAAGGAAGACACATAAAAATATAATAACAACTGACAAGTAATAGATAAAGTGAATCGATAAGAGTACAAAAAATGGTAATCATGTAACATAATATATATATATATATATCGATTAGATGGCTTGTTACTGTTTATTCAGTTTAGCGGTCATTATATTGGTGATCACGGTCGGTTCACTCATATAGTCCAACATAGTTGGGAATTTGGGGAGGCGTGTATCAATTGTTTCCTGGGAATCCAAATGCGTCTACCACATATGTATGGCTGATAAGGGTGGTTATTAAACCTGAATCATAAAGCATGTTAGAGTATGGGTGACGGATAAACAACAGCTATTTGCCCTAGGTACTGATGGTCTGAACCGCAGCAGGAGTAAAATAGATAAATAGATAACCAGATACTTCCACATTACATAAATATACAGAATTAACAAAGTGTCCCATTGTATCAATATGTTGCTAATGTTGTGTCAGTAAATTCTTCATATTAACAGATCATTATGGTGTCTGGTCTATAGATGGTGGTTGGATTGATCTGGCAATAGGTATTATAAACAATATTACATAAATAAACAGATACTTCCATTAGGTGTCCAAAGTGGCGATAATGATGATAAAGTTAATATTAATGGTAATAGTAATAATATTAATAGTACTATTGAATACGATCCGGGTTATACTAGACCCTTTCGGAACTCTGTCACCGCTCGTGTACCTCATGTACCATCCCACGGTGACTTCACCATCACGGTATATACCGAGCACTAAGGTTAGTTGTCTAGATATAGTCCTTAATCGTTGGTCACTGATATCAATATCAGTATAGTCATACAAGTCAAAAGGCGTTTTGTTACAAAAGAGGAGAACGGCATCCCTAACCATGGGTGTCTTCCACCCCGTATATATAGAAATATTGAAACTAATTTTTACCGTCTCCTCTTGAAAAATAAAGACGTGCCAACATCCCAATAATTGTATACAATAAAGAAGGACGGTCTGGAAAAGCGAGAGAGGGGGGTGGCCTAATCTAACCAAAAAATAGCGGTGGTTGGCAGAAAAAAAGAGAAAAAAAGTATCATACTCTCTAATGTTGTGCTGAAGTAATATATAACCAAATACAAAATGTTTTTATAGAAACACATTGCAATATCAATAAAAAAAAATAAAAGTGAATCCTACCAGAGTGGATCGCGAATATTCGAATTGCAAATTTTTTTTGCGAATATCGGCACTTCGAGAATTTGTAAGATCTCGAATATAGTGCTATATCTTCGTAATCATGAATATTTGTGATACATGTGAACGTAGTGTTGATCGCATAAACATTGAGAATATCCACACTTCTTTTTGCGAAAATCTTTTCCCCAATGAAGGTAATAATGATTGGACATCCCAAATTCTTGAATTAAGAATTTGTTGTGAATATAAGGCGAAAATGTATTATTATCTATTGTATTCTGTACTTGCATTCATGCTTTATTTTTGTCTTTAATTTTTTAATTTTTTGTCTTTAATTTTTTTTCCCTAGTCCTTGTTTAAGCATTTGCTCAGCACTCCCCCTTCTTACTTAGCTGTGCTATCTCAGCTCAGGCATGTTAATGAAGGGTATATATATAGAGACTTACTGCCCCCCCCCTATGGTTGACAAAGTGCTACCACTCGAAACACGTCCCATTGATCCTGTTGCGTACTCCAGAACCTCTAACCAGGAAGTGATCTCATCCGTAACCATGAAGTGACATCATCCTGGTAGTCACAATGCCATGAGAGATAAATCCTTACAACCCCCCTTTTATATGAGTGTTTTATCTTTTGTTTTATTTTATTTTACCATTTACAGTAATTTACTTTGATGTACTAGGTTGTGCACCTCATGTCATTGTTCCTATTTGATTTACAGTTGACCATCAAATCCAGGCCATAATTTCTCTTTACTATTGTGGAATGCTCTTCATATGCCACACACAGGGCTGTTTTTTCTGCTATGTGGAAAATGCGTACCCATTTGGCCCCAGGGATTCCATTCCGAGCTGTGGGAGTGGCCACGGTGTGGTGGGAAGGGTTTTTTGTTGGTCTGGTAAGAGGTGCTCAAGGTACTGCCCCCCCCCCCCCTGATGGTGAAGGCCATGGTAAACACATAAAATGGAAGTATACTACTGTAAGTGCTGGTATAATGATTATTCAAATTAATAGTTTTGCAGAAATGTGGATCAGATGGACAAGTAAGATCATGATGACATCATATCTTTTGAAACCAATTTGGTCAAGTGCATAATAGGCTTTTACTTATCTCTGAGCTGGTATGATGGTGGCTTTAGGGCTCCGATCCAAAAAAAAGAAACTTACCTGGTGTTCCCTGGAATCACATGAGATTCTATTTTTATTCATTAGGCTTCTGGGGGTAAACTCGGGGCCCAATATGTCTCAGGGCCCAATATGGCTCTTTGGCTATTTGGGGTATTTATAATGGTTTTCTCTGGAAATTGTTGTCTGTGTACTTTCAATGGAGAGCTGAGATCACAGAATTACCTGGCAATCACAGCGCTGATATGACGTGTGGCTGCAAGGGAGAGAGGAGAGCCTGAAAGGGATCTTCTTGAATTACACATTACAGGTAATTTATTTTTGTATTTTATTATGCTTCCCTCCCTATTATTGGCACTTCTAGTGCCATTCATGCAAATATTTACTTCTGGTAGTAGATCCACCTTAAGACCAATGAGTTACAAGCAAAGGCATGTTTAAGAACTTCATTTCAGACAGTGGATCAAAATGGCCCTTAAATAGCTAGAAAAGACAGTAGGAAAGAAAACAAACCAAAATAAAGAAGGAAAATGTGAAGAAATATAAGAGGGGGTTCATGTGACCGATCTCACTAATAACTACAGCATGCCATAATGGACCATCTCCACGATCTACAAGAGGAGAAAAAGGACACCAGAGAGCCAGATTCCTGATGTTCTTATGGAAGGGGACTCTTCTTCCAATAAATAACAACCTTCCATTTCATCCTTTATTCCTGAAAGCCAAAGATGTCAGCTTTGATGGTGAGTATACTAGAAAAATGTAAAAAAAAAATTGTGTTTCTGGTAAATTACACATATTATACAAAGCTTTTTTTTTATTAAAAAAAGAAAAGGTAAAGGGTGCTGTGGGAGATTTAAAAGAAATTATGAGCATTTTCATTAGTTCTTATTAGTGATTAGCAGTGTAGGCAATATTTGTATTCACAAAATATCACACATTTTTGCTTAATATTCACAATAAATTTGAGATAATAATTAATTTGAGAATTTGTGATCTTCAGTTATTATTATCTTTATCATTATTTACATGTGCATATTGCGAGCACAATGCATGGTAGTTCCGGGTATGTAAAAAATCTTGAATATTCGCTATTATGAAGATATGGCACTATATCTTCGAGATCTTCACCAATTCTCAAAGTGCTGATATCAGCAATAAATATTTATGATTAAAATATTCACAATTTACAAGGTATCAACAGAGATCTTGACACATACTTGACCTGTGATTTGAATAGTTTATAGAAAACTGCATAGTAATTGCATATCAGCATAGGTTAAAACTTGCAACAACACACTACAAACCATTTTATAATGTGTGCATTAAGGAGGGTTTGAACGTAGTCTTTTAGAAAAAAAATTATCATATTCCACCAAGGTGTGTAACTTGAGTGGAAAAGAGTTTAGCTCACAGTGTGCTTTTCAAATTGTGCAACTTGTCTAGGTTTTTTGCTAAACCAGTATCAGCACATAGTCAGGAAAAAGGGAACTGATCTATCACAGGCTATTGATAATAATCTTGTCAAGTAAAAAACAAATTATATTCAACTACGTAATATAAATATTACAATATTTGCTTAAAGATATGGACAATCTATTATATGTATTACTCAGACCCTGAAATAGAAAGGCGTTGGATGAATTATTTACAGACTCACCTTTATTTTTAAAGGTGACATCATTTTGCACTTTTTCATTTCCTTCCTCTGTGACTTTCTAGTATAGCATAAAATTGTGATTTGTACATAAAGCTTTCATACCACCAAAGATTTCCCTACCAACAGCATCTCTGGTACATTTATCCATAAGCCATGAAGCTATTCTTCATCCTGGTCTTCTTTCTCTCGGTATTCATATCTACAGGTATGATTTGCTTAGATACATATACCATGTTAAAGTTAAATGTAAAGGCACTTCTTTTAAAAGTCTATGGTTTTAAAAAAAATTTATTATAGTTCTCAAGATTTTAAATTTAGAATTTAAATTTAGAGTTTAGTTTTTTTTTTTTTTTACTTGCGTAATGTTTTTCATCTGTTACAGCAAATAACATTATGTTTACTAAGGATCAGCTGTTGGTTTAGAAGTTCTAGGGAGCAACTCTTCGCAAAGAAAAAAAAACATTTAAATAATGTTCCCATTTCTTTCTGGGTTCATTTACTTTCTTTCTTGGTAGATTCTAAGAGGGCAATTGAGCTCTGAAAAGGAAATACATAGAAATTTAGGTAGAAGTGAGCTAAAATACAGTATGTAAGAGTAGTAACTTAAGCCTGCCATAGATGCATAGATCTGCTGGTTGGCGACGTTCGACCACACGTCATGACCTCCTCATGCCGCAGTCAAGCATACTTTGAACTGACAGGTAATCGTTGTGCATCGGCAGTGCACATTTTTTCCTGTACAGTACTTTAGATGGGGACCAGGGTACTGACGAGTACTGACGATTAACCAAAGAAAAACAGACATGTGCAGTTGGCTAATCACTGTGGGCAGCATCGATCCGCGGCTCTATGCGTTTACGGGGGGCTTTAGGGTGTAGGACAAACAAGTCATACAGTGCATGAGGTTTGTGGAAAAATAAAAGGCTGTAAGGTTGTAACAAAGCAGAACATCCTTACATTTTAATGTACGTTTATATTATTCTTTTAATGCAAACAACTCATCTACTGGTATTATTTAATTGGTTTGGTGATGGTTATGACCCTGTAGTATATGGTTCATTGAACTGGTTTGCCTAGCTGGTCACATTCATACTATTATTAATGTTATTCTACCTCCATTGTATTTGCTACATTTAGCCTTGGAGGAAGTATGGTGACTTTTGTGTTTTGCTCTGGTTTCTGTATGTGTATAATTAACATTGTCTCTTATGTTCTCTGTTTACTGTTCTTCTATTGTTTGTGGTTATTTTCTTACTCATTGTTATTCATTTCTCTAACATAAAAAAAATTCTCTAAAGCTTTTAAATGTAACTTTTTCTTATGAAAAGCTTCAAATATTTAGATTTTTTTAGGAGAAAACATGGTACGAATACAAAGCAGAAAAAAAGCAGACTTACTTTTTTACAGCCTTTTTTACATTTAGTCATGGCAAATTAAAAAAAGCCTGGTTATTATAGCAGGCTTCAAAGCTATATGAAAAATGTATGTCTCATGTCTCAACAACTCGTAGAAGCAGAATTGTCTGTATGATTTGTAAGTCTTTGACATTGTTGTAAGTGTTGGTTTGTTTAATGAGATTTGTGGGCATTTATTTATGATCAGCTCTATTAAGGTTCTGCCTCAGCATTTTTAATGAAGTTGATTTTAACACGTTAATGAGTTTCTTTTTTCACCCATTCTGTTGCAGATTGGCTGGTGTGCTTAGGATCATTATCCTTTTTCATTATACCGTGTTTGCCAACAGTTAGCTGTAGCACAGCTGGCCTTCTAAAATACTTTAGTACAGCCATTAACTTTAGGATTTAATATTCTTATTGAGGTTAACGGAGTCTGAGATGTCTTTTTGTAATTTCTCTGAGCAGTGCATGGTTCTTGGGATAAATTTGTTGAGTTGTTGACTATTGGAAACATTGGCAAATGTCTTAAGTATTTTTCACTTTCATATTTTTTTCCTCATTGTAGAATAAAATATTTAGAATTGTTTGAAAATGGTTTTATAACACGTCTCATATTGATAAATACTAAAAGCTACAGCTATTACCAAAAATCCAATCCAATATAGGAGTGTATATACTTTTTGCTATGTTGCCTATGATCAACAATGATCATAAACCTTTGGCCATATACATTACTGCTATTTTAGTTTGTCAAGTGTTAATATGTTGCTTTTTACTAATGCAGATGCCTTATGTCACAACAGGAAAAAAACAAAAGAGGTGTGAAAGTTCTTCTATGGAGACTCTAGAAAACTGGTATGGTTGGGATGGGTTAGAAAGCTGAAATGGCTAGAGGTTTTCAAAACTTTCTTGTGGCATCCATATAAAGAAGAGAGATATATAGAACTCAAATGAGAATGGCTTGTACACAACTGATAAAACAGAGGTTAGAGTAAAGCGCTCACGGCCATCTATCTGGCCCATAAAATATGCGGCCATCGCTGTTTTTGAGCGGGACCAATCAATCCCGCTCGAAAACAGCCATATCAGACATGACTGTTAATATGGCCGATGCCTTTTGCTTTGCCTAGAGACTGCGGGCCTCCAGGCAAAGCATCTGCTGAGCTGGGCAGAGCAGAGCTGTCTCTCCCCAGCTCTGCCGATATTTGACAGCAGCGTGATTCAGTCAGATTGTCCATCTGTGTAGGAATGTAGCATCTTCATAGAGAGTACAGACAGTAATTATGTTAATGCAAACTTGCTAATAAATACTTATAAGTTAAATATTGAGACTTCATTTTGAATTTATTATGGATCCACTGACCAAGAACTAAACATGCAATATACAGAGTATAAGCAAAATTCTATACTTGTATATTAGTTGAAGGTTTTTGGCTTCAAATATGGAAACCAGTAGGTCACTAAGACAGCTAAAATGTTGGCATCTTCATTATTAGCATCCAGGTCTCTCCTAAAAAGTTACCTTTACATTTACAAACAGAATGCCTTTATTCATTTTCAATTAATATACTAAACTTTCCTAATCCACCCTACTCCTCCATTCCACTTTACTGAGACCCTGGTCTGTGAGCTTCTATTCAAGCCCAGTAGAATATGTTAATTTTATCTAGTCATGCCCATTAGCGTGAATGGTGTAGTATTGCCATCATCCCTAAATATATATTTTTGGGAAATTCACACACAGGATAAGAATCAGTGTGTGGTGGCACCCTTTACCAGCAGGCATATATGTCCACCTGGTACACCAGAATGCGGGACTTTCAAACGGCAAAAAAGGTAGTGAAGATTAACATGTGGTTTATTCACCTTAGTGTGAAACAATAATTCTCATTTAAATCATGCGTGTATACACGGTACTTCAGTAAGAAAAAAATCGTTGCAGACACAAATTGGATATAACAAACATCTCACATTACAGGTCTAGTGCATCAGTAACGAAGAAACTCTCGAAAAAATCGCCACATATTGTGAATGCAATTCATGGTACTTTCCACAGATTACCTTCAGTGCAGCACTTGTAAATGCACATATTGTGACTGCAATGCTAACGAAGATAAAGCACTATATTTGCGATCTTTGAATTCTAGAAGGCCCGATATTCGCAGTTGTACTGTGTTAGGGCTTGTCCCCACTTAAGCCTTCGGCTGTGATTTTAATCGCGGTGCGGTGATCACGTCCATTTTTTTATGGCGCTTATCCCCACTGCTGCGGTTGAGCCTGTTCCCGCCCATAGAGATGAATGGATGCTTTTAAAAAACACGTCTCAAATCATTGGTTTTTAAACAGGCCCATTCATTCTCTTGTCCCACCGCCACACACCAAAGAATCACCCAACGTCTCCGTGCCATAATTATTATCGCGGGAGATTGCTATTTTGGTGACAAGCCCTTAGCGTTCAAGTGATCCTCTTTATTGGCTACTTTTAATGAAGCAACCCTTCAGGAAGTCTCAGATCTCTTTTTTAGGCTCCTCAGAAACATTATTGCTACTTCAGTCTCTATAAGGACCCAGACTATCCCACAATTATAAATGCTTAAATATGACAGCTGAATGGCTACACATAATGAATGCAATTATATTTATTATTTGTTTAGTTAAGTACATGTTTATTTTGCTTTATAAATACTACCAGTGTTCATTTCTGCACTCTAGAATAATAACATCTTTCAATTATGAGAAGTTACTGTTAAAATGGTTAAAAACAGCATAAAAAATTAAAAAGGTAAGAAAAAGAGGGTGTGAGGATGTCACTGCATACCTCCAGCCTGTCCCATCACGAGCCCTCCTACCTAGTTGGTGACAGTCTCTCATTCTTCGGAAGCACTTGATGACTCCATACCTTGCTAATATCCTATATTCTATGGAAAACAGTTAATTACCATTATCCTTTGGGTAACAAAATATGGAATGAAATAACTTTATAATCAACATTATAATCAAAATGTTATAACTATCAAAGATATTTCTTTACTCTCCATTGTTCCATTGTGATGCAGTGGTAAAAAGAAATCAAGGGAAAAAGTACTTGGGAAAGTACTGTGATAAAAGAAACATTTATTCTAGTTGTTCTCTATAAATGGGGATGTGACAGGGCTGAATCTTATACAAACTTGCTATTGAAATGCCCTAACTCCTATCATTGAGCAGTAGAAAGTTTGGAGGCTTCATTGGTACAATTTGCTTATTGGAAAGTGCAGTTTTGCTCAACATTGGTAAAACCAACCTTTCTTGAACCTTAACTTAGAGAATGCACATATTGAGCAATGCTGTACGCTACACCTACAAGATAAGGATATCACCCTACACATTAGGACAACTCAATAAGTAAATATGTGTGTCTAGCTACTGATAACATTTTCAATACAAAAAATTGTGCTCAATCACTTTTTTTTCCTTGGTTCAGCTTCTGATAACATCTGGCAAGTACATAACTGTGCTGCGCCTAATGACATCATATCTGGTGATGTTGAAAACCTTTTACCTGGTCTCATCACTGAGATACATGAGGTGTGATACATGAAATATGGGTTAAGATGGCAAAATTACCTCTCACCTGAATAGTTTTTTTCTGAACTGCTTAGTTTTAAACAAAATGTGTGTCCAGTGCACAGATCTCCCTATATAAAGATAATTGGTTTAAAAACTATAGTTTTCCCACTCAGCTCATGACCCCCAGAAAGGTATTGCATATGCCTTGCGATTGGCTGCTTAGGCCAAAATTGTCATGTTAGGAAGCCTTGCTCCATAAGAGCTAAGGGCCAATATATGGCAACAAGAGCAAAGGTGGGTTAGTATACCCATATTGTTGGTGGTGTCCAGTGAAGGGCAGCCTTAATGACCAAGTAGAAGGTGCAGGAAAATGTCTAGATTACAATACTGTGGGATTGTTTCCAGGGGACTGCTCCCTAAGATAGATTCTACAGGTTACAATGTAAAGAAACATTTACCTGATGGGTCATAGATGATAGGAAAACCCCTCGCAACAATGTACGATAAATATCTGTAGCACATAGTTTTCTGGGTTTCCATTTAGATTCTATTTATGGGGGCGGTAGTACCCATCCGAAGTAATGGCCGGCACACAAAGGGTGCCCAGCCATTTCTCTGCACTAGCGGCCGTGCGTCATGATGCAAACACGCCCGTTAGGTCGGCTGGGCAGTCGACAGGAAAACGATGCCCAGCTTTAGTTGCATTATTAACTATTCTTGGTTTTATTGCCAGTAGTAGCCCTTCAATTACAGGCAAGTCACTTACCTTAGAGCATGCTACTGAACCACTACCTCTTTTCCCAATGAAGTAGTAATTGTCCATTGTTATGCAAAAGGTAAAAAAAAGTCAATATCTCCTCAAATTAGGGCAATCAATTGTTTTATTTCTATAAAATAAGGAGAACTTTCAAACATGTGATATTGATTGATAGGTAAGAAAGAGTAAATAAAATCTAAATTTAGGAAGCATAACATACATGCATAGGTAAAGAAAAAAGAACAGTTTTGTTGGAAAAATGTTGAATTTTTAAGATTCACCTTAACAAGATTTCTAGACGTTTGGTTTGTTTTCCAATAGATAGATAACTAAATTTAGAGGTATTATAATATCAAAAACATCATATCAACAAAGCATCGCTTGCCGCACAACATTCATCAGTGACTAAAGCATTATAGACAATTCATAGTCATGTTGCAACACATTACTTATCTTTCTCTTGTAGTTGTAGTCTTCAATCATGTTCAGACCTACAGGTGCAGGAGTTCTGAGCGCGTCCTCCGCCAAGCAATCCAAGATGTTCAAACAAGAAAGGGCCTGCATTCCATAAAAAGTCAAATTTCCGCTTTATATTTATAATCCAAACAACAAAAAACACATGATACAAAGCTCCTTTTCATCTTTTCACCCCCATATGAACCCCCTCAGACTCTAATGCGTTTTATTCTTTATGAACATAATCATGTACAGGTACATAGGGTACAAGGGCTAGTAGATCTATATATACAAACCCAATCCCCGTAACCCTCCCAGGTGTGTTCATTTAATTGGATTCCGGCTGAAGTCGGGAGGAACACCTGCTTAAGGGTATGTTTCCACTGTGCTTTGTGATCCGTTGGGACCCCTACTTTAAGCGCAGTGCTTTGCGGGGGTCCTGACGGAGCACATACACATTACCTGCCTGGCGGATGTCTGAACAGAGCATCCGGAGGGCAGGTAATGTGTATGTGTTGCACTACGTTAACCCCTGCATCGGCAGATCGACTCAGCGCTATAAGAGCAGAGCAGGTAATGTGTATGTGATTCGTCGGGGCCCCTGCCAAGCACTGCTCTGAACACAGGGGTCCCGACTGTTCACACAACGTTGTGGAGTCATACTCTAACATTCATTCATTCCCACTAAAGCATTCCCAACCCCATCTAACTAAAGTGTATATACAAAAACACATCACTCATTATATTTATTTTAGTATATTTTACAACTGCCTGAAACACAGTCTGACCCACTATAATGGGTGTTACCCATTATTAGGAATGAAATACAGAATGGCTTAACACTAAGATGTAGATAACTTGTGTTTAAATGTTGGACATCATGTCAGGGGGCTACTCTCCTCTCCTATGGAGTGGGATGGTAGCCACCTGGAGTTTAACATGTAAGGCTCATGAGTCAGTCTTCAGTAATTTTGGATAGAATTGACCAATTTTGGGAAAACTCCTAAGAAGGGTTGTTTTGTCATATTGAGCCCACATAGAAGTAATAGAAGAGAATGAGTTCATCTGGAATATAGAGTTCATTATGCTATTCATTTATTCACAATTTTTGTCATCTTGTCATTCCAATATGTAATTGTTTCATATATTTTTTGATAATCCGGTTTTAAGATCCTGGACTTTGCTGATGGGTATATATTGTATTTTATAATATAAGTATGTAGTGGTTCAATTACTGGTGAATCTAAATATTTTGTTCTGAGGTTGGTTTCTGGAGCATAAGGAATAAGATGTGCAATACAGTTAACACAGAATTATGTACGAACAGGGAGCAGACTCAAATGAAGTGTTTTTAAATTATACCAAGCTTTGAATCAGTTGTGTGTTTTTGTATATACACTTTAGTTATAGATGAAGACTCTCAATGGTGTTGGGAATGCTTTAGTGGATAGGAATGAATGTTAAGCCGGATTCCAATTACATGAACACACCTGGGAGGGTTTTGAGTATTTTTGGTTTGTATATATAGATCTACTAGCCCTTTTACTTTGCTTACAATTGTATAGAATGATATGCGTAAGAGGCTGGGGGGGTTCATATAGGGGTGAAAAGGAGGTTTGTGCCATGTGTTTTTCGCTGTTTGAATAAATAAAGTGGAGATTGGACTCTTTCTTGTTTGAACATCTTAAATATCAAAAACATCTTTAATCTGTTATTTGTAACCATTTAACATTTTTTTATATATGACTTTGTAGAAATGAAACGTAAAAGTAGGTATTTTTTTTTCCAGGGTATTGTCTGTCCTGTATAAGTTGCACTGGAACGAAAGCTCTGTGTACTGGATCCTCAGTCACATGCAATGGCACCAATGAAGTTTGCACCACTATCTACACTGAAACAATACGTAAGTTTTAGGGTTTCTTGTCTACATTTGTTTAAATTTAATATTTGACTAATGTCACCAGAAAGAATAAAACACTACATTGTTCACTTCTGTAATTCCATTGACAAATGTGTTTACATTTTTATAAAAATGTCTTAATTTTGCACATGTTAATTATAAAATGAATGTAGCTTTTTCATAGCCATGATCAGCTTTATTTGGTAAAATTTGCTATTTATTACTTTTTAAGGACAACATCTTGATTCATAATAATAATGCCCTTTTACTACTTTGATGCCTCGTTGATGTGTTCTGTGTTCACTGTATAAATGATCAACTGTACCTTTTCTGTGCAGTACACCACAACATTTAGTAATGTGTTACCAGCAACACAACAATTGTCAAGGTGTGTTGGGGTCCAATTAAAAATGGTTATCTATTTAGAATGAATTAGTACCACAAAGCCAGAGCTGTGTTATTTTAAAGGCAAATTAATCAGCATTTATAGGATTATGAAATGAACCTTCAATGTACTTTTACCATGTAATCTGTTGGATTTCCCACCCTCTCTCCACCCCTTCACATTCCTGTTATCATGTAAGGACTTAGAGCACCTATGCCTGCATTTAAATGCAGGTCAATGCAATTGGGTGTGCTCCTCAACTTCTAGGACAGTGGTGGGAAACTTAGTTGATATGGAGGGCCACAAGTGCGGCCCTCGGCATCACTAAAGGACTGCACATTTTCAAGAAATGACCGCTAGAAGACATTATTTTTAATTTCTAAACAGCAAAACTTGTTTTAGAAGACACTTCAGGCATTAGGGAACACTGTAGAGTGGTAATGCACATTTTGTGTCATATACATCATCAAAGGTTATGTGCCTGCCTCATAGATATCATCAAAGCCTTTGATGATATCTATGGGGCACATAACCATTGATTCAAAGCTTATATGCCACATACAATAATCCCCTGTTTGTTGGTGCAATAGTGGGAGCATAGGCACACATCTTAGAACAGGATATTCTTAGAGCAGGAAGCGGAGGAGAGGGGAGGGACGTGCTCAGGCACTGTCTGGGTTGCTGATTGGTTTTCATGAGCTCAGCTAGAGCAAGTCCCTCTCCTCCTCTTCCCTCCCGAAGAAGATCCTGGGTGAGGACAGGTCAGTTCCTATGCCCTATGCATTACCAGTTAGGTTTTGGGGCCACAAGTGGAAGACCAAGGGGGGCCACCAAAGGACACAGGCCGCAGGTTGGGCACCTGGGCTCTAGGAGATGAAACAGACACAGAGTGCCACCACGGGCTCCCCTGGGACAGGTAAGCAAGCCAAGTGTAGCTCGGGGTGAGTTATGTTTGTAAGCAAACTCCAATCTAATGACGATCTAACGATCTAATGCCCAGGAGGTTGAACATTAAATGAGGACATCATTGCTGGATTTTGATCTGTTGACTGCTTCTCTAGAACATACAGTGGCTTGCAAAAGTATTCTGGTATGCGTAATTATTCAGCCCCCTGAGTCAATATTTTGTAGAACCACCTTTTGCTGCAATTAC